>VXBO01007151.1:134072-187078 GCA_013400135.1 Rhinoptilus africanus
TTCCCGGGGGGGGGGCCGGTTCAGGCTGGGGCTGTATTTTGAAATTTCCAGATTGTCTTTTCCGAGATGTTTCCTTGAAATGCATCCATAGGGCTTATTAGTCACGTAAATAAAGAATAATGGCAGTCCTCGGCATCTGGCGTTAGGATGGACTGGAGAGGGATTAAAAGCTGTCCTTTTTAGTGTAATTTTATGTTAGGATTTTTTTTTTTTTTTGCCTTTCCGCCCCGATCCTGCGAAGAGCGCGTGGGTCCCCTCACCTTGCTGGGGAGCTGGGGGAAGCTGGAACCCAACCCAGTTGTCATTAGGAGCGTCCTGCCTGCCACTTCTGTAGGATAAACCATATGTTGTCACAACACTATTTTTAATTTAGGGTGTTGGTTACATCACATCCCCGAATTGGGCAATCTCTGTATGAGGACGAAGGTAATTACTGTACCAGGGTTTATCAACTTATATTTTTAATGAGTGTTTATCAGCATTATGAGAAGTCAGTAGCAATAAGTGCCTTGGATAGAATGAGTTATTAGCTTTTTCTCTGGAAAAAAAAAAAAGTAAAATCCAAAGAAATGCTTTCCTATATATTAGGAAAGTCTTTTTTTTGGGGGGGAGGGAGAGTAGGAAGGTTACAGGCAGCTGTGTTAAATATTTTGGGAAGCTATTCTGAGTCCATGTCACACATGAATAGTGGTGTTTATTTTCTAAATGAAGTCTGGTCTCTAGATTGTTTGGTGGCCACCGGCCACTAATGAACTTTGCTTCCTTCACCGCCACCCAAAAGAGAAATAGTCAGAGGCTACTGGTGATTAAATGGGCAGGAAAGGATAAGGGCAGAAGAGCTCGCTTGTTTGTATAGTGAATAACGCAACAATTAGTGGGCTATTAAACACATATGCTCATTCTGCGTTTGTTCTATAAACAGTTTCTCCACAGTGTTGAATGTCTCTGCTTCCTCTGAAGCACTCGGCTGTGGCCATGCCAAGAAGCAGCTTTATAACACACCTTCGGAGCGTGTGTTTGTCCAGGCTGGGCTCTGATTTAATTTTGGTCTGCAGTAGGTAAATGGAAAAAATTTGCTCAGGCTGCTTCTGCTCGGTTTGGTTTTAAATGTGGTATAACTGACGGCAGCGTTGTGTAATATGTATAATGGCCTGGAATCCAATACTGTTGTGTGCGTTACCTGAAGTCCAACGTGTGTGCAGTCTGACCTGTTTTATGCGCCGGAATCGCACGTCGGTGCGATTTCTGCGACAAGACTCTGTCTCTTTGCCAGAACGGGCAGGGTAATGTCTTCGGCCGCTTGCTTGAGTTTGTTCTTGGTCTAATAATAATGCTTTGGGATTACATAATCCAAAAATGATCACCCCCGCCGGGCGAGAAGCCACTTGTTTTTAGTGTCCCCTGTGCCAGAGCAGTTGCCTTCTTGGTGCGGAGCTGCACCGTGTGTGCATCAGGCAGCACGACTATGGAAAAACGGATGTTTGTCGTCTTGACTCTCTCCCGCTTAGCTCTCTGCTGAATTGTCCGTATCCTGGTGAAGAAAACGGCTGCGGGTCAGCATATTGATGCCCAACTCCATGTTTCAGCTGGTTGTTTCTGTACGGTGTACAGGGATTTTTGGAGCTGCTGCTGAAGAGGTCCAGATCACGGGGCTGCCGGCTCCTGCAGTCCTCACAAGGGTTTCTTTCTCCGGTAGCAGGGGGGTTTATACTCACCTGAAAGAAACAGGAGCCTTAAAAATAACCCCGGCTTCGTAGGGGACACTTTAAGATGTCGTCCGTCTGTTCCTTGTGAAACTCGCTGCCCCTGAAACTGCTTCCACACAGTTGTGAAACCGCGAGGAGCTCTGCAGCCGACGGCCGAGCGGTGGAAAATGTGTCCCGGCTCAGTTTGTCCACTGATGAAATGGAGCCGGTCTGGTGCGTTGGCCTAAACCAACTCCTGCTTCTCCAAGGAGCCTGATTCTGTGTCAGCTTGCAGTTTTCTGTGTTCCCTTTGGCTGTGTGTCCAGGCTCTGTTTAGGCCTTTCCACCCCCCACAAAAAAAGCAGGGCATGACTTTTCCCCGTCTCTTCTGGTTTGCCTCCAGCTCTCTTGCTGCCCGCAGGGAGGTACGAGGGAGCTCCTCATGCCCCTGCCTTGTTTTCCTCTTTATTCTCTATCCCGGACCCAGTCCTCCACGCTTGGTGATGAGATGGTGTATCTGTCCTTGCCTGGTACACCTGGGCATCCATCCTTTGCTTTTCACACCCATGGTTTTTTAGCAGCATCGTGAGGGTTTCTGGGTAATTGGAAGTCTTAATGCACGACGTAAAATGCTTCCTGGCAGACCCAAGTGTCGCTTGGCCGTAGGGACGTCTCGCGCTCCTGTGGTGTAGGTGCCCATGGCACGTACATGGCGGTAGGGCTCTTCCTGGAACCCTTACCTGGGAATTTCCCGACTTTCATATATTGATTTAAAAACTCTCTTTGTGGCTTGAGGAGCGGTACTAGTGATCTTGCGTGATGGATCGCCTTTTGGTAACGAGCGATGTGACTGCGGTTGCACACCTTTCTCTTATTATTTGTAGCTTTTGTGTCGAGCTAACCGTAGCCGATGGAGGCCAGGCTCCACTGGGCTGATGGCCCTCGAATGGGTTGGGTAGGAAGGGACCTTAAAAATCACCCAGTGCCCCCCCCTGCTCTGGGCAGGGACACCTCCCACCAGCCCAGGCTGCTCCAAGCCCCGTCCAACCTGGCCTTGCACATCTCCAGGGATGCGTGGGAGCCTCCTGATTTTAGGAAGATGTAAAGAGGGGCGTCACAGTGTCCCTGCTTCGAGCTCCCTCCTCCTGCTCCTCTCTCTGCCCCTGCTACACCGAGCATTTTGAACTGAAGCCACCAGTTGGTTCACTGGTGAACTTTGGCAGGTGCACAAATATTTATTGGGGGCTAAGCTGAGATAACCAAAGCACATTGCCCCTGGGCCCTGCTCGCTGCACTGAATTTTTGGAACCCTGCTCTGACAGATGGGGCTTCCCAAGTCATCAGAAGTTACTTCTGGAAGGTTAAGGTTAAGCCGACCCCTCCTAACCGTCGCTTATGGAAAGAACTTTTTCAGGCTCTGCTTTTAGAGCAGGTTGTTAGAGGTGCCTTCATCTTGCTGTGTTTAAAGCACGAAATACAAAATGAAGGCTCCTGCTGTCATTACAGGGTCTTTAGGGTAATGCATATTCATGCTGACTTGGGAATTGAAAGCTGTTTGCAGGTGTCAGGAGGAGAAGAACAATCCGGCTTTCGAATCAAAACTCATTGAATTATCTTGAAGCTTTTTGCATCATTCCTCCTTCCCCGTAACCTGTTTTTTCCTGTCCTGTTAATTCACTGATGCTGTAGTCCGTCAAAATTGAAGCTATTACGACATCGGGAGCATGAGTCGGTGACATGACTGAATGAATCAGAGGAGGCTGGCTGGAGAGGAAGCTCATTGTACACGTACGTCTCCTCGCCATCAGCAAAAATAGGACAGGATATGCAGAACGTACCCAACTGCTAAACTCCTGCTAAATGGTCTTCCCTCGACCTGAGCCTGGCGCCTCCCATGCGAAGGAAGGGGACAAAGAGATGTTTTAGCATTGTGCGGGAGGAATGTTTTGGCCTGTGGCAGTTTCCTTTCCATTATTTAGGGTAGCTTTATTCCCTCAACCGTATACCATTTGGATCTGCTCAAATTATAGATTCATCTCTATAGTTTTCAAATTGCACGGGAAAGAATTGTCTGTAATTTACATCTGAAGTGACGTACAGTTGCTATGGGATTTGGTGGCAAATTATAAACCCATTATGCTTTTTTTTTTTTATACTGGTGGTAGCAGACTACAGAAGTAGGTCTAATTGGTGACATGCCAAGGAAAAATAGAAAGTTTGTGACAGAATCCTTGTGACCAACAGTGCTTTTTTTTTTTTTTTCCCCTCTTTAAACATGATCTTTTTATCAGCAAATCATAAGACACTGTTAATCGGAGAAGCTGAATTGGGGCATTAATAACTTTTTGCTCTCTAGCAATGCTGGGGGAAGCAAGCTTGGAGATTAACCCCTTACATTTCCGTGAGGCTGGATTATTTTTATTTTATAAGGTAGGCAAGCACGGTGTTTTGGCACCCATATCGATGGCTCCAGCAGCTGGATCCTGGCACTTGTATTCATTACCCAGCAAGACTAAACCCTCGCTCCTTTGCAGCGTATTCTATAGTTGGTTTCTTATTCCAGTTGCACAGCAGCAAAGGCAGAAAGGAAAGGGGGTTTTTTTGGTTGTTTTTTTTTTTTGCTTCTGTCTGAAGCGTATCTGATGGAACACAGTGTGCAGACGGGTCTCTTCGGAGCAGTCTGTCTCCCGGGGACCTCTCGCTTGGGCTGCAGCAGGTCCTGCCTCCAGCGGCTTCTGGAGCCGGTCAGCTGGCGGAGCGTGAAGTCTAGGGGTGATCCTCTGACAGCAGGGTGGTTTTTTTTTCTGAACCCGTCTGAAGTGCTCTGTCCTGTTTAGTTAGTTTTTGTCATAGTGCTGCTTGGCAGAGGGCTGGTGACTGTTGAAATAGTTCCCTTGCATAGTGCCGACTCTGTTGGGATAGCAGAAGAGCCTTTATTACTGGCGAGGGAGGGGAAGTTTTGTTTGAAAAAGCGTTTGAGGTCTCGCTAGTAAATGAACGTGTTATCTCCTCAGCAATTTGCACATTTCGAATGATATGAACTCGGTTCTGCCTGTGACTTGTGAACGTGAACTTGTGAAGCGTCTCCAAATCCCTGGTGTTTGTGCATGTTGAAAAATGGGAAGGGACAGACTGCATGCGTCACTCTTGTACTAATTTGTGCCAGCTAATCCATGGGAGAAGAATACATTTTGGCTGACTTAGTGGTTTTGCTGCTAATGCATGAGAGAATGCATTTGAATGGATGGAGTGGCCGCATGGGTTTAGGTAGACTTTGAAGAGATACCGTATGTCTGGGATCCTGTACCCAGTACCCTAATTTGTGAACGCGGCCGTGTGATATGCTGGCTTTATTTGGGTTTTGGGGAACGAGAGGAGAAATCAAGGGGGGGAAAGGGGTCACCAGCTCAGCGGAAGGTTGAGATCAAGTTACCTCTGAATAATGGTTAATGCTGGTTCTGGAGGAACCATTATCTGGAGTGAACTTAATGCTAATAAAAAAAAAAAAAGCCCGATAACCTGAACTATGCTGATATTTTATACAGGGTGGATACAGAAGAGACATCACCAAAACTAGGCTTCTGCGTTCAACGTGCCTTAGCTTGACCTACATGCATTATCCAGGAAAGGAGCTTGGATTTGCTGATAAGAAGAGTTTTCTATAGTAGCTCGTGTGTTGCTTAGAAACATCCCATGTACATAAGGCAACTTTTGCACACCATGGTAACCTAGTATTGCCTTTGCACTGGGCTCTTTTTTTTTATTCCCCCAGAGAATTTCTATAATAAAGAGCACGATAAACCCCTCGGCAGTCGGTTTGCGGAGTGGTGCTGTGTACCACCGCTGCACTGGGAAAGCAGACTTCCAAAATCCAATCCTTTTTGCATTGCTCCAGCGAAAAGGCAGGCTAGAAAATACACTGCTCCGTGCACTTGGTCTCTCCTTTCTTTACATTGGATTAGTGCCTTTCTTAATTTAAAGAAACCAGCATTTGTTTAACTCAAAAAGAGGTCACTGCTTGTAAGCATGACTTTCCTTAGCTGCCCACCTCCAACCACCTCGAGTCTTCCCTGATCTGGTGCAGTCTGGCTGCTGTTAACCCCCCGCTCCCCCTCTGCGAAGCAGGGCTTTTCTTGGCTGTTAGTATGCAGGGGAGGATACTTTAGCCCAAGGCGTTCACGGAAAACCAAGATGTTTTACTTTCCTTCAGAGTCTCTTCCAGCCAGCCGCTGCCACCAGTTAATCTTTCGACTTATATGCAGAACCTGCAACCACGCAGGGAGGCTCCGGGCATGGTCCCGGGGCACGCTGCTCTGCAGGAAAGCCTGTCACTGCGGGGGGAAGGCTGGAGCCAGCGTCTTGGAGGACGATCCGCACATCGAATTGCGAGCAAAGGCTTGAGTTGTGCTGCTGGCTTTGGCCCTGCTTCCAGACCGCGCCATTGGGTTTGATGGTAGATGTAGGCTTTCTACTTTGGGTTCGTCAGCGCGCGTCATGGGGTTTAGCAAGTGCTGTGAAACTTCCTACGAACAGCCAGTTGCCTAAACCTTTGTAGTATTTAGATTTCATCAGTACAAACATCCTCTCCACTACTTGGCTCAAATATTTTGAGATCCACGTAGCTTAGCTGATAGGCTGGGCTTTGATAAGAGCAGCCACCTGACACCCGTGGCAGTTTTGTTCATACGGGATCAGTGCTGCAAGGGTAGTTTAGGCTAATTGTCGTTCTTTAGCAAGAGCAGATGTGTTGCTTAAAAGCCTAGCAAAAAACCGGGCAGGATGGAAGAAATGCTAACTCAATCCGTATCACTGTGCCCAAAGGATCCATATTTCCTAAAACGGAGGTGGAAGATGCTAATTTAATCTTTCTTCTATATTCTTACCCACTGAGGGCTTGTTCTGCGATGGGCTGCAATCAATACGTTACGTGCCAGTTGTGGTTATTTGAATCATATTTCCACATTTCAGTGTCTAGACTTAATGTTTGTGTGAGTTTTGTTCTACCTTTCCAGCTCCGGCGCTGATTTCAGTTGTTTTTGGCTCCCGGTTTCTATGAGAAAATCAAACGCGCTGTGTTTCTGTCTCTCCCAGTCCCCAAAAAGAAGGCAACAAGGGATTTGGCAGAATTTATGTTTTTTAAGCTCCTTTGCCACCATTTTTCTCTTTTCTGAGAGAGCCTGTGTGTGGTTGAGCCGGGTTCCGCCACTTGGTGACTAGCAGAGGAAAGCAAAGACAAACCACTGGTGGCTGGAGATAAATCTCCTCCTGGTTCTTGCACTGCGGAAAATGTGCTGTGAAAAAAGGTATGATCTCGATACAGACAATCAAGGCTAGAAAAAGGGAATCTGCACACGTTTTTAGAAATAAAAAAGAGCGGTAATCCCTGAAGTAAGAGCATTTGTTGGGAGTGAAGTGGCCTTTTCATTGACTGCATCTACTGTGCTTCATTTTTAGCCGTCAGCTTTCTTGCACCCGCAGATATTTGGGACTAGGGACGTGACTGTATTTACAGTCGGTGAACGGGAGGATTGGTCTGTGTTCGGGAGGTCTGAGAGTTTCTCTGAGATGCTCAGAGGGGTTGATAATGACACGGACCACGTTACATTAACCTTATTGTGACCAGAAGGTAGGACAGGCTTCGGTAACGTTAACAGTAACTGCCGTAGAAACACTGACTTGTGCAGAAAATAGTGTGTAAACCTGAGCCAAGAATGTGCTCATTTGATCCTGAAAACAAAGTTCCTGGTATAAAGTGTATTATGGATAAATCGGTGAAAGGAAAATAATGTTCCTAACTCATAATTAACTTGTAAAGCTTGCTGCTGTGAAATTTAAAAGGCTTAAGTGCATCTGAATAGCAAGAAGAATTGGCCATATGGTATGCAAAGAATAAAGGTTGTGGTTACAACTTCTTTATGCATCTCTGCCTGCACATCGGCTCCTCGGCTCCCGTTTCTCCCTGGTGGTTGAGGTGATCCAGCTCCTTGCCAAAGCCGTGGTTTCACCTCTTCCAGGGAGCCGAGCTCTGTGCAAAACTTCACTGTAAATTCTTCCATTCTTTTCAAATCCAGGATTCGGCGGATGCTTTTCAGAGCCCGGCCTGGGCGGAGTAGCAAGGAAGCAAATTTTTCCACCCTGCCTGAGCTTGGGCAAGCGGAAATTGTGCCTTGGAAGCCATATAAGGCGAGTCAGTTCTCTTGCTGGGCTCACCTTTCCACCGGCGGGCTGGGGAAGGGAGCAGCCCTCGCTCACAGGGAAAGCGTAAGGTCTGCTGGGCCTTTGAAGTTGTTCCCTTTGCGTCTGACACTTGCCGGAGGTGTGGTGTTGGCAGGCCTGATTAGGTCCCGGCGACTCATTAACTCCCTGACTTGTGGGGTTTTAGCACGCTGTCCTGAAAACGAAGGCATAAACTCGTGATTCAGAATGAAACTGCTATAAAATGACTGGAGCCGGGAAGAGGGTTGAGGCAGGGCGGAGAGGAGCAGCCTTCTGTCACAGGGCTTCTTCGCTTCCTCCTGCAGTGTCTGCTGCTGACGACAGACCAGGCTGAGCAGGACTTTGCTCCCAAATGATAGTTTCGATGTCATTAAAATAGATTTTTGAAAATAGTGATGGCACCTGTTCACCCTTCCAGGGGTGTTCAGCCCTCGGAGCCAGCGAAGCCGGAATCATGATGACTGCTGCTGCTTCTCACGGAATTATGAACAACTTCTGCTCCCATAAGTAGTCTCTTAAGAAGTGCGTAGGAGCTCTGCTGGCCAGTTTCTTTTGAAAAGTGCTTTCGGTGACACCTGCGGCAGTGACCTTGTCGCTGTTTTCCCCCCTGCGCGCTTGCCGGGGGAGCTGTGTGTTGATGGGAGCGTGCCGGTCCTGTCCGCGAGCTCTGCTTCCTTCCCTCCCGATAGCTAATCGATAATAAAAAGAGGAGTTATCTGTCTGCTCCTCGTGGTCAGGAGTTTTTATTAGGGAAGTTGCTGGTACTTTTGCTTTTCCTCCTGTAAGATCTGAAATGCTTCTGGATTCTGGGTGCTTCAGAGATGGTCTTACCCATGTAATGGATGGCTACCAATCCCCGGCTTTATTCCAGAAATAAAAGTGTGGTTTTCTAAAGGAGAATGATGCAGCCGAGCAAGTGTATTGTAATAAACCAGTTCTCCCAGCCCGGAGTCTGGGAGCAGACCCATGCTGCTGGAGAGTCCCGAAACACGCAGCTTTGCTAAGGAAACGGCTTTTGGTTTAATCTTTATAAATGTGGAAATGGGAAGGGGAGGTGGTTGGTTAGTGATGGATAAAGGATAAGGTAAAACTTAACCTTTGTGAACGTGTCGTGGTTTTGGCCGAATCGGCCAATCGGAACGACAGATGGCAGAACGTCAGTGGGATACCTTAGATCTGTTTGGAATATGCGCTTTAGTTGACATGGAATGTCAGGGTGATTAAAAGTAATTGGGGACGTTTTTCTAGAGGCGTGATTCTGAAATGGTTTGTGACTCGTTTAAGGACTTTGTTCTTAATGCATCGGAATGGCACAGTAGCCATCACTGCATTAAAATCTGGAACGCTCCCGTTTTGGGGGTTCTTAACACCAGGGGAAAAAAGTAGATTTCTTACCTAGAAGGTTTGATATTATCATGTCAGACGTGTTTCCGTGACCTCCCTACCGAAGCTCTCCGGTCGTTTGCACTGGAGATGTGTCTCCTGTAGGTGCTGCCTGCATCTCGCTGCAAGGTTGAGTTCTCTCATACAGTTAATGTTGTTTAACTCGATGTAAAGCCCTTTTACTCGTCATTAAGACTAAATTTATGGACGCTGACAGCAGGAAGAAACACACTTTTATTCTAACCTCAGATGGGCTCAGTTAAGAAAGCAAAACGTTTTGACTAACTAGAACTTGGGCAGATTTTTATATTTAGACCAAAAATTCTGGTCAGACAATTAAGTGGCGGCTCAGTGGCCGTACCGCTGCTTTTGCATGTACGGGTTAGATGAACTGCCTCGACGCGCTCGCTCCGACAAGAGAGATTCTCTGTCTTAATGTAGGAAATCTCTCAGGGCTTTTGGGCTTGGACCCAGTGAGTCTTTTTACAGCTACGTGGCCGATCTCTATTTAGTCAGCAGAGGTGGTATGTTTTTACTGTGCTTGTCTGAAATTTTTTTTCATGTTCATTTTAGGAATTTGCTGTAACCTGAACTTTCACAGGTGTCCTTGCGTGGAGCAAAGAAACATCTAAACATCTGCCTACTTTTTTTTTTTTCCCCTTTTTTTGAGGTAGATTTTTTGCCAGTTTAGAAGAGTATGTTCTTTCTTTCACTGTTTGTCACTTTATTTTTGGAGCAGGTTTGTTACCAACCAGCCTGGCAGTGCAAATAAAAATGTAGCTGGAACAGTGCGGGTTCTGTGCTTCTCGCTGAGGGGAAGGGAGAACCTCCTTTAACTCGGTAGCGGCTTCTTCAGGCAGCCGCCTTCACTTTCCTCTCGGAGAAACCCAGCGCCCCTGGAAGACGGTGTTTGTGAGGAGGCTGTTGGCAGCGCTGTGTTAGCAGAGGGTATGTAGCACAACCAGATTAGAACACGGGGTCTCTTGCTGGATCTTTGGTGAGTGACTTCCCTCAGTGACAGAAAAAAACCCCCGTGGCATTTGTGTTGACTTGGTCGCCAGCTCCTCCATGAGGGTGATGAGATGATAGGAGATGACAGTGCCATCCCTGTTGAGTGCCGAGTTTCTGCTGGGATGTGTCCCCAAAGTCCCGCTCGGTGTTGGAGCACCTCTGACTGCCCCAAAGCCAAAAGAAGCTGTGTCTCGAGCATCTCGCCTTAGTTTTTGAGGTTGATCTGGCTGGTGGGGTGTCGGTGGTCAGATTTCTCTGCGATTCCTTTAGCGTCCTGGCTCTGACTCTGGTTTATCATAGCCTTTTCCAGCAGGGCTGGCTCCGACTCCGTGAGGAACGTCTGAAGATCATCTTAAGTAGAACTTTGGCAGTAGTAATTACACTTCCCTTTAAGTGTCAATAGGATATAGTTGGGCACAAGGAGAAAACTGGTCCAGGCTTGTTTTCCTGGGCTCAGCAGTGTGTGTATTAGGTGAGATTTGTTCCGGGATGGTTGAACGAGTGCGTCGATCCCATCTCAAAATTGCTTTTCTATGTTTTTCTCTTGCAAGAAAAGTAGAAAAGCTGCGTGGAAGATAAGGATCATACTGATGTTTCAGCAGCTCGTTTAAGCCATTTGATGAGCACACAGGCAAGTGAATCAGCCCCAGTGTCTTAATATCTCCTAAAATAAATTAGACTTTCGTAAGCACATTCGGTGGGTTAGAACTGCTGTATTTTCATTAAAAGATTGCAGCGGAGAAAAATGCTCTTTAAAATTCAGCCTTAGGGTTGTGTTGTTCATTAACTGATAGTCACTCGTGTTTACCTTGTGTGATAAGTACGAGGCTAAGAATGGCTAACAGTGCTGATGCCGTCACAGCTGCCCTTCAGAGAGAATTGCTCTCTCTTTATTTTTATGGCTTGGTTTACTGACAGGTGGGTTTTTTTTTTTTGAGCTAAAATAAATGCAAACAGCCAGAACGTACCTCTCCTAATCATGGAAACGGACTTTTTTTTCCCCTCCCCTGTTCTCAGCAGCTTGGTAACGCTGTTCTCAGTACAAAGGTCATTTAAAAATCTGACATGTCGGGCCAGTAACATACTGCTTCTTAATGAGGCTTAAAACCAGCGTGGAGCTGCCCGGTGGAAATACATTTGACTCTGGAGCAGCAGAATCGAGGGAGACATGTGAACACTTTCCTGGGATGGGATCTCTCCCCTTTCCTTCCACCAGCCCCCCCCATATCT
The DNA here is from genome assembly GCA_013400135.1 of Rhinoptilus africanus. Taxonomy (NCBI): domain Eukaryota; kingdom Metazoa; phylum Chordata; class Aves; order Charadriiformes; family Glareolidae; genus Rhinoptilus; species Rhinoptilus africanus. The sequence goes on from VXBO01007151.1 coordinate 145,598, forward strand.
CTGGGTAGCCCCCCAGTACCCAAGGACTTGCAGTTCGCTTGCGTAACGGGGTTTTAATTTTTCTCTTGTTATGCAAATGAGCACAGGTGTTTGACAGCACATTTCGTGTTCTCAGAAGCAGCTCGAAATATCTTCCAAAATACACACACACGCTGGTGTAAAGGGATTTCTTTCCCATGTTTCAGAGCTTGGGGTTGTCTCCTCCTCGCCCTGGCTTCTCCCTGCCCCGTAGCCACCGTCCGGTGGGATGGCAAGGTCCTGCAACGCCTCCGCCTTCATCGTCGTCTTGTTTAAACCCTCCCATCCCTCCTCCCTGGGATGTTGCTTGACGTTGAGCTAAAGCTCTTGAACCTTTAAGTTCCTTGTTCTTCTTGACGCTTCCTCGGTAGTTTGAATGTCTGAAGGCTTTCGCTCTAATCCTGTTCCCCAGCGCTTCAAGCTCCAGTACTGGAATTTCAGCACCTTCAGCCTCGCCTCAGTCTTTTCGGCTCTTTGACTGTTCTCCAGTTAAAACTAGGTCAGAAACCACTGTCAGCTTCTGATATTTCGCTATTCCTGTTTTATAAGTTGTAACCCGGTGTTGCTCTGTGTTTCACTGCTCACTTTAATTTTAACATATTAAATGTCTCATCTCACTCCACACGAGCAGCCTGACATAGGAGAAACTGCTCAAAGCAACGTCTTGGCTCTAAAAGCGACGTTACCTTGATTGGGTCTGAAAAGGTGAATTATCTTTTTGTTCCGTATAATGCCTCGGTTGACAAACTGGCGGATTTTTTCCACAAGCGCTCCCTAACTGTACGTTTGCTGGCAGTTTTTGTACAGCCAGCTTTCTAGCCGTAATTAACCAGCTTCTCCTTCTGTCTGAGTGGCTTTTGAACCTGATGGGTGAAAGCATAATAACTTAAAAAAAAATAATCAAATAATTGGAAACCTGCAGATTGGCGGGGAACACAGTGAAGCGGGTATGTTGGAAGTCACTTAAAGTATTTATTTTTAACCAAGAGTTCTAGCTGACTGTATGCATTCAGCGTTTTTATAAGACTGTTATTGGAATGGGGCTTGGAGTCTGAGCCGAGGTGCCTCAGTATTCAGTGAAATCCACCTGGTGTAACTTAAGAGTGTCCTTACTCCTTTCTTTTAGACAGACTTTGGGTGAGTGAGCAATATTGGAATTCTTAGGCATTCTTGCCTAAGTGGTATTTAAATGAATTCTTACTTTGCAGAATAGCTTAAAGGTTGTGGTTTTTAAATTCTGCCTGAACTGCCGTCTCTGAAAAGCTTTCCAGAACAGCGAGTTGTTTTGTTAAGCTGTTTTTAATACACTCAATTTTCTTCTTTCATGCATCTCCTGCTGCTTTGTGAACCTCTTGTAGGACCCGAGGATGGCTGGTGGGGACCCCTTGGTGTGGAGGTACCAGTGCTGCCCAGCTCTCACTCACAGACCCCGATGGTCTCCAGTAAACGCTGTGTGGAGTGCCAGTGGCTCCATATATAACCACCCGGGAAATATTAGCTGGGTTTCAACCCAGGGGTGAAATGCTCATATATAAGGTGACACCAGGAAAGCTTCTGACAGAGGGCAAAGGGAACAAGCCTCTGCTCTGAGCCTGGTTCTGCAGTCACTTCGCATCCCTTTCCAGCGCGGCCTTCAGCCTCGGGTGGAAGAGCCTGGGTGTTTTTATCAGTTACGGAAATTTTCTTTATTTATGATGGGGATGAGGGGGAGTTGTTTTGAGATGTGCTATCGTGACACACTTCCCTAGATTATTTTGGGAAACATTTTCTTCTGATAGTTGAGGATTTTGTACAGCGCAAAAGCTGAACCCAAAATATTTGTAGTACCAGCCTGTTACGGAAAAGTGGGGGTTTTTTTAACTATTGAAGTTCTTGCAGCTATAAGCATGAGGGTGACATTTTCGTCTATGTCTTGGGTCTGGCCAGCACTTTGTGTGTGTTTTATAGTCATTGAAGGTAAAGACCAGCCAGGTGAAGAATTGTCCGTAAGCAGCTTTTGTAGGATGGCAGTTAAGAACAAACCCAACCCATTAGCTCGTGTCTTGGGCTAAGAATGATGATTTTATGGCCATCTTGGAAGATGCTTGGCTGGAAACCCTTTTTGTTATATTTCTGTAGCAGTATTTGAAGTAAAGTGGAGTGGCTTCGGTTTCCCCCGCAGTGGTTCGAGCCCTCTGCGACTTCGGTTGCTGACCTCCACAGCAGTTCAGGAGGGGAATTTGGCAGCGTAATGTGTGAAGTTTGAAACAGGAGGAGTGTTTAAACAGAATGTAACTGGCCAGAAGAGGAGGTGAGTATTTATGGTGGATGTTGTGCTCTGAAGTAGGGAAGTCTCATCCCGCAGAACTGGTCCCTTCGTCATCCCTCTCTTGGCGATGTGACTGGATGCATCCCTGCAGAGCGGCCGCCTCCCTGCTGGCCAGTGCCTATCAGCCGACTTCTGTTTCCCATTCCTCAGCGAGGGGAAACGAATCTTGGTCTTTTCTGTATTTAATAGCAACTTCTAAACCTTTTCAGTGCAGCTTCTTGAGATGATGATTTTTCAGTTGTATCCACGTTTCAAGTTTGAGCCCACGGAGGGTGGGAAGGGTGAGGAACAAAGATGCCAGGTACTTGCTGTGATCCTTTTTTGGGCAATCAGACCAAAACCACCTCCATCTTCACATTTCACAGCCCTGATTTCGTTGTCAAAACAGAGCGAGAGCAGTATTGCTTCTATTGCTACAGAAAGGCTAATCGGTGAAAAGTACCATTTCTAAGCTAGGCGGTAGTGAGCCAAGTGATTTCCATGCTTGAAATTGTTTTCCTCAGCATTTTCATAATCTTTTTGGTTTGGTTTGAGAGGTGGCCACATCTCCAGCATCTAGTAAACAGTTAGCAAACCTCCCTCCTCTTTCAGAGGAAGCACGGAAGCCTTCATTCAAGGTCTCTTGTGCTAGAGGAATGGCTTTTAAAATATTAATCTGAGAAAATCTAAAACCCCTTAATGATTCTTGGCTCATAAACTTGTTTAAGTAAAGCCTTCAGGGAAAACCAGAACTGCTGTTCACCTTTAGCAGAGTTGGGAATTTTGGATGATTCAGTTTCCTTATGCCGGTTTGTTGTTGTTGTTTTTTTTTCTCAGTCCTTTCCCAATTTAACAAGATCATCTGATAGCTACAATAAAATTCTGCTGCAAAACCAAGCAGTGTTGCATGCGAGAGCTGATTACCCAGGGAATTTCGAGCATGGATGTCTTAATGGGAATCTCGCCAGACTGAGGTCTCTCCGAGTCGTCTTGCAGTTCAGACTTGCACAGCTGCCAAAGCCGTGCTGCTGAACCTGTCTTAAGAGAGCATTTCGTAATTATTTCTCTTACTAGTTTACACCATATGGAGGGAAAAACAGGAAATTTCGTTGTGGAACGGTGTTTCTGATTGAAAACTGTTTCAAAGCAAATCCAGGTGTTCAAAAAACAAATCTAAGAGGGTTTGCTTTCCTCTGCCTGCACTAGAGAAATCCCAATATTTACCTTCCTTTTTTTCTACCCTATCTTTAATGTACGGTATCAGCTAACAGATTTAGCCCTGCTAAAAGACACTCGGCACTGCCCTGTAAGGAAGCGATAGATTCAGGCTACATGAGCAGACTTAAATTATGACTTAATTTTCCAATTTAAAACATTTTTCCTCTCCTGTATAAATAAGTGACTATAGGGTTGCTGTTTTAAAAAAGAGGCGGGCTTAGGGATGTGATAGTTTAACATAAAATTACTTTTCTCCAGATACCATTCAGTTGCTTATGAGTATCAGAACAATGGAACTTAATTTGAGGTTTGTGCTTAAATTTTTTGCCATGAATTTGCCAGCACAGCATTATCTTTGTAGGAGTGCTCTGGGAAATGTTGTTTCAACTTGTTTTATGCTTTCCTGGTGTTACCTTCTATTGCTTACAGAAGGCAAAAATCCCTTCAGGAAAAAAGGTAATAAAACCAGCCGCTTGGGCTGAATTTTGTTGATTTCTGGTATGTTTGTGGAAAAGGGGAAGGGGTGCTCCAGCCTCTGTCCTGGGGAGTGGGTGGGGAGAAGAGGATGAGGGAAAGGGGAGAGCCTTCAGATGGATGGTCAGTTGTGGTTCAAGAATGTGGCACTGACTAATACAATTAAAGTAGCTTTGATGGCTATTGGGTCTCAGTTTCAGAGGGTCTGGGACACCCTTCGATAATAAGTAATGGGTGCAGAAAATCCAACAAGAAAGAAAGAAACTTCCTTTTCAGAGAGACGCGGTCGTTTTATCAAAACTAGGGTTTTGGCTTGGAGTGAAGGAGACCTCCTGAGTCATTGCAGTAAAAAAATGAGTGTGATGTCCTGTGTTTTGATGATTCTTTCGTTAGAGATATTTTAAATTGATTACCAGACTGCTTTGAAGAGTTGTACTAGGCGCAGGAGGCTGCCCGGGGATGCAAATGTTCTTTTTTTCCCCGAAAGCCTTTCCTTCAGCAGCCTTTGGAAAGGGTGGGAGTTGGCCATTGGTCTCCTGACAGTAAAACCTGACAAAGCAGGCCCGTCTCGTTAACAGTGAGATTGGTGGGAGTTTGTAATGATCCTTTAAGCTCCCATAGGAGTCTGGTGTCAGGCGTAAAGGCTTGAGACTTCGTGATTATTGCTTCTCTTGCTAGACTTAATGAGTAGGTCTCCCTTAACTCCCTGGAAAAGCAAAGGTAAAAACCACAAAATTAAAAAAAGGAGCGCTGTGCCCTTGGGAAATGTGACAGTAGTCTCCGAACTTGGATTCCCAAAGGAGACTGAAGATACGATGTAACTGTCTGCGTTAATTGGGAGCCAGGGGCCCTTGATGCCACAAACCCCCCTTTGATCTTTTCCTGTGTCTTGTAATATGTGTTCCCTTTGACCTCAGACTACGACTCACCTAACCCTAGTTTTGGTGTGGACTTGCTTTATAGCTTTTGTCTTTCCACCGCATCGAGCGGTGAAGCTGGGCCTCTTGGAAGCAGCAGCGATGGGATCCAGTGACGCAGCGGCCATTGGAAAAGAAAGCGGTATTCAGACCAGAGTGGTTGTGGCTCTTAAAATGAACTAGATTATGCCTGTATCCGTCCCCAGAGCGTGTTCTCCTCTTGCAGTGTCTCTCTCTGCCGTAACCTGTCCCCGTACGGGTGAGCCCTTCTCTGCAGACAGGTGGGTCTGGCTCTGAAGTGTCCTCGGGAAGTCCCAGATCCGTTGTCTGCAAAAACCAACTTGTATTTTCTCTGGAGACAGAGCACTGCATTCTTGCAGCCATTTCAGGTGGTGCGTTTTTTCCTATTTATTACGGAACAATTCTGTATCAGTCTCGGTGCTCATGAAAAGAGTTACTTGGTTATGGCGTTTGTGTTTATGAAGAAACTGAGGAGTAATTATTGCAAGAAGTCATTTGGTGGTTCCTGCTCTTGGGAAGGAATCGGTCGGATGGACGTGCTGGTCCGTTTACTGTAGCCAGGTTCTCCTGCAGCCAGACAAGGCCTCCTGCTCTGCAGTGATCCCGGTAAACTCGATGCGAAGTGATAATACTTTAATTATTCCTCTAAGGAATTGAGCCTCCTTTTAACTTTCTTCCTGAAAGGCATTGCCTAAATCGTGTATACATGTAGAGTTCCTTTCTAGTGGAAAACTACTGTACCTTGTGCTAGCCAAACATCTTGGCTCAATGATCCCGAGCCGTGTGTGGTTTGTCCCAGGGTTTCTCCATGTGTGCGGCGGGTTGGAGCTCCCTCACCAAGGGGACCTTTCACAGGATTTGTGGTTGGTGCTAAAGATGATCACAGTATCGGGCTTCGTGTCAGAGGCATCTGTTCTTTTGGAGTTCAAAGGTTTATTTTTGCAAATACAGGATCAGTAAAAACACAGTTTGGTTCTGTAGTAGGAAGAAAAGACTCTTTTGAAGCACGTCTGGAAAGATTTACTTTAAGTTACCGAGCTGAAACGCAGAAATTTCACTGGGCTTGATCAGGAAAGTTTAAACCACCCTGTATGTAAAACGCCACTGGGGTGAGTTGTGTTTGAATTGTTTGCTTGTGCTGGGAGGGGTTTCAAAGACGAGACCCACCGAGGAGCTTTGTACTCGAGGCTAACCAAGGAAGCCGACGGGTTTGAAAAGCTGGGGACTGCTCTCCATAAAACATACTGGCCAGGCACCATGTGCCGCACCCCCTGGCCGTGGAGCTGGCGAGCGTTAGCCCCATCGAGGGTGCCAAGGGGTGTTTGAGTCCAGTTTGGCTCCCCGTGGGATATTTCTCACTCCCTCTCTCCCTTTCCCCTCCTTCCTCTTTACAGCAAGCTTTCAGGCCACTGCTGGAGAAGGGCCGGAGCAGGGAGGTGTGTACCCGCTTCAGTTTCCCCATGAGCTCTGCAGAGAATCGGTATCGACAAACCCGTTGCCTTTTATTTAGGAAGATCTTTTTTAACCTGGATTAGGCGAGATGAGAAGATCCAGGCATGCGAGAGGGAACAGACTCCCTGGCTAGCTCAGCTCTCGTGCCTGTGGGGTGACATCTTGATGACAGTGGAGTTTAATTGCTCTGGGGTTTGCTGATACAAGCTATTGTCCATTGAGGGACTGAGTTTCTGCTTTAGATTGCAGGCACAAAGCTTTTCAGTTAGGCTACACTTTTTCTTTTTTTAACTTAATCATGTGTCTTTCTCTCTAAACTTTACTCAAAGGTAGGGGTTTTCTGTATCTTTGCTCAGGTTGTGTCGTGAGGTAAGATTTCGTACGCTTACGATGAGTCCTTAACGAGGAGCCCCGAATGTTGCAATTCTGTAGCTCTGCCACAGTTTCGCGTATGTCAAGGGGTTTTTTTTGGGCTGACGTTTTTAATAGAGCTTATTTTCTCTCTTATAGGGGGCACTCTTGGTTTTTGACCCTGCAAAGTTAAAACTACCGAGGAAGTGACATTTGTGATGTAATAGCCCACTTAAGATGATGCAATTATAAACAAGGAAGCCAGTATGTATTTTGGAGTTTAGCAATTAAAAGTTTAAAATGTACAGCTTTGCATTTTGGCTGACATAAAAGCTCTTTATTGTTTTATTGCTGCTCGCACTGTGTTATGGCTTTAATATTACACTGATAATATGCATCCATTAATGCATATTAGGAAAATGATAGATTATCATAACTACAAACTACAGTTCACAGAGTAATTGGTAAGTCTCCAGCCCCTAAATCTTCATCAAAAGCACCTTTTAAAAATTATTTATATTGAAAGCTTGGGTACTTGCTTCTGCACCAAACAAGTATTTCTTTTACGTGTTGGGGAAGGAAAATGGGGTAGAAGAGTGGGGAACTGGGCCCGGCAGACAGGGTCGGTCTCATCGTTGGACAACACTTTGCTCATCAAATTAACAAGTGGGGTAGTTCCAGGGAGGAAGAGTGAGCAAGCGCGTACGTGGGTTAATTTGGGGCTCGCAGACCCAGGAGCACCAGTTGCCCCACGGTGCTGCGCTGCCTCTGCACGGGGGGGTTTGCGGGTTCCCATCTCAGGAGGGGTGCGGGGACACCCCCAGAAGCATCCCCACGGCCGTGTTTGTCACCTCGGTGTCTGACTGTTGTCACCGTGGCCGCTGGCACCTCTCTTTGGGTAGAAAGCTAAACTTTTGCTTCACCTGTTGTGGATTTACACGTAATTTCCAAGAATGCTGTATTTGAATAGCAAAACCAGTAGCTTGCCTCTGAGGCATACCTAGTATGAAAAGGTCTGGAAGACTTTGTAGTTTAAGGCAACAAAAATTGTGTAGGATCGATAATTTTCAAGTCTGAGCAGAGTCTGTCCCATCTGCAGTCTGTTGGTGTCCCCAACTTCAAGTGGGGTTGTTGGGAGGCCTTGAATTGCAGATGGAAATTGTGTTGCAGGGAGACAGTATTTTAATTCCGTGAGTAATAGACATGACATAAAAAAGAATATGCTGGAGGCTTTTTTACTGCTGTGCTTCTGGTAGGAGGTAAATACAAGCCTTGAAAAAGTGGAATGTCTTGGGAGAAGTCTTTTGTCTCTCCCTACTATGCGGTGCCGCTCTCCTGGGCCACCTTTGGCTAATAATTGACTGCCAGTAAACTTCACACAGAGTCACTTGAAGTTGTTGTGGGCATATTCCAGGATATTTATTTCCCCTGGGATTCATAGATCTTGCTACTAATGAACTTTGGGACTCTGAGGAGTCTCTTGCGAGTCTGTCACAGTGAGGCGCTGGATATATTTGCTTTCATTTCAGGCTCTTGTTTTACTTTCCAAAGTCTGCGTGGTGTGTCTAAAACCAAAATGTAAGTGGAAATCTAAATTGTGAAGTTCAGGTCTGCAGGACACCTTGTCTTGAGCATCCAGGTCTGCTTGAACCGAGAATCCTCCCGGATTGGGATCTGACCCTTTATTTTATTTTATTTTTTTTTCTCATCCTTTGGCAGTTGTGCTGAGGAGCCGGAGGAAGTAGCGGAGGAAGCGTGCCTATATTTGGACCACGCTGCGTGGGCAAAAGAAACATAAACTAGTCATAACCAAAGAATTAAAGAGGAACTTCCATGAGTTTGGGATATCAGTGACTCTGAAATTTATGAATTTTAATTTTCTGTTTCTTCTCACTTTTTCTAACTGGCTTCCGGGGTGCTTGACCTGGCTGGAATTGCGCATGACAGCTCGAAATGTCCCCGTTAATGCCAGCCTCGGGGTTACTCTGGTTTTATAGTTTTGCTGTACAGTTATTGGAATTCTTGCTACTAATTTTAAATGTTTGCAAGAAGCTTTAAATTCTGAAAATAATTCCCTTGTTCCAACATAAATAAGGGTAAGCTTTCATTTGCTCTGTTTGCTCAGCGTTTGTGATTCTTACCATTCAAGAAAACAGACAAATACAGCGATACTAAGTATAGGCAAATATTTTCCATATAACACTGCCTCCAGTCTAAATTCCAGTAAATGCGTAACAGAGCTTCTCGAAACAACGTATTCTTTAATTATCCGTATTTCCCTGAAGAAACAGGGAGGTTTCCAGCTGGTTACTTGACCTGAGGATTTTAAATGTCCTTTCTGGTCCTGGGTAGGAATATCCCATCCAGCTTTTCCACGAAACGGTTTTAAAACCCAATGCCAGCTTTGATCATATAAAGTGACATATAATGGAAGTATTTTAGTAGATACCACTTTGTATTTGATATATAATAATGTATTTTATTAGTTTTACATTCAATTTTTGTGCGTTTTGCTGACACTTTCTAGTTCCTCCTGCTCTTTACGCAAGCTTCCACATGCCGGATCTGGAATATTTAAGCGCAAGGAGCTATTTGGGCATTGCCACTGCCTCTGAGAGCTTTCGGAGCACGTTTTGAGGGTTACTGGCTCTCCCTTGACGTGGGGGAGAGGATGAAGATGAGCATAATAGTGTGCTAATGAAAGACAAACGTTTTGTGGGAGCTTTGGGGGTGAGTTTTTGGTTTAATCTCATGACTTTTTGGCATAACCCTGCGGTATCTGGAGGCCCGTCTGAGGAAAAACACTTGGGTCTGTGGGGTTTGGTTCCTGTTGGCGTCTGGGAGCAGAGCTGCAGTGTTTGAAAGCTTGCAGCTTTATTTCTCCACCATTCCCGAAGAATTCAGCAGGAGCTATGGAAGGCAGTGAACTGGGCACAGAAGCGTGGAAATGTTCTCTCCAGATAGCAAAGAAGTAATTTTTTTTTTTATGGAGTAGAATTCAGGGTTGTCACCTGATGTAACTGGGGTCTGTCCAGGCCCCTTTGGAGGGTCTGTCTGCAGGTCAGGTAGATACGGTGAAGTTTGGGTAGATCCTGGAGAAGTACAGCCATGCGTTTATGATTTTGGATGATTCTTTGGAAGTTTTTCTTACGGAGCGTTGCGGCACGGGTGAGTTCGACTGCAGGAAGGACTCTCCAGTTTGTTAAAACAGTTCATTTTCTCTTACGGTAAGATGGGAGGAAGCTTGATGCATTTTCTTAAAGCTCCATTGTAGGAATTAGCAAACAGTGAAGCCGTGGTAATGATTTGCCAACCTTTTGGTCCTGCGTCAGGAAACTTTTTGTTGAAACAATAGCGAGCGGGAGCAGGCGAGTAATTAATGCGTCGGAGGTGTGTTTGAAGGGGCTCTGCTCGCTCTTGGTGTAGGCACAGCGTGGAAATCTGTGCTTCTTGCCTGGCGGTGGCTTGTTCTCTGGTCCCACAGGTCCCAGCAGTGCTGCTCGTTCGCACTTGGAGCTCGTAAGCAGCGCTGTCAGCGCTATGGAGGGGTGCGGTAACTGCAGAGGTGAACAGAAAACACGTCTGTTGGCTGCTTTGAAACACTTGACATCAGGAAGAAGTTCTTTACCGCTGAGGGTGGTGAGACACTGGCCCAGGTTGCCCAGAGAAGGGGTGGAGGCCCCATCCCTGGAGACATCCAAGGCCAGGCTGGATGAGGCTCTGAGCAACCTGATGTAGTTGAAGATGTCCCTGCTCCCTGCAGGGGGTTGGACTGGATGGGCTTTAGAGGTCACTTCCAACCCAACACATTCTATGATTCTGTGATTCGTTGTTTTCTTGCTTTAGACTTTTGTCTTTATCCTAACTGTCTTCTAGTAGCCATTCCTAAATGGAGCGAGTCTCATGGAAAGCTGTAAATGGTTGGCTGAAAGATGGTCCGACAGATCTGTCTTGTTTTGTCTCTTAATTAAACACAAAGGTGAGGTTTCATCAGCATCCTTGATGCGCTGAAATGTGCTGAGCGCTGTGAGCTGGTGTTCTCTGGCGATGGCAGGGCCGCGCTCCTGCCCCAGGGCCAAGGAGACGACTTCGTTAATTAGAAGGAGAGACAGAAAGAGGAAAAGACCTTGTTCCCACTAAAGGTGGGTGGTATGGCATTTCTAGGAAGCCATAACGAAGGAAGTCTGCTGTCGTGGCGTAACTAAGGAAGAAGAATTAGGTGATTCTGTAGAGGATGATGGAGGTTTTGGAAACGGTAGCAAAAACTCTGTAAAATTGGGATTTGTCCGTACAAGACCATTCAGGAAAGTTAATCCAAACAAACTGAAAATTGAAGTATGGTTTTAATTTGGTTTGGCTTAATTCATCTGCTTACTTTTACTCAGAATGAAGGTGTCCATGCAGGAATTTAATTTCATCTAATACAAGTACTTAAATTCATATCCTTAATTAGGTTTGGGTGTGCGTGTGTTTTCTCCTTCCCGGAGCATTCTCAAGCGACCCGTAGCCAAGGAGTTGGGAGCAGCAGGAGGGATGTGATGCCTGCAAGGGGTGATGTAGCTGAAAAGCCAAGAGCCTTTCCTGTCTCTCCCTGAACCGGGAACGCGGATGGTTCAGTGACCCTCCGATACCCAACTTTTCCCTGCCATCCCATCTGTGGAGGATGTTGTGGCATTACAACACTGATATTCCTGCACAAAACTCCATGGTCCCTCAGCACACACAGCTCAGGAGCCTGGAAATACTGGGTTTCGGGGGTTTGAGGAAATAAAGCTGAAGTTTGCCATTTCACTCGCGTGAGCACTCATTTTTAAGTTTGAGATTATGCATTTAACTTCAAACCATTTTGTATGTAGATTAAGGAATTTATAAGTTCTGTAATTAAAGCTTGTCCTCATTTGTGTAACAATACTTCTGTATTGTTACTGCCTCGTTATTCTTCTTACGTCCTTCATATTACCTTTTTATTCCACTTAAGTAATTTTCCAGAATTAATTGCAGAATTTTGCAAATCTGTAATTAGTTGTATGAGATCCGCGTTCCGATTTATTTATCAATTTTTTTTTAAAATCCAGACTCTTTTTTATTTAATGTTTCAAATGCTTGTTTGCTCAAGTATGTTCGTATGAATTTCTGGACGCGTTGCACAGTACATGCTGACACCGGGAACAAAAAGCTGGCCGGTCTGTTGATGAACAGCGCGCTGTGGTATGCAATGGCGTGGCACTCGAGGAATTCAGTGATCTCCGTACGTAGAGCAAGATGTTGTTTATTGTTTCTTTATAAAGGTTGTTTCGGGTCTACAGAACTGGCTATACGACACAGAGTGAGCGCTGTCGGCTTCAAGCGCATTTGTGCTTTACTCACTGTCATAAATATCTCATAAACAGTTTATATGGGGTGTGATGCAGATGGGTTAAATCGCGTTGGATGGGCTCTTAAAAGTGTGTCTTGGTGTGAGTTCATTCGTCTGTGGTGGAAGGAGATTTTCTTGCTGGTGAATTTATTTATTTTTTTCCTTAATGTCAGCGTATTGTGGCTTAGATTCTTCACTCCTGGGCTGAAAGCCTTTGGAAAGGTTTTATGCGAGATGATAAACTTTAACGGGCTTTCGAGCTGTTAACTCTTTTGCCACTAAATGCGAATGGCAGTTTGTGTAATCCTGGGGAAGTTGATGGGGTCGTTGTGACGCCGGGAGGTGACTCTCGTAGAAAGGGACGACACAAATGCACCCTTTGGACTTCGTCTCCTACACTCTTTGTGGCGTTTTTCCCATTGGAACGTGTCTCCAATCTGTGTGGCAACGTCTTCGCTCCTCAAATGCCATTTCAGCCCGGTTGTCAGTTCTTCTGTCCCCTTGAGGGGGATCCCACACCCAGAGTGTTTTTTCCACCCCGTGAAGCACAAATCCCGTGCTGCAGGGTCTCGCCGCGTCTTGGGATGGTTTGAGTGACTTAGGAAATAAAACCATTACAGCCACAATTCTCCTGAAATGTAAGAAATAAAACTTAGCGTGGCTTGGATTGCGTGTGGGTTATTTCTTTCCCGATAGTCGAAACCTCAGGTAAGAGTTTGGATTCCAAAGCTTTTGTGATCTCTGTAAAACCACAGCGAAGTGAAAAGTGCAATCCCGGTGCAGAAATTCTGGCTGAAATTCAGTGGTGTTTCTGCCTCGAGCAGATTTTGGGGGTTTTAGAAGCTCGCAAGAGTGTGACTCCGTGAAATGGCAGGGAATTGGTACGGAGGAAGAGGCCGACTGTTGAAGTGGGCAATGTAACAACAGTATTTTGCAATGAAGTTGCAGTCCGCTGTTCCGATGAATTGCCAGCTTTCTGTTGGAAAAAATTCGCTTAGCGCGTTCTCAGGCCTAAGAACTGTCATAAACGTTTCCCCTCAAATATCCGCCGTTTAACTCAAAACCGCACGTAAGCGCCGCCGCTGCGCTGCTCCGTGCCGAAGTGGGGGTTAGGGGTCGGGAAGGAGCCAAGTGTGGCCCCTCTGGGTATTGTCCCCGAGGTTCGCTTTTTCTGAAGTAAGGGTTAATGACCTTCGAGAGTGAAGTTTTTTAACCACTGCTGACGCACCACTGTTTCAAGAGGTTTTGTATTTTCCCGCTTGGAATTCTGTATATTTCCCTGAACCTTTTCCTAAAAAAAAAAAAAAAAAAAAAAAAAAGTATAGGTAAAAAAACCTCAAGATGAATATTTTTTGGCAGCAAATGTTTGAGCTTTAAATTTCTCTATGGTAATTTTTGTTTTCTCCCCCCCTTTTTTTTTTTTTTTAGGATGCTGTGACATCAAAACCAGTAATCCAGTTTCAAGGAAGCCAAGGGGTAAGTTTGCATGTGGGTTGCCTTGGAAAGTTCTTCGCTGGCTTATACAATTACTGTGAGTAAGGTACGTGTTCTGTGTGTCCGTCCGGTTCCAGTTGAGGGGGATGCTCTGGTTTCTGACGGTAAGAGATGGGAAGTGCTGATGTGCTCCAGGAAAGAGTCTTTGCTCCTTGACCTGCATGGATTATCTCTCTTAAAAATTTTTCCCCTTCTTTATTTTCTACCCTTGCTAAATCTGTGGCAGCGCAAAAGGGCTGCCGGTGGGGAAACAGTTTTCTGAGGCCAGGCTGTTGTGGAGGAGGAGGAAACAGAAAGTTCAGTGATGGCAATGCCGTGGTGGGTGCAGCAATCCATGGAAACCTCGGCCATGTCCCAAGGAAACGCCACCCTGAGCCCGGTAAACTTGGTGCAAGACTTTATGGGCACAAATTACTGAGATTAGCAGTGCTCAGGGGCTGCTACGACTGGGGTCTGGAGGGACAAACCTGAGGAACGACCGAGGGAACTGGGGTTGTTTGGCCTGGAGCAGAGGAGGCTGAGGGGAGCCCTCATCCCCCTCTACAACTCCCTGAAAGGAGGGTGGAGAGAGATGGGGGCTGAGCTCTTCTCCCTGGGGACAAGGGATAGGACAAGAGGAAACGGGTTCAAGTTATGTCAGGGCAGGTTTAGATTAGATATCAGGAAACATTTTGTCACTGAAAGGGTTATTAACCATTGGCACAGGCTGCCCAGGGAGGTGGTGGATTCCCCGTCCCTGGAGGTGTTCAAGAAAAGGGTAGATGTGGTACTGAGGGACATGGTTTAGAAGTGGTTTTTGTCAGGGCAGGTTAATGGTTGGACTTGATGATCTTAAAGGTCCCTTCCAACCTCACCCATTCTATGATTCTACGGCTGTACCGAAGCTTTGTTTAATATGCACGTCTAAACAACTAGGCAGTTTCTGGGAGTATCAAAAGGGTTTTATATTTAGGAGTTTTATTTCTTTTAACTTCTGTTCCGATGACTGAACTCTTCCAAGATATTTATAGATGCTCGAAACCGTCTGTCAAGCCGGTTACTGACAACGCTGAGATTGAGTTGGCAGTGCTTCTGGTAAAGTAATGCAACTCTTCAAGGAACTTTAACAGTGCCATTTATACACATTTTAGCTACAAAAAGGTGTGTGTTTAACTTTGTTCTGCATAAGGAAGGAGAATTAATTATTTTTTTTCCCCAAGAATCTGAATTTAGCTGTAAATAACTTCCTAATTTTTTGTTGGCAGCACAATAAAACTTCCAAAAATGCTTGAATCAAGCAGGCATTAAAGTCTAGTACGCTTCTCCTTGCCCATATTTTACCCTGTGATATTAGTCTTAGCCCTCTAACAAAACAGAGAAGGAAAGACATGATTGTTATCGTAAGTTAAGAAGAAAAATACAATCTTCTTGGTCCTGGGAAATAAAGAAAGGAGCAATTTCCAGGTTTGTTTTTTTTTTCCACTTTGTTTACAATTACACTTCCCAGAAAGCTCTGCATGAAAGCTTAGATAAAAATCTGCAGCTGAAGTTTGGCAGAACTAGAGGCGAGTGGCAAGGAAAGCTTTCAAAGGCGGATGATTTGTCGCTATTAGATGAGCAAACAGCTTTGCATGTAATAAAGAAGCTACGGAGACTTGCAGACGCTTTCCCCTCCTTTTGTAGAGCACCTTGAGAGGACCTACACCTAACTTTTCCTGCAAAGCTGCTTAAGTTCTAGAAATGCCTCTTCTCTTAATCTTCCTCCTTGGAGGAAATACAGCAAAATGAATTGGAACAGCTTAGAACGCTCCACCGCCCTCAGCTGCCCTGCGCTCCCTGCGGTGGGTTTCACCTGGCTGCAATACATGCTCAGGCATTTTCAGGTTAACCTAAAGAAAACCTGTTTTAAAACGGTGCTGTTCCTTATAATAATTTTAAAAATACCTGGTTTACAATTACGCAATTCCTTATGATTAAAAAAGATTTTTAAATGATGCAGTGCCTTCTAAAAATTAAAAATATTTTAAAATTTTGTGGCTCCTTGCAATAATTACAAATAAACGTTTCACACGCTAAATTATATTTGAGTCCTTTATTTCCAGAGGAGAGGGTTTTTTGGTGAAGGTGCTGCCGATCACGGGTAATGGCAGGTGGGGACGGGGCGAAGAGGCGCAGCCGGCTATGACGGTGCTGCTGGAAAGGCGAAGCGTGGAGTCCTACGCGGTGGCAGGAGGATGTTGGCAGCACAGCCCTGACCTCTGCTTCCCTCATTTTTCAGCTGTTTAATTAATGGCGCTGTCGAGTAAAGGCCAAAGGTAGAGCTTTGAAGAAAGCGAGACCCAGTTCAACTGGGGCAGATAGAAAGAGCTCTTTGTCCTTTTATTATTATTTTTACTGGGTATGACAAGAAGCTGGCAGCTGCGAAACCATCTGGTTTTAAGTGCGGCACTGGCTGGTGTGTGTCGTGACTGTGCCCTGCTTTAAGGAATTGACGATGGGGCTTTAATACTTTCTCGTGAGCCTCCTATCAATTTGGGCCGAAAAGGTAATTTCAGTGATTTAACAAGCTCTGAAATTCAGGTGATGCCATAAAACTGTATTTGCTTAGCTATTTAGTTTTAGAATACGCTTTCTTCCACTATACCTTAATTCCCCACTTTATTGCCTTCCTCTTTTCCTTCCTAATCACCGTCGCTGTGGAGAAGATTTCCCGTTGGCTTTTGAGGGCGGTAGGTTTTGTTTGTGGCACAAACGTCAGAGCGTGATTTAAAGCAGTGTCCAGTGATAGGAGGTTTTAATAGTGTGACTTCCCTGCGTAAATACCCCTCTCACAAGAAGGAAAGACTTCAAAGTACTTGATGATTGGGGGAGGCAGGACATAAAATAAGAGTTTAAAACAAACTGCTGCTTCTTTAATTTAATTCTGCAGAAGCCTCCTGACCCGTTGAATCTCATTAGTGGTGGGGTTTTTAAATCACTGTGTCCATGTTTGGGGTTTTTTTTTCACCTGTTCCCTGTGTTAGTCTAATGAATGCTGTCAAGGATACTCTCGGCTTTTGATGCACAGAAGAACAACGTTTCACGTTAATGCTCTAATTAACCAGCGAAGGGAATTGGCCGGGGTCAGCGAGGCGGCAGCTCTGTCGGTCGGGTGCTGAAGGGAGGACAGCGGTGGTTCTAACCCAAAATAAAACAGGTATTTCAGTGACAGGGGACAAAACCTGCGTGGATCCCGGTCTGGATCGACTCTTAACGAGAGTGTTTTATAAACTGCGGTCTGTAAATGATCTTCGCCATGGGATGCAGTACTTTATAGCAGCGCTTGTCTCGTTACTTTTGCAGTGCAATACCCTGCGTAACAGTCAGAACGTCAGTGGTAGTAACCAGGGCGCAATTAGCAGAGTGCTGCTCCTTGGGATGCTGAAGTGGGACTCCGGGTGTTGCTTCAGAGCAGCCCCTGTTTGTTGTTTTTTCATCACGAACTGGGTTTCCTTGGGTAGTTTTGTAAGTTTATATGGAGTCTGGAGCGTTTTGCTTGTTTCAACGTGCGTGTAAATTAGAATTTAAGAGCTTGAGTACCAAAGCGTTACAAACGGCGGTGGTTGGAGTGCGTAACTTTACAAGAAAGGCTGAAGATGCTGCTTTTTTGGTAAAAGCATGTGCAGAATTAGACCTTGGGTTGGGTCAAATTTGCAGGTGCTTGCTGGGGGGGGCGGGGCTGAGGTGGCGAGAACTGAATTGGGGAGAAAAAAAACCCTTCAAGTGCCAAATACACGTGTGTTCATGCAGCTTTCTTAAATATGACGGTTGGGAACAAAACGCTTTAACTTTACGTGATTGGAAAATAGGACGTTTTCCCCTGTTTCTTGGGATGAACTTGTGCTGGTATTAATAGAGGAAGGTGAAATTGCCGTTCAGAATGAGCTGTACGCAGATGAATATTACTTGAAAGAAGGAAAAAAAAAAAACAGAAGTCACATCTGTAGGGAGCTATTTTTAAGTGTCTATGGTTACTGGTGTAATACTCGGCACCAAAATTAGGGCTCCCTCAAAGCAGTTACCATGCTGATTTGGTGGCTTGAGAAACCTTCTGTTTCAGCTAAAAATAATTCCTAGATAACGGCCGGTTTGCATATGCTACACTTTTCAGTACTGGAACGAGCAATATTTAATGCTAAAATGACGCTCCTGTTTCCTTGTACGTTCTTTGAAGAAGCTGCAGAAACTACAAAAAACGCCAAAGTCGGGGCTGTCAGAACAGCTGGTTTTTACAATGCTAAACGAGGCGCTAGAAGCAAGTAATTTTGGTGTGTGACTCTCTGATTTAATTCCACCCCCCAGGTTCGATTTCCCAAACCCATGGCCTGCAGCACGGCCCAGGGAGCCCGACAGACCCCTTGCATTCACCTTCTCGCCCCGCTCACAGCGAATTAACAGTGCCAACTTGTAAAATACCCCCCGGTCGACAGTTTGCATAGCTTCGCCTTTGCGCGGGTTCTCAACTCGCTTGTAAAGCAGGAGAGAATTTAATTCGGTCTGTCTGGGTGGGGGCAGAGGGTGGCGGGACAGATTACGGGCTCAGGGCTGCGGCGCAGGTTTGGCAGGGGAGATAACGGGGCGGCGCTGCCACCCCGTCGCCACCACACCTCCTCCGAGTATTTTTAGATCCCAATCCTGGGACCGTACAGTGGTGGGGGGGGATAACTCGTCCTTCTGTATCACTCAGGGCTCGCGGCTGGCCGTTTGGGAAGAAGGGAGGTCTGTTTTGAGGGCGGGCTGGAGGATAGAGCTGGGCTTCATGGAGGAGAGATGGAAAATGCTGCGCTGGCGCAGCTGGAGGAGGGTCACGGTGGCGTTTCAGAGAACATCCCTGTGGTTTTGCAAAGCAACCCAGATGCGCAGGGGTTCCAGGCTGCTGGAGATGTCTGAGGTCGAGGGAAACCACCTAAAACCCTCCTGTACCAGCACCCATCTTTTACGGAGCGCAGTCATACGCGGATGCCCGAGCTGGTTTGCGAGGCCTAGATATTTTATGCATATATGTGGCGACCTGGGTAAATATAAATCTGTGTGGTGGAGTGCAGCCTAAAATAGGTTGAAGCTGATGTTCCCTCTGTCTCATTTTCTGGAAGCCATCTTAATTATCAAATATTGATGTGAGAGGAGAGCTCAGGCGCTGAGATTTATGTTGGATCTGGGAGGCGGAGGGGAAAGAGTTTCCCTTCTGAAAAATGAATGGCTGGGGGGAGAAAAACAATGCGGATTGCTGTCGAGTTGTCTGCGGAGCACACTTAATGCTTGATTAAATATTTAATTTAGCAGCAGTGTCACACTCTACTGTGAGCCATAAAATCTCGTTATGGAATTATAATCTCTTAAAAAAGAATAAGCAGGCTACCTAGTGACCTGGCTCGTACTGTGTTTAGTGCTGGATCACTAATTCCGAAGAAACAAGTCTCAAGTGCTTTAAATTGAATACAAACAGTGGTAGCAAGTCTGTTTTGAGCCTGAATCAATAGAATTGGGTCAGATTCCTAGAACGGGATTATTGTGGGCTCTGCTTTGGAAGTCAGCAAGCCGCCAGCTCAGATCTGTTCTGTAGCAGACACGGCTGTCTTTTTAGCTGCCCTTTACATTTCTCTACCCATGAAACCTTCTCGTTTCCGTGCATATAGTTCTGCTAACTTGAATCCTTCTTGTAGCTTCTTGCTCTTTAGAGTCTCCAGTGCAGCAATCCGCGTGCTTTACTTCAGCGGGCTGCGAAAAGACTGCAGAGAAATTGAATTTTGTGTTAGTGTGGGCTACCCAAGTGACCAATATATTATTTTTTTTTCCTCCTTCCAAACAGCACATCGCAATTCCAAGGCCTGATCGACCCACGGAAGTGCGGACTTTCACATTTTATCTTTCAAATATTGGCAAGGACAGCCCCCAAGGGAGTTTTGACTGTATCCAGCAGTATGTGTCTAGGTGAGTGTTACAGCCAAAGAGAACCTGGCCTTTTTTCACCTTACCTTCTGTAAAATCTTTTCCCTAACAAACCTGAACAAAACTTAAGTGTTCTTTCTTTCTTATACTCTTTCTAATCTGTTTGTATGTGTACGTGTGTAACTCTGGGTGAGGAGGCACTCACTGAATAATCTTTTTACCTTTCTCAGCTTCTTTCTGTCCCCTCCTGTTACTCAGATATCACAGCCTCCGTTATTTCCCCAGTGACAGAGCCGTGCCCGTTGGCAGTGTCGGGAGTATCTTTTCCATTGCGTTTCTTTTGCAGCAATGGCAATATCCATTTGGATTGCCTGGGAAGTATACAGGATAAAATCACCGTGTGCGCTACTGACGATTCCTACCAGAAGGCAAGGCAAAGCATGGCACAGGCCGAGGAGGAGACTCGCAGCCGGAGCGCTATAGTCATTAAACCTGGGGGGAGATACGTAGGTAAGGAGCAACTGGATTTTGGGGGGGTGTCTTCCCTACCTTCTGAAGTCATATGCCGACATTGGTTTGTCTGTAACCAGTATCTGGTGGCTCCTTGTGGGTGTCTGATCTATTGGGGTGCTGCTCTCCTTGGGTTGTGGCTTCTTCCTGGCTTCCATCTTCGCCCTGCAACACGTGTGGTGGCATTTGCGAGGGTTGTCTGCGTGCAGTCACGTCAGTCTGGCGTTATTTCGTGTCTGTCAGGTGGCGATGAGCACACTGCTGCTCCCTCCGAAGTGGCTGTGCTCCTCACAAAGTCGGCTCAAACGCTCCACCGCTGTTGTCACACATCTGCTGTGTGCCCGCACCCGGGACCCTAACGTGCAGCCGGGAGGGTGCAGATAGCGGAGCGCTGGTGTTAATAAACGAAGAGACGAAAGGGGTGATGCTAACTGCAGCCTTAAACAAACCACCTTGTTGTGGCAATGGAAGGAGAATCTTAGGGGAGGAAACAAAACCGTGGCAAATACCGGTGGGCTCCAGAAGGAGCACGCAGAGCCCCTGCCTTGGGCTCAGCTCCCTGCTTAACCTCATCTGCTCACAAACCTAGGGCGCAAATATTGACCAGAAAGCAGAGGTTTAGGCTTTGTTTGGGTTTTTTTGAGCCAATGTTTTTTCTGCAGCCCCATGTGATCTGCAGCCTGTCTCTTCTCAGAGGATGTCTGTGATGAGAATGGCGAGTTGCAAAACGTAGAACTGACCCTGACTCATTGTTTTATTGGCCAAGTGCTCGAAGCTGAGAAATAAGATAGTAATCAGGAAGGAAATGCATTGATTTCCTGTAGACTAGAAGATTATTTTGTTTAGCTTATATTTGAGAACATTGCAGTAAGTGGATGAAGCTGTTAGGCTTGCGAGGGAGAAGATTCTCAAAGCAAATTGCTTCCCGGAAAGACAGAACAAAACTCTGGATTTAGAAATACTCTTGCAAAAACATTTACTGTTGTGAAATGGAGGCACCACCACGTCAAAAGCAGTGAGTAGAGGTGCAGGCTGCGTATGGAAGATGTCAGGGTTTGAGACGGGAGGAAAGCACCCATCCAAGAAGGAAGAGGCTGGGCAAGGACAGTGGGATACGCAGGGGGCTGGTGTGCCAGCACCCGGCTGGGCTGGGGCAGGGGCTGGCGCTCACGTTTCCGTGAGAACGCGGAGCTCAGCACTCACACGTCAGTGGGGTCATTCCAGGCAGCTCAGACGGGGAAGAATTTCTATGAAATGTTGAAATTGGAGATCAACAGAACAGTACAGATGTGCACCAACACTAACACGTATATATTTACACATGCATGTAAATATAGATAGCTGGCATGTCTGTAAGGGGGGGGTGTGTGTGCTTATATATACACTAAATACGTGTGTGTGTGTACATCTGTATATAAGCACATGTATAAATATTTTTAAAGACTTCATATTCTGGCTTAACTTAGTTTTTCCTTTTTCTATCGTTGCGCATTTTGGCTCCAGCCTTAAGTGGAAATGTCCCAATGTGTTTTTGCTGTTCGTGACCTGGCAGGAGTTAAGGGAGTTCTAGAAAGCTGATGAATCTTCTCTTGTCCCATTTCTGGAAATGAAGTCCAGTCGGCCTCTGAATTTTGGGATGTTTAATGTGTGAAATGCTGTTTTTTCTCCCTCTTGTCTTAACTCAGCCCTGCCGACCATGGGTCGTGCTTAACTTGCATCAGCGTGGTGCATAATAAAAAGCCAGGAAATGGGGGCTCAGTTATGCAATCTACATTTCAGTAAAACAAACACTGCAGACAATCACCAGTATCTTCACATGACTCAGTTGAAAACGTTGCTTCCTAGCAGTGGAGAGTTGCCATGCTTAAACAAACCCCCAGAATTCTTGCAGTAAATGCTGGACGTTGTTTGTCCCAGCGAAGGTTGCTTTTCTCGGTTCCATCTCCCTGTATTAGCCCCTGGAACCTACGGATCTCTTTTTGATTTGCTGGTTTCACCTTTGGTAGCAGGAACCTGCCGTGGTGACCTGCTTCTGTGTTCAAAACAGCAAAAGTCTTTGATTTGCGCTTTAGTAAGTGATGTGGGACCTGTGTGCGGGTTCTAGTTAAAGCTGTTTTCCGGCAGGAATGGGAAAAATGAGTTCTTGTATAATGCTGTCAGATACCAAGAACCACATTTGCCATGGCGGTGAGGAAGCTGCTTCTGGGGGCTTGAGATGAACTTTTGAGACAGCTTTTATGTTCTCACGTCTACGTAAACGTAATTGGAGGGCAAAGCTGTTGCTACTGCAATGTAGAAGGGGTTATTGGATGAGAATAGACGGCACGCTAATGAATAGGCTGATGGATCCGTGTTAGACCCCATTCATGTGGCTGTGTTTGGTGGGGGGAGGGAGGTGGACCCAGCCCCATAAAGTTCCTATTGTTCTAAAAGCAGAAACATCTGCTGGAGTAGCGTTTTTGCTGAGATCAGCAGCAGGGAGCCGCTCGTTGACCAGTTCTGGTCTTTCCACTCCATATTTCGACTCTTCTACATAATAATGCAGAATTTTCTTCTCATAGGGAGGGGAAAAAATAGTTAGATTAACCGTGGGGATCCGTGCACTTGGGATAAATGAAAAGCTGGCAAACAAAGAGAGCTTTATGTAAGCTTGTGGCCAATAATACTCAGGTTTCCAGAGCTTGGTGTTGCTGTTTGCTTGTTACAAGCTTGTCGTGAATCATAAAACTCATGGGATACTCGTTCCGGCGGCATATCGGAATGGATGGGCTGTGCTTGGGTTTGTCCTTCGTTGTCATCTTCTGGCACTTCAGCTGGTGGAATGAGCTCCGCGTACGCATTGACAGACCCTTTGCAAGGTGACTGCTGCAGTTCACTATTCTCATCTCATTTTAGGCAAAAAGGTCCAGGTGCGTAAACCTGCACCAGGAGCTTCCGATGCTGTTCCCTCCAGGAAGCGCCCAACGCCAGTCAACCTTGCCAGTGCAATAAAGAGAGGCAATAGTGCGATTTCTCAGAGACCCTTCAAAGACAGGGTTGTGCACTTACTGGCACTAAAGCCTTATAAGAAACCTGAACTTATTCTCAGATTGCAGAAGGATGGACTTTCTCAGCAGGACAAGGATTTGCTGGACAACCTTCTGCAACAGGTTTGTACTGGGATGAAGGCAACGGTTTAGGTAAAGGGAAATGTCTTCTCCGAAGGGTAGCGCTGTATCCGTCTGAATGTAACCTGGGTATCGCAAAGCTGCAGCTGAATGTTTCTCTCGAGGCTGTGTCCCACAGAAGGTCACAATTCACATCATTGTTTTGCTGGAGACAGGAGAAACCTCTGGTGTACATGCCTCAGTTTAGGTGTATGCAACTAAGCTGTGTGGCTTCGGTTCACCAGATGAGTCGCTTTAAGAGAAACGCTTTTGGTTGGCCATGGGGAGAATTATCTAACAGAGCATCAACAAGCTGTTTGAATTGTTACCACCTGTAAATCTATATATTTTTATTCATGTGGCCATAAAGGAACGTGTTTTGTCTTCATACATGTAACATTTCCTAGATGAAGGAAAAATACGTCCCCCTTCACTAAGCTTTCCGTCTCTGTTGCTCGGCCCCGTGCCTTCCCTGCTTAGAAGTGCAGATTCGTAAGCGTGGAGATCACGCAGCTCCTTGCGGAGTGTATTATTTGTACGTCAAGCCTGAAAGCTGGCTCCGAGCTGAACCAATTCTTAACACTTTGAGTCACGTTGAAGGTGCCATTTTAGGAATTGCAGTAAATACCTTTATTGCTTTTGCAGTGCAAAGCACACCGTGGATGTTTATTTAAGCGCTGCGGCTGCCCTCTTCTGTATAGGATTGATTTTTTTTAACTCCTTTCCGTAGCTGAAGAGAATTGAGACAGCAAGGAGTTAATTTGTCCAAGGGCACAGGGCAGGCCATACTGAAAATGCAGTTATTGCTGGCATAACTTGCTCCTTCCTTACATTTTAATCCCATAGCCCTTAATTTTCCAGCAGTGCTGGAATTCTTTGGAGCACCCTTTTGAAGGCTATAAATAGCTTTAATACTAGAAATGCTGTTTCTGATAATCACCTTTTATTGATGCTCTCGCAAACCCCTGGCAGGCAAGTGGTAGTGTCGGCAGCGTCGGCCTGATTGGGCCAAATGCTGATTTGGCTGTAAATATATTGCTCGTAAAGTTAATCTTCTTTCAGCACTGCCAGGGCTCCCATCCACCAGGAGACACAGATAAGCTAAAAATTACAGGCTGCATTAAAGCTGCGTGTCTAAATACGTCTAGGTGTGGGTTTCGTTGTACTCCTGCATCTCTCGCAGGACTCTGTGTTCCTGCTGGCCTTTTTGCCTCGTTTTGCAAGGTTTCTATTTTGGGGAGAGCCAGGGTGGAGCTTGCGGAGTCCCACACCAGCAAAACACGGAGGGAGCAGCTCTCCGGCTCCGCACAGAGAAAATCTGAGTTGTTCTGCCTGTGCTCCAAGCCTTGCCGAGCGGCGTGTCTCCCGCCGTAGAAAGGGGCAGTAACTGGAGAGATTCTTGGAGGGTTTTTTTTGGTTTGGGTTTTGGGTTTGTTTTTTTTTTTTTAAAAAAGAACCTGGCTTTGCTTTTGTCTCTTGGGCGTGTTTACTGGGATATCTAAATGTAAAACACAGCTCAAATTCTTCTTGTATTTTGGCTCAGGATTTTGGAAAGCTGACAGAACTGAAAGGAAAAACAAAGCGTTCGTCGTGTAAACTGATAACTCTGCTTTTTATTTTTTTGGCTTATCAGGAGAGCTTTGCTGCGTTAGTTCTGCAGCTTTTCTGCTTTTGAATTCATAGAATTTTTAATACTAGGTCATAGCCTCCCTAAAGCATCTTCAGTTAGACTTTTTGCTCCTTCACTTGCTGTCCCGAGGCTCTTCTGCCGCGTGGGTAATAGAGATTCGTAAGCGTAAGAGTCTCCTGAATGGAGTGAGCAGTGGAGAACACTAATCCTTAAACAGATGGACAAAATCTCTGCTGCCTGAATAAAAGCATTTTCCAGTTTCAAGCGAAATGCACTTGTCAAACGGAGTGGCCAAAGCAGTGAATTCGGGACGCGGCTCCTGGCTTTGCCCGTTGATTGGCCCAGCACATCATTTGGCACCTCTGCTTCCATATCCCTTTTATAAAGACAAATTTAAGGCTTTGTTTTCTTTCTAAACTTGCAGTGCTCTGCACTCCCCTAAGAAGGGCTCACCAAGACAGTACAGTACCTGTGAAAACTTAATTGGGGGCTCTTTGGTTCATGCTAACATTGTATTTTTCTGATCTGCATCCAGCAGCAAGAAGTTAAATTTTCAGTCAGGCTGTGAAAAACCTTGCCTTGCTGGCAAGGTGGGAAGACTGATAAAAGTGGGAAAACTTTCAACAAGTTTTTTCCATTCTAATACAGTTCTGCCGCTTCCAGCAGTGTTTCCTATCCCTGTAGGCACCAAGCAGAGTTTTGTGGGGAAACTACACAAGATAGCATCGGATAAAATGCCACAAAGCTGCTCGCTCAAGTGTCCCGAGCTGAGTGCGGCGCACGATTTAGGTGCAATGCTTTATTGCAAACCCCTGGGCTATAAGCTGGTGATCACAGGTTTTGTTCTTGCCCTGAAGCATTCCTCGGAAAAATTCTCCTCCACGCAATCCGTCAGATGATCCCGATGCGCAGAAGCGTGCGCTGTAATCCGCCAGCTCCGTAGTGCGCGGTGGCTGGAAGGCGTTCCCTTCGCTGCTCCTTGGGAAAATGGCTTTCTGTCCCCTCTTTTACTATCTTATTCCTGAGAAATTATCGTCTGGCAATAGTTAACAAAGCTATCGCCACCAGAGTCGCTCTATCAGCTAATAAACTGCACCGTTTTAGCCATCGGACAGGGGTGATAAGGGAACTACCCGTTCCAAGGAGGGGTCATTTCCAGCTATTTCCATAAACTGATGTTGTGCCGCTCCAGGCTATCCAAGCTGAATAATCTCTTTAGATATAACATCTTTCCCAGTAAATTTGATATACTTTGGAAGCTCATAATGAAGTGGTGCAGTGACAAGGCAAAAGGAGAGGCACGCTGTGATTAAATAATCTAAATAATTAAGAAATGAAGTATAAAGTCTCTACTTGTTCTCTGAGACTACCAACTGCTGCGAAGTCTGCTCAGAGTTTTGCCTGTAGCTTAGATCCTCTTTTGTTAGAAGGAGTGAGAAAATTAAACCCTAACAGTTGTGTGTTTTGTTTTGTTATTTTTCCAAATACTTTTATTTCAGGTGGCAAATTTGAGTGCCAAGGACAGCACTTTCACGCTGAAAGATTGTGTGTACAAAGAAGTGCAGAAGGACTGGCCTGGCTATTCTGAAGGAGATCAGCAGTTGCTGAAGAGGATACTTGTTCGGTAATTATCCCATCTTCTCTGTAGCGTCAGCCGGAGCTTGAAAGTACTGGGCTAGGTCAGTTGCTATAAATCAGGGTAACGTAAGTCAGTAAAACGATGGTAAGTTGAGCGTTTGACTTATTTTAACGTGAAGTAAACCTGTTTCTCATCCAGGCAGCTGTAGGAATTACTTAAACTTGGACAGCGAAGTGGGCGCGCTCTTCAGATGATCCTGGACTGCCTTGAAATCATTATACTAAAAGCCGGGGGAAAAACCTGCATGGGGAACAAAAGCCGTTCCAGTTAAAAAGTTAACGGCGGCTTAAAATCCTGGAAGATGAATGGATTAAGGCAAATGTGTCCAGCTCAACTCTCCATTGAAACTCTGCTTTCCTTTTTCCGTATCTCCTTGCACATGGCTTCCTGTGCAGACTGCCGTGTTTGTTCACGGCAGGGAGAGAATTGCCAGGCTGTCCTGCCGCGCCGCCTCTGTGCCCTCTTCCTCTGGATGTCCCTGTTCCTCTCCAGCCGTTTGCTTTGCAGGCTTCGTTGCTTCGTTTCTGCAGTGTTCCCTGCCTGTTTGTTTACTGGGTTTTCCTCATCTCGCAAATTCTGTTAGCATCAGGGTCGCCCTGCAGGATTGGAGGAAAGGATGAGTGAAAAAGCGGGAGGCGTTTCTGCCGAGATAAGTCCCCTAAAACACACGCGGTTCTGCCCGTACAGCGTAATCCTCGCTGTCCAAGGGATACCTGTCCTCATATTCCTTCTTGAAAATAGCCCTTAACAGTTAGTTGAGATGATAGCCTGGTCTCATCAGTTCCTAAAGATTTTTTTTTTTCCTCTACAGATATTTTTCCTCCCAAGTTTGGGAGCTCTTGGCTGGCAGGGAGCAGGGAAAGAGTCTGTATCTCCCAGGTGTCTAGAGGAAAATCCTGCTCTGAGCATTTATAATTCCCTCTCTGGGTTTTCACTGGGTCTGTACTGACTTGGTAGGGATTTTGTAATGCAGATAGAGCTTTTCCTTGACTTTTTTTTGAGATTTTATTTCATGGCACTTTTGGTTATGATTAAGTAGACCGTGCTCTGTTTGAACGGTTTCCATGATTTGAAAGCACAGTTGGCCTGGAGATGAGACTTTGTTAAACCAACAGAAACTTGCACTTTAAGTGCTTTGGCATGCTAAAGAGAAATCAAACTGGTTTAAATGGCCTCGATGTTGAATGATAATTAAATGGAAAAATACAACTGCCATGCGATCTTTATGGCTTTCAAAAAAGTTAATTTCTCCCCACAGAAAGCGATGTTTACTACTTTTTCTAGATTGTGGCATTCAGTTATGCGAAGGTCTAAAAATAGAGCTTGGAAAGGATGTATTCAACTGTACAAACAAAGACCCGCTCAGCCAATGCAGGTAACGAGGCTACAAAATGGAAAAAACATGTAGGGGTGAAGACGACAGAAAAACACTCAGAAAAAGGGCACAGGCAGAAGAGGTCGGACTCTACGTAGCCACTGCGGTAGTCGCGTGGTTGCCTAGATCCAGCCAATTGTTCAGCGTCCTCCCAGTTTTCAAGTCTGCAATCGGCTGGAATAATCAGCCCATCTGCAAATATTAAAACTGTACCTAACGATGGCCATGTTAGACTAGCCCCTTTTTCCTCCTGTTGTTTGTGTTTCCCATCCTCTCACCATCGTAGTGAAATGTTTTTTCCAGTGTTACAAGAGCCGCTGAATTGAAAGTCTTCCATTCACTCATTTTAAATCCCTAATTAACGCGTTAGGAGTTGTGACAAGGTTGCTCGGTCTAGTCAGACAGCATCCAAAAAGCCACTTTCACTGTGGCGTTTATGGAATATCGCTGCTCCCCTTCCTGTTTTCACAGTCTCCGAGCACCTTCCTTGCGCTGATCGGTGGCTGTTGAGATTGTTCTAAATAAAATTAAACCAAGCAGCAGCTGAAGCCAGAATGGCGGTGAAGCTGCAGGCGCCTGAACGTTGCTGCGATAAGGCCGAGGGTTCGAGCTCAGGTTAAAAGAGAATTTGGGAAAAGTGGTGGGCGCTCTCTCTGAAGTGATCTTCCCAGCGTTTGAAAAATGTGTGCACGCTTCAAAGCGGATGGTGGTCTCTTGTGGAAGAATTTAGAGGTTGGTTATTCAGGCTGTGCAGCTGGTGACAAAGTGACTGCAGAGCTAGTTTATTAAAACCTTTAACCTTGAAGTTTGGGTTTTTTTTTTTCCCAGCTTGACAGCTGCAGCTTGATGCAACAGTGGTTTTTTCCTGTGTGATTAGTACAGGGGCAGTCCGGCTGGTGGCAGGAGAGTAGGACAAAGCTGGGAAACTCTGCTCGGAGATGGGGAGAACCCCGCGGGCTCTGGGGAGTGGAGATGCCCAGCATCAATGCGAATTAACGCCCTGACGTGATTAGAATGACTCGCATTGTGCTGCTTTTGCGACAAGAGGTTGCTGCTGTCTGTGGAATAGCGCAAACACAGACCAGAGTAGCCCTATTTTGCATGACGCGACTTAAAAGTATTATTGTGAAGCCCTAAATGTACATCCTGGTGGACCGATAATACCGTAACAGTGCCTGCTATAATCCTGCTTTTCATGCACCCAGAGGGACTTGCTTCTGAAAGAGGACTGCTGTTCCCATAAAACGTTGTTTTGATGGTGCTAACGAGGGGGAGAACTTACTCTCCAGTATCCAAATTGGAGTTTTGACCCCTTTTCAGAGCGTGCTCGCTTTTTGAATGTTCTTGTGAAGACAGTTTTAACTGGATGAGACAAACCCAGGGGAATTTAGTTTCACTACTGTCTTGCTTATTGAGCTGCACTTCAATCAGTAGCAAGAATAAATATCTTCTGTGCGCTTTAAAGCTCAATGCCAGTTTTCACTAATCTGTATATGGATCATTTTTCTAATGTTGCTATTCATTTGTTGTAATATTTATGTCACCATTTCAAGAGAAAAGAGGTAAAACTGTCAGGAAATAAGCTGGATTGTCGGTAGGGAATCCTCTTGTGTGTCTGACAGCTCTGCCTGCCTTCCTCCCTCCCTGCCACGGCAGCGGCAGGCCAGGGCGTTACCTCCCTTCGCAGAGAATGACAAAAATCACGGGAAGGCGAGAAAGAGATACGCGATTACCATAATGTTGTTGATTGCTGTTACCCTGCAGTAGTTTCTTCTTCCTCGATTTTGTCCAAGATTGAAACTGTGAGTGCCTGAACAAGCTGCTTTCATGGCATCTTCAAGCAGTGAGAATTTGAGCCCGCAAAAAGGCTCGTTGCTCTGCAGGCAGGTTTGAAATGCCATCTGTTGGCTTCTCGAGCAGGGGATTTGAACAGCCCTAAATTCTCTTTTTTTCAGGAAACTCTGTCAGCCCCAGAACAGCAGCGGTTTTCAAGGAGAAGCGCCTTCCCTGAGTCCACCGAAAGACAACGTGAACTCCAGCTCTCCTCCTCAGGTAGGTGCTGCCTCCCCAGGGGTGCTCAGAGCCGGCCGCCGGCTCCCTCTGCTCCTGATGGAGTTGGGTGCTGGACGTAGGTCCCGGCTGAGCTGCTCAGCCTGTCCGCACCCTGTAGTCACCTGCTACTGGAGGCTGATAGGTCAGGAGGTCGTTGGGTTGGGGTGGTTTTTTTACATTTTATTAAGTTTGAGTCTAATTCTGGGCTTCCTCAGCATCTGTTCCTCCTCTGGATGTGGTTCGGTGGCAGCCGATGGGGACGATCTCTGAGAGTGTGTCTTAGGTTTTAGTTTGAAGGGCCACATTTTTTTCACAGTGCCTACATACCTCTTGGAGCTCCTCGGAGAATGAGCTTGAGTTTTACTTATTACTAATAATTGACTGGAACGAAGCAGTAATAAGTAGCTCCCAAACAGAGTTGAGTTATTAAAAACCTTGACCTTTTGCAACCTAATTGCCGTGACAGATCAGGGGCAGGTTGGTCTGCTCTTTGACTAGTTGAGATGCCAGCGCATGGAGCTGTGAAAAGTGCATTTTGACTGTTGTTTTTTGGGGTTTTTTTCCCATGATAATAAACTGCGAAGGAGCTGCATTTGCTTGTGTGTTAAGCAGAGCCTGTCCCCACTCTTCCCAGTATATCTTAGCACAGGCATTTCTTGCACACATTGTGAAATCCCGGCTTCCCTTCTCAGCTGTGGGTCGGCCCGGACAAGTTGAGTATTTATTCTCCTCCTGCCAATGGAATGTGTAATGCCTACTTGTCTGAACAGACGCGCTGAGGATTAGTGGCAAAGAATATTAGCAGGTAAAGAAATTATGTGCTTTCTGGCAGTGAGAGGGAGGCAGCGCTTTATTGAGAACAAGAACTGCGCAACTTGTTTGCCAGGTAGCTAAATTCCAAATCCTCTCCTGCTCTGCTGTGGGCACGTTCCTGGTGAATAAAGAATGATGCCCTTCCTTGGAGTTTGCTTGGAAAGGCACGATGGTGTGAAGAAGGCTGGTCTTGTCTTTTTCTTAACCCGATTCTGAAAAAATGTAGGCTTGAAAAATCATCTTGCTTCTGGCTGTGCGTACTCTGAAAGACACAAAGGTCTGTCGGGGATGTTTCTGGTCTCTTGAGGTGACCCCCTCGAAACTTTGGGTGGTTGCTTGGTTTGGATCTAGAAAACGCTAGTGAAATAGGGGCAACCAAACCTGGAATATAAATGTTGCCAGTGGTGCTTCTAACGTGGCTGGTGTCAGACAGCAAACCACAGACGGCTTTTTCTTGTGAGCAGTCATTTTTTGGATATTCTATAGCTGTAGTTTCTATTTAGAGAAGGGATGCCTGCTAACGGTTGCAGCCCCAGCAGAGGACTGGGATTTGGTAGTCTGGAATGCAAAATATTTTGGGAAAGTTCAGTTGTGGAATGAAGGTGAAGGAAAAGCTTGGTCTGGTAATTCCGAGGAAGCGTGGCAGAGCCCGCATTGTGTGCGTGGAGTGCCTCAAACCAAAGAGGTGGCGTCGGTGAAGCTGATGTGTGGTGGCTTTAGAGAAAGGAGAGTAAAAGATGGCAGTTTGTAAATCTGCCGCCTGTTCTGAGACCTGCAGTTAGGGGTGGCCCCTGCTCTGGGGAGATGGACACAGCCCGTGTTGTGCCGGGAAGGCACCCGGGGATGTGGCAAAGCCGGCTGGACATGCCGGCCTTGCCCCTTGAGCTCTGTGGCAGCAGGAGCAGCTCCTCTTCCTAATTACCTTGGCAGGTGGAAAGGATTCCTGCCACCGAGCGGTGTCCTTGAGACCCCTGGCATGAGCAAAGAGAAATAACAACTGGGGGGAAAGGAGTGAATTGGTGGCCCTGTGACAAAGCAGCTGCGTTTCTGCGATGGGACAAAATTCCCATTTGCAAACACATCGCAGTCCTGCCTGAGACATAAAGAAAACAATAAATTATCCAAAAGAAATAACCAGAACTATGGCTTGTTTTCCTCTGGGTACTAAATAATCTTTCCTCCCGAGTTCCCGTGGCCCAGGCAGGCGCGCGCTGCTGCGCTCATGGCTCTCCGAGGTAATTTTGGGCTGGACTGAGCCTGACAGCCGGAGTTCTGGCTCTGCATTGAGCTCTTCCTTCTGCTGCCTGATGGATGGGGTTCTTCGAGGCTGCAGCTTCCCCAGGCTAAGCCCCAGCCTGGGGCCAGCTGTGTACTGGGAGGTATGGGCACACAGAGCTCCTCCGAGCCCTGCCTGACCCTATCCAGGTAGGGCTGATGGGGGACAGTTGGGAACCGTTGCTCCTTATTTAAAAAAAGGGATGCTCGGGTTACGTTGGCCCATGTGACGTGGCTTTTAACTCTGCTGCAAATGTCCTCTTTTGCCTTAAATTCTGAGAACGCAACAGTCGACACTTTGTCACCTCTTCCGGGAAATGCCTCTTTCTTGAGAAGAGGAAGGAGCGGTATTGCGAGGGTAAAGCTGCTGACCACAGCCTTGGTGAAATCACTTGGGAATAAAATGCAGAACTTGTGAATCCCTCTCCCTGCTCCAGAAATCTGAGCACATCTTTCCTTCGCGGGGACTTTGAGGTGCTCTAAATGCCGTGCCACCGCCAGGAGAGGCGTCAGATGTTTTTAATGGTGGTTTCCGCTCTCTGCGGTGTGACTGGGACAGGAGGAAGGACAGGGTTTTATTTCTCGAGGGCTAGGTTTGAACTCAGATGCATCGGTTGCATGGCCGTGGTGTGAATGGTGCAGGAGATCAGTAGCTGCCAATGTGATGGTGGGTTTCTCCAAGCTCTCCCACTGAGCTGCGGGCTCCAGAGCCGTCGGGACTGTCAGGGTGGGGCTTGGGATGGACCAGCTTCTGGAGGACCTGGTGGTCCTGGAGCCTGTGCCCAGGACCAGCCTTTGAGCTGGGACACTTGCTGGCCGCTCTCATTGACAGCAGAGCTCTTTTTCTGGGGGTATTCCCTTGTTTTCTGGTATTGCACCACCACCTAGTGGTAACAGCAGCCAAAATTCTGGCCTTAAAGACTTCAATATTTTTATTTTTTTTTTTCCCCCTTTTTCCTTCCTAGAAACGATCCCAACCCCTGGAGTTTATTGATCCCCTGGCCAACAAAAAGCCCAGGATCTCGCATCTGGCTCACAGAACTCAGCCCACTTTCAACGGGAAATTGAATTCCTCCAACGGGAAGGACGCTCCGACCCCAGCCCCTGCCCTGCCTCCGGCTCTCCCGGAGTCGGTGAGCTCCAGCTCCAGCCTCCCGGTGCTGGAGCTGCCCAGGCCTCACGATCCCCTTTCGGATGTCAGCAACGACCTGACTCACAACGGCAGAGACTGTGAGAACCCGGAGACGGCTGACAGACTGACTCATCCTTTGCCGACAGACTGTCCCCAGACGAGCAAGCACAATTGCAGCTCGTATGTAAAAACCAAGAAAAAATCCAAAAAGCACAAAGACAAGGAAAAAGAGAGAAAGGAGAAGAAAAATGAAGAGAAATGCAAAGAGGAGAAGCAGGACTGTGAAGTAATAAAAAACGCTGACTTAGTTAGTGTTCCCCAG
Source organism: Rhinoptilus africanus (assembly GCA_013400135.1). Taxonomy (NCBI): domain Eukaryota; kingdom Metazoa; phylum Chordata; class Aves; order Charadriiformes; family Glareolidae; genus Rhinoptilus; species Rhinoptilus africanus. The sequence continues at coordinate 178,987 of VXBO01007151.1, forward strand.
GAACAGGTCACAGGTATGTGCGGTCTGAGACGTCCTCCTAACACCTTGTGCTATGATAATGTTGGTATCGGCTATGTGTGATTTCTGCCCTAAATCCATTTGAGAAGAGAGAGGTGGCATGTCCGCTTGCAGAGGCTGTGCAGTTAACGAAATAATATTGCTGTCCCTACCTACAAATCAACAAATGTGCTTCCTCTCAAAAGAGGGTATCAGGTTTTTCTTGTTTAACCTTTCGTGCTGCTTGGAACTGCCCAGAGCATGTCATGTTTCTCCTTGTTAAATTAAAAGTCGTATTAATATATGGGGATGAAAGGCAGACATCAAGATGTGTTGGGAAAAGCAGTGCTGCTTGATGACTTACGGCTCTTCTGCCCGTGTTTGGGATTGTGATGACTCCGGTATTGATTTTTAACTCGGTAATGAAAAGTTAGTCACAAAAGCTTTTAATATTGGATGCAAAAGAAATGGCAGATAAGTCTTGTGATAAACGTTGTTGGAGCAGTGTACAACCAGCTCTTTCAGGCTGAAAGAGCTTCCTTGTTGTATCCCTCTGTTACTCCAAATTTCTTTTTTTGGGGTTAACACAACAGTAAATCCGTTACCCGTGGAGATGGGATGAAAATGTTTTGCATCAAACCAGTGTGTTTCTGAGTCAGTTCTACGTGCTCTGAGGAGTCGGGGCAGAGAATACTTGTGGGTTAATCCCATCCGTCCCCTTGCCAGGCCTGCAGCTTTCCCGCTTTCTGCTGTCTCCTTAGGCTTCCTTACAGACCCTGGGCGCTGGGACTCCCCTGCTGCCGCCCGGAGCTGCTGGTGCGTTTCTCTTTGGATCCATCTTGCGTTCCTTCGCCCTGTTACTGTTTTCTGACACTTGAGTTCCTCTTCAAGCTGGGTGCCTGAAAAATCACCCAGTTTTGGCTCAAAAGGAAGTCGAGAAACTGATTTGTTGAATTCCTGCAAAGGGATTTGTTGAATTCCTGAGAATTCGCAGGACATTGAGGTTAATATGATTTAGGTTCTCACCTTCCCCATGGTCTTTGTAACACCTACGAAATGCGTTTTGATTGCTCAGCAGTGATTTTCGGGGGCAGTCCATAGTCCTGCCCGTTGTGTGGCACTGCAGAGCCACGCTCTTCAGATGCAACTTCTACTTTGATCTTAACTTCTATAGTTTTTTCTCCGACTGTTGTTTTTCTTCCCCATCTGTCTTGAATGGCAGCGGATAGGCGTAGAGACGCTCTCTCTCTAGATGTAAGTTTTTGTCAGTGGTTCTTATAATAAAAATACCCTGAATTCTTTCTTCGTGAAGTCGCTGACCTTTTATCACCTTTTCTGCTCTGCTTTCAAAACAGTTTAATGACTGGCTCTTTGTTAATTAGTAGGAGTCGGGTTTTGTTCCTGCTGCACCGCTGATGTATGCGAGGTAACGAATCTGAGCTGGACTTGGGAATAATCATAAACAGGATGTGGTCAGTGGCTGCTTGGATTCCGTACAGCCGGTTTGCATCTGAATTTGGGATCTCTTTCCTTCTCTGCCTTGCTTCATGCTGACAGTGTGGGCCTGATCCTGCCCCTCTCGCCTGCACCAGACGGCTGGCAGCCCTCCCAAAGTCCTCCTCATCCAGGGACTGCAGGGAAGCAGAGTTTCTCCTGGGAGATGTGTTCCGGAGGGACCTTTGGGGTCCTTTCAGCAGTCAGTAGGTGGCACTCACAGGCAAAATAAACTTTATTTTCTTCCCTTTCTCCTCCATGATCTTCCTTACTCACGCTTGGCATCCTTGGTGCTGGTGGCCAGGTAAGGACGAATCAGCCGCAAACATCTGCAGCGGGAATTGAGGCTGGGGTCTTCGTAACGACATGCCACTTTCTGCCGTTCTTCCCTTCTGCTCAGGAAAACTTTTCTGTGGAGATTCAGAGGAAAAATGACTTTTAAAAAGACAGGATTAGGTTCCTGTTTTTACATGCCTGTGTTTATAACTTGGGCATCTCGTGCTGCCTGCGGTTTGTCTGGGGTAAGGACTGTAAAGTCACACTGCAGGGATGGATGAGGCGTGGGGCTCACACATACCTGTCCTGGGCAAGCTGCGCAATCGGGGTGCTGCTAGCTCCGAGTAACACACTTGGAAAGAAGAGGAAAGAAGAAAAACACTTGTGCAAAGTGGTTTATTTCAATCCTTTGCAGCCTTCTCCACTTGCCTCTTATTTTGCTGGCTCCTCATGGGTGCAGTTGACTTTCTGATGAGGGCTTTTAGTATAATTCACGGTTATGAGGAATATCCCTTTTTCAAACCTGTGTCCAACTGCTTTCTCCAGCCAAACTAATCACCTGGCATTTGGTTGAGGGTGAGGATGGGGTCTGACTCAGGCTCACGTTCAGAATCCCCTTCCTCCTGAGGTCTTGGGTCCCTTCGCTTAAACTCCTAAACGTTCTTAGCCGAGCCTTGCTCCATGCATGTTCCTTTGGCTTCCTAGAGCACTGTGATCTGTCTGCGGGGCAGCAGGGCTATGCGAGCAAAAAGCTGAATGCCTTATAAACCTCTCTGTTGTAGCCTGTAGGAGCCTGCAGGATTAATAGTAGGAATCTGAACCTGGAATATTAGTAGTAGGAATCCCCGTCCTGTCGAACGAGGAGAGGAGACTGCACACCGGGCTTGGCGCTCTGCTCTGCTCGTCTGGGCCCGTGAATTTGTTCTGTGCTTCAGCAGTGATAGCAGTGTTATCCTCCCTGTGGGCAGCGCTTATAAACCAGTTAAATTAAGGTTTTCTGCTACTCAGTGGGTTGGTGAACACTGGCAGCGGTTTGCTGACAGACGAATATTAGAGAAGCCTTGAAGTTTCGCCCACCTTATTATAGACTGGTTATTGTGGATCTTCTGTCTCTCTCAGCTCAAAGCCAAACCAGAAATCCTTCAGAATTCGACAAACTTGTGTATTGCAGATGTTTATGATGTTTAATTGCATAGAGCTTTAAGGTTTAAGAATGTCTGTAAGCAAGTTTTTATTTTTTCAGGTTTAAATGGAACATGCAATAATTCTAGTGTACCAACGTCAACTTCAGAAATGCCAGATTATTTATTGTAAGTATATTTATCGGTTGCTTCATCACTTTGGGATCATGTTTCAAGCTAAAAACCACCGTGCACTGGGGATTTTTGTTGGGCTTTTATTGTTACTTGATACAACTTTGTAAGGTGGGTTTAAAAAAGGAGGAGTGGATCCAACTTTGCGGATAGTTCCCGACACTGAACTTGGTATCAGATCTGTTCTTTACCTCCTCGTGCAGCTCAAGGTTATTGTCCTATAGACCAATTGTTAAATTACTTTAAGAAACAAGTGCGTACCTCGAAGGGGTTTGAAAGGATTAAACTTCTCCGTGTTGCGGTTGGAAACTTTGAGAGGAAACGATCTGCTTTAATGTTATGGGAGACAGGGCAAGAAAGGATTTTGAGAGGTTAGCTAATCTTCCCCTGTTTGGGGCCAAGATCATCTACATAAACCAGGGAAACATTCTTCATGGGGAGGTTATAACCCGTGGGTTAGGATGTGAGTTGTTTCACCTCTTGACTTTTTAATCAGATCCCCTTGAGGTTAATTAAACAATATACTTGTCTGCTGAAGCACAGAAATCCCCGTGCATAAAGCCAAAAATCTGCATAAAACCAAACCTGTTGTAAACAAAGCTGGGTGATAGAGGAGCTGCGTGGCTGGGGGTGATGTTCCCTGGGCACATCCCAGCCCAGGGTTTTTAATGCCGTCGGATCTGGTATGGCTGTGCTGTGAGGGGAGAGATGAGGAGGATGGGAGGAGGAAGCATCCGCTCTTGCTTCTGCCAGAGCAGTCTCTGGAGTCGGCTGGAGGATACATAGGGCTCTTGTATGGTTACAAACCCGTGTTTTGCTGGGCCGAATGAACCATACAAACCGCTTTGAGTTGGACATTTCTAACATTCAGAAGAATGCGAGTGGCTGGGGTGGTTTTTTCCTTACAATGGATATGCTGATCCCTCCTATAGAGGGACGTTACAGCTCCTTGGTCCATCTCCAAAGAAATCCTGTGAGGTTTATGGATTCCTGTAAGGTTTGTTGTCTTACCTTTTGGCCTGACCGGATCGTTTCGGCATGACCGAGACCAGGCTGGACGGGGCTTGGAGCAGCCTGGGCTGGTGGGGGGTGTCCCTGCCCAGGGCAGGGGGTGGCACTGGGCGGGCTTTTACGTCCCTTCCAACCCAAACCATTCTATGATTCTATGATCTGACTGGTTTGAGCAACAGCTCCTTAAATTATAAGAGCCATCGCTGCTGTTTTGCTCATGGGTGTGTGTTTCATACCAGTGAGAACTACTTCCTTATCTCAGAGTAGTGTGTCCTGTGCAAATGCTTATTTATCCCAACCTCTCGCAAGGAATCAGTTCTTGAAGGCTAGAGCGCGTTTAGGTTAACAGAGGGGAAGTTTTCCCTTAATTTGACACCGACATTAGCTTATACGTGTTCATGCACCGAGCCGGCACTGCTGCAGACAGACTAAGGTGACAAAATAGAGTCATCACCTACAAAGAGATGAGTTTTACCGTCAGAGAGGACTTTCTGGGATTTCTGCAAAATGGCCGGTTTAATGGCTTGTTGTTGAGCTGAAAAACTTTCGAAGGGCCTCAAAGGTGCATCCGTTAAGCATGAGCTCTTGTGTTGGGTTCACGTTGTGAGTCTTCAGAAGGTAGTGGGGAGGTACTCAAGTCTATTTAACACAGTTTCTTGTCGTGCGCTTGCCACACAGTCATACTGTGAGCATTTTGCAACGATAGCTGAATGCTTTTTGTGTTCCTTTAAAGACTCGTAACACTCGAAGCATCGTATTCCTGCTGTTCCAAGGTCTGGCACAGATGCAGAACTCCATGTTCTGCGGGACAGCAGGAGTTAGAAAAGCTGTAGCAGCGCTATCTGAACGTCCTCCCGCACCCTCAGCTGCTCCCAGGCTTTGCTGTACCTGCGTGTTCCGCACTATCTGGCACAGATAGGAAATTCTGGCAGCAAACACCCTCCTTTTTTACACAGAACTCAAGGCAATAATCCTGACAGTTACCTCTGTAACGCAAATTGTAAGAGGCTGTGTTTGTTTTCACGTGCAGTCACCTGGTAGGTTTGTCATCCTGCGTTTGGCACTTGAGTATTCCCGCTCTCTGGAGAGAAGACTTACTAAACTGATTAACTAAATTGTTCTCCCTCCAGAAAATACGCAGCCATTTCCTCTTCGGAGCAGCGTCAGAGTTACAAAAACGACTTCAATGCAGAATACAACGAGTACAGAGACTTGCACGCCCGGATAGAGAGGATAACTCGACGGTTTACGCAGTTAGACGCCAAGCTGAAGCAACTTTTGCAGGGCTCTGAAGAATATAAGGTAGAAACAGCAATATATCTTTTAAACAGCTAGTCCTGTGAGTAGCAGCGCTACTACTCGGTGGTTTAGTTGCTCTCTACGCGGGGCTGGTGGGGATGGGTCGGTGTCTAAAACTTACTGCCCAGGGCCCAGGACTGATGGATGCAGAACGTGCACCCGGCTGACAGCTTTGTGGACTGTTCTTAAAACAGCTCTGTGTTCTTTCGTTTTCGAGCTGGAGCACACATCATGGTACTTGTTGACAAGGAAAGGCCTCAGTGAGACAATTGGCGTCTTTAGCCAAAAGCTGCTGGAAGCTATTAGCGTATCCCAGCCAGAAAACTCATATTCGCACATATGGCAGCGTATCGGGGCTGGAAGGGAGTTAAGACGGGGTCATCTGTTTCTCTGAAATCTTTGATCTTAATAATGTAGCATTATTCGACTTGTCAGACTGATTTTTAAAAGAACTTTAACTATTCATTATCTTGAGAAAGTAAGTCTCACTGAGTATAATAAACAGATTTTTACAGAGCACCTATTGTGCTCGGCACTGTTTCCTCAAAGAGCCTTCCCCTCTCTTTGAGAAACTCAGTGATTCCTCCTGGAATGATTTTTATATTGCGGGGAAAAATTCATCTTGAGCTGTGTGGAGGGAATGTCAGTGATCCTGTCAGCCCGGGTGCCTGCTGCAGGTAGTTCTTGCAGCTGGGGAATGGGGCCTGATCCTTCCAGTGCTTCTGGTGCCAGCACCAGTATAGGAATGGAGTCGGTGAGGCTGGTTGTAGTTCATGGAGGGAATGGATTTTGGTCGGTGTTTGGAGGAAATACGTACATTGAGCCATCAGTAGATGCTTGCCTGCTGCAAGACTGTTGGCTCTTTTGAAAATAATAATAATCTTTTCCTTTTTAGACCATCCATGATCAAATTTTACAGGAATATCGGAAAATTAAAAAGGTAAGTAAAAACCGTCGGCCTCAAAAAAAGGGTTTTGGGTGGTGCCCTCAGTGTGACTGAAAGAGATGGGCCCTTGCCAAGGGAACAGCCCGGTCTCCGGGGCTGCATGGCAGATCGTTGTTCAGCTCGAGCTCATCCCAAAAATGATCCCTTCCTGATTCCAGAAGGTTTTGCAGGGAGTTAAGGCTGCTCCTCGGATCCTGGGGTGAGCGTTCAGCTGCCTTAGTGGCACGGAAGAATGAAATGTGTTAAATTAGCGCCTTTATCCCAGCGAGGGAAGAACGGTTTGTGTGTCAGATGCAGGGGCCCAAGTGATAACGGGATCCTCTGGGTCTGGAGATATTCTGGGATGGGGGGGTGGCATTCGGGCGCAGTTTCTAGTGGGAGTCACTTGGGTGCGTGGTCCCCCGTGGGGCTTGGTGGGCCTTTCCGGTGCGTGGGGCACGTGGAATGCCTTACATCTCCGTCTGTATACTCAAAGCAGCGGTTGTTGACTGGGGGGGATTTATGATGTAGCTGGGTGAGGCAGGTTGGGGCATCCATACGCTAGGGGTGGGTTTGTTTTTTACATCTACAAATATGTCCCTAAGCCGCCTTGTCCCTGAGGGATTTAGGAGCTTTCTGAAGAGATTTTTCTGTGTGTTGCAAGCTCGTCTTTGTTTGGCAGCTCCCAGGCTTGCACAATGCGGCGCTGCGGAGGGGGCAAGGGGCAGGTGATGCTGGCTGGGAGCGCGGCCCTGTGTCCCAGCTGCTCTGCGTCGCTCACGGTGCCCCCGTTTCCCTGCGCTGAGGCTCCTGCAGCTGTGTGTCAATGAAAAGGGATTTTTACTTTTTGCTTTGTTTGACCAGAATAGGTCTGTTTTGAACAGGCAGCTACTCCTCGGGCTAGAAAAGCTTCATTCCTTGGCCGCGTATTTATGCTCCGAGGTCTGATCGCCTCTGAGTTTGGCGTAGGCGTCACTGAGTTCTGAAGATTTACCTTCCATCACTGCATTTTCGGTTTGTTTTTTTTTTTTTGTCTTTACAGACTAACCCCAATTACAGCCAAGAGAAGAACCGCTGCGAATACCTCCACAACAAACTGGCTCATATTAAAAAACTGATAGCAGAGTATGACCAACAGCAGTTTTAGCTGGCACTAATCTGGACTGGGTAGGGCAAAAAAAAAAAAAAAAAAAGTCACCTGGACGTTACGTTCCCTTTTATACAACTAGATTCCTTTCAGAGACGAGCGTTATTTCCTCGTGGTTGAAGAACTTGGGGATTACTTACGATGCTGAATCTGTCATGTCCGTGTGTGAGCCGGGTCGCAAGCCCAGCACCCAGCACAGTCCTCTTGAGTTTTAGCCTCTCTGAATGTCGGAATGTAACAAACGAGGAAAAAAAAAAAACAACAAAAAAAAGGAAAAAAAAAAAAAAGGGGAAAAAAAAAAGGAAAAAAAAAAATCTGCTTATTTTGAAGCCAGCGTTTGACACTTAAGGGAAAGCTTGCCTAAAGTGAACGAAGCTCCCAAAGGTTAAGAATCGGTAGTTTTCACGGATTAAAGTTTGGCATGAAGTGTAATTACCCCTGGCCCGGGTCCGTTGGGTTACAAATTGTCCTTCAAATGGTGAGGAACTGGAATGCTGCTAGGTTACCTCCTTCTCTGGCACCTGCGACTGTTCATATGCAAGCTGTCTGCTCTCCATGGCACCGCGTTAAATACACCACGTACCCAGAGCTCTCCTTGTTTGTTCCTGCTTTTGTCACCTCCGGTGTGTG
>VXBO01007153.1:8305-21279 GCA_013400135.1 Rhinoptilus africanus
GGGGGGGAAGGGGGGCAAATAACAAAACAAAACAAAGAAAACAACCAAAAAAAAAAAGGCAGGATCAACACAAAGCGGGAATCCAGCTAAAAAGGGGAACGCTTATATCCGTGTTATGACAACGTACTCCCGAGCGGGAATTGCTTCCTTTCTCCAGTTGAGTCGATCTTTTCAATAAAAGAGGGGTTAGGGTGCGGGGGGGGGGCCAGGAGTTAGTGTGCATTTTTCCCTGGAAAATAAACTCTAATTCATGCCGGTTAAACACTAGAACTAAAAATGTACAAAGAAGCGTCTCGGAGGAGATGGAAGTGTTACCAAAGAGTTACCCCTCCCTCTCTGAACAGTCCAGAAGAAGGAAAAAAAACCCAAACCCCATGACTAGGAATACAGCAGGCAAACGGTTGGACTGACGGGTACGGGGATATCGGGAGCGCTGGGAGGAATTCAGTCTCCAGTTGTGCTAAACGCCCTTCGTCCTCTGTATGGCACGTTTTTGGTCCATGATGGGGGGAATTTTCAGTTGAGACGAACCCCGAATTTCTTACAGAAAGGTGTAAATATTTGTTGCTCTTGAAAACGCCGGGTGTACTTCCCTCCGCGAAGGTTTGGGGAGGTTTATAGGAAGTAGTCCGGGGTACGGCGGGTAACATGAGGCTCCCCGCGACGCGGTGCTGGGTCAAACTGGAGGCTGCAGGGAAAAAAAACCCAACAAACACCAGGGATCATTTCCCCCCTCTTCCACGAGGTGTTTTCCAACGCCACGGTAAACACTAGGCTCGCTCTCCCGCTGCTAGCGCCTCGCTCATCCCGGCTTCTTCCACATAAAACGCTCCCGGTCCCCAAAACATTGGTGGGAGATAGAACTGGTCAGCTGGTGGCAACGGGGTGAAGGCAGCCCAGCAGTCAGCGCTGCCGCCGCGCCGCGCCGGCTCAGCTGAACGCCAAATGCACATCCCTCACCTTTAGAAAGCCTAGAACTACCAAAAAATAAAAATAAATACAAAAAAATCAACCTGGGTTTAGAACCTCCGCCAAGCTTGGGCGGTAGAGGGATTTAAGAAAATGCGGAAGCTCCCCAACTCTCCGGAGAGTCGGGAAGAGGAGCTAATGCACTACCCAAGAGAAGCTTTTAAGAGCTTAACTCCCTACTTATTTTAAAATATTCTTGCAGGTAGAGCACACAGCGTTAATTCCAGAGTGGTCTGAGCTGGCTTTTCACGGAAGAAGCCCTTTGGAAAGGATCAGGAAGAGAGAACAGCCCCAGCCCGGTTACTCACAAGGAATATTTTAAAGTGTCATCTAGTTCCATGATAGCAGCCTGGTTCCCGCAGCGGTAACAGTAATTGGGCGCGCTGAAAATGGTCACCACATTTCGGTCGTGGCACCAGTTATAACCCTGCCAGAAAAAAGAGAAAAAAGGTCCCCGTTAAACCTCAAACCTCAGCCCGCCTCACGTTCCTCTGAAGGCCCCAAACCATGCAAGGCATTTGCGAAACTGTAGACTTCTCCTAAGTATTTCCAGCTGACTTAGTGTCGTTTTAAAAGTATTTTTAAAGAGTAGAAGGAAGAACAAGCAGTAGCTACGAAGCAAAACCGGCTTCAACCACTCTAGAGAGAGATCGGCCATTCGTCACTCGGGTGTTTATCCATTTTGTAGGCAAATTATGGACCGTACCACCACGAAACCTTGACGTTTTTAGCTACGCCTTCAGTTTTCGGCCACCGCAAAGGAGAAGCTGCCTGCTGGACGCGAGCGACTTCTGACACACGGTACTACCTCAGGGGATCTACTTGAACTAGATTTTAAAAATACATCTGCTCCATTGACCCACCTGGCATTTTTCCAGCAAGACAGACAAGAATAGCCCATCAAGAGCCAAAATTACGGCTTAATCCCCGTCACATCCGACTGCCGAGTATTACAGGACAGTCTGTTGAAGGCAGCAGCAGGCTAAGTAGAGCAGTCGGCGCGTAAGGAGATTATTACTTCCACAAACCGGGTGTGACAGCATCCCTTCGGCAATTTACTCGGAGAGGGGGCGGAAAAAAGGGCAGAACGTCCCCTTATTTATATCGCCGGGCAACGCACATCATTTTATGTTGCTCGTCTTCACGCGGTTTAAGTCCTCCTTTGGCATTTACCTTACGCAAACCCATCAGCGGGAGGTCTCACAGAGGAGACAAGAATCGGCATCTATGTTTTGACAGCCCCACCTAGCAGAGTGCTTGCCCTACCTCCATGACAAGTTGGTGAGCACGGGAGACCAGTGTGAGACCATTGGCATGGTTAAACGTTTCGGAAATATCTTGCCCAAACGTGTAGCCAGCACCACGTGGAGAGATGCCCCAGCCGCCACGATCATCCGGATCCGACCACAACAGATCACACATAGGACCCTTGAAAAAGATGACGCGTTCTTCATTAGATCAGTGGCAAGATCGTTATAAAAAGACACTTTTGAAACTTATTTACAGTAAAAAGACTGCCAGCGTGCCCTTCTCTGCTTTATTTAACACACGCAGTGGTGGCTAGTTCCTCCCTCTGTCAGTCAGCACCCTTCCCAAAGAAAGGAATACACACGCAGCCGACTGAGAAAGGAGTTCGTGTAACCACAAAACTCTTCCCGCCTCCCTCTTCCGCACCTGCCCTTCACCGCTTCATGCCTGCTGATCAGAGATACAAAGACACAGAGAGCAGATCCACGTTTCTCCTCCTGACTCTCCCAGTATAATAAAAAAGGCCAGGTGAGAAGGTATGCACGTCCGAGGAGACACAATGCTGCCAGCCAAGTCGCAATAAATTAGAGAAAGGGAAACGGCCCGCTATGAACTAACCGTTCCAGAGACTGATGTCTGTCTGCCCTTCTGGCAGGGTATCGATCATTTAATTTCCTCTCCTAAACAGCCTATTGTCGGACTTGATAACATTCAAAAATATCCTGGTGTACATCATCTTACACTCGCAAGTGAAGCTCAGCGGCTTTTCTTGCTGAGCCCTTAAGGGGCAGTGAAGACATTCCAGTATTTATCCAAGCCTGCTGCTGTTTCCTACCCACCGATCCGAGCTCTGCGGTTGGGATCACGCTGACTATATGTGGAGGTCCTCAGGATGGCCGGATTTCGGCACACAGACAGGCGGCACAGGACCGGGAAAACCCCAGAGCAACAATATAATCGTTACACCTAACTACAGGTAGATGCCCCACCAGGTAGTCCCCCAATTCTGGGAGTAATTTACATAGCGCTATTCCAGGTTTTTGGAAGGTTTGTGCGGACCTCGCTGCATTGTTCTCGTTGTTACACCAAAGACGTTGCACGACAAGCAGTTCATTTTAATCAGAGAACCCTCAAGTCCATTCGTAAGCCCCAACCAGTCCGACACAGAAGAGCCAACTGCTGCTCTGGGAACTCAGGAGGCGGTTTCCTCAGTCCTGATCTCAGGCCCCCACAAAGTGACGAACGAGGTGAAACACCACAGAAGAAAGGACTGGCTGAGGAGGAAGGACGGTGACACAACGTGGCTTCACGTGGTGGCTGGCAGTTCGCAAATCTGCCATGAGGACGAAGGTATTGAACACCTTCCCCTGCCAAACACCATTCTTTGAGCCAGCGTCAAAAAACCCCGTGAATCTGTGAAAAACAGCTGTGAAAAGCCCACAGTGCTCCCTTTGTGGATTGATGTAATCAAAGCCCTACTGACTTGGGGTGTGTTTTGCCCAAACGTGTGTTCACCTGCTCTAGCTCTCAGGAAGGCAACAATCCGCTCTGTAACCCTGCCTCTGTCTCGCTGTTTAAACAGATTTCAGTGTGAAGCTACATTTGCCTTTTCCACCAACAAATATCTAAGTTTATGATGCATTTCCTTTCCCCTTACCTCGTGTGGAACTTCCTGCAGGCGGTCCAGGGCCCTGATATGATCCAGTGTATCTATGGATGGAGAGAGGCCACCGTGGAGACAGAATATCTGTTACGGGAAAAAAAAAAAAAAAAAGAAAAAAGAGCAATCCGTTCAGTGCATATTGTTATGGGAAGACTGTTCTCAAAAATAGCTGGGTTTAACTCTGTTATCATTCTTTTACAACTACAGCCGTCTCACCCTCACAGCAGGGAGACCAAATTTAATTCCTGCAGGAGGAAACAAAACTAAAAGGCCGCGCTTTGCCTAAGAGATCAGAGCAACAAAGACACCATGCCTTCTGTTTTAAGAATATCTTGTCTCCCGGCCACAACAACTCGCATCTGATGTGTCACGACGGGATCCCCAGTTGTCGAGCAGCCATTTAAAACGAACCAGACATGCAACACCCTGCCATTATTTCGGGAGCAGCATCAAAAGCCTTCCCCCCCCACCACCTCGCATGAACACCTCATTAAACTCTGCCTCGAACCCCGAATTAGTACATTTTTAAAATAATCTCGATCCCAAGTTAAGGGAGCTTGTTTGAGACTGCTCATGCAGGAGGTCAGACAGTCCAATCCGCGTAACTCTGAAAAGAAACGTTTTGCTTATTTTGGGCTTACCTGGCCATCTACTAGAGCTGTAAGCGGAAGATAATCAAACAGATCTGTGAAATACTTCCAGACGTTGGCGTTGCCATACTTTCGCAGGCATTCGTCATAAAAGCCATACACTTGTGTAATTTGTCTGCTTTCGTGATTGCCCCTCAGTATTGTAATGCGTTCCGGGTAACGCACCTATTGACAAAGAAAACTCTCCTTTAACACAAGAAATGTACCCTCAAGACGGAAACAAACAGTAAGCGAATATTTCAAACAGCAGTCAAGCATTCCGCTCTGTTACAGAATAGCACGTGCCCATTAACGCAGTTCAATTTACACCCCTCTAGCCCAAGCCAACGGCGGCGTCAACGGGAGGAGCAATTCTTTCAAAACTCCCCGAAAGCGCGGTTTTGCCCAAGGCTGCTGGAGAAAAGCTGTCAAACCGTACCTTCAAGGCTACTAGAAGAGTCACCGTTTCCACCGAGTAATAGCCTCTGTCCACGTAATCTCCCATGAACAGGTAATTTGTGTCTGGCGATTTCCCACCAATTCTAAAGAGTTCCATAAGGTCGTGGAATTGACCGTGGACATCTCCACAGACGGTGACGGGGCAACGTACCTCTTGCACATTTGACTCCTTTGTAAGAATTTCTTTAGCCTAGCAAGAAAAACACATTTAAGTTAAAGAGGTAGGAAGCTCCTCCATAAGCAGATGCAGATGTTATTCCACTGCCTTCGCACTGGAAACACGATCTCACTCCAGCAGCTCAAGCTGAATAATAGAAAAACGTTTTGTTGGGTAAGCAAAGTGCATTTTACAAATCCCTGCGCACAAAGTTTGCTACGGTGAGGCCAGGTCGTTAACATCTTATTGTACCACAAGCACTGACGAACAAATTCTAAGAAGTAAATAAACAAGTTAATTCCCGGCCTCTCCTGAAATGAAGCAGTGTGAACTTCAAGACTCGCACTGGATATACGGCTTCCATCACTGTTGGGGTTCACCCATGAATCCCGTGCTTCTTCCAAATATTTCTAAAGTGCAGACAAGGTGAAGCGCTATTCCAGTAAGCTTCATTAGCGTCGTGGGCAGACGTTATCTTCTTAAGCACAACTGATTTATTTAACACACAGATTTCTCCATCTACGTCTTCAACACAGCTCAGGTCTGTCTCCGCGCTGTGAACTACAGCAGCACTCTAATCTGACTGCCAAAGTCAAGTGTTACCAGTTTCCCCATACCTAGAAGCTTTTATCTCCAGAACCACAGCTGTCCCCTCGGTATTGCAGGCTATCCCGCGTCCTGTGAGCAAGAGTTCAGTGTAAAACTCCCAGGAACAGGGATTAGACAATATTCTTGCCGTCTGCTGTAAGGGCAAAAATAGCAGAAGAGACAGCACATGCCACTCAGATGGTTTTTTGAACAACCTGATTTGCAAAAAGCACACGTAAAGCTAGATATTATTCGATACTTACGCTAGCAGGAAAACCACAACCTCCTAAACTTCTGCTAGAAGTCACCTAACTTGCAACGAAGCACCTACGCACAGATTCCCTCCTGCCACGTTTTAGTCTGACTGCCACCTCAGTTGCTCAAGGGACTGCTCTCAATCCCACGCAGCCATGTGGAGCCACTCGCGTTGCCACCTGCGCTGGCAAACACGGCAGCAGGCTGGCGCAACCCTTCTGCCAGCACCGAGAGCCACTCCTCACCGCCTTCCTCCTCTGGGATCCCTCCGGCTTCCCCTCGTCGCTGCACACCCACAAAACCTCAAGCGTTCTCCCCCAGGATCAGGATTTCGCAGCGGCGGGTCCCTGCCACGGAAACAGCTCTACCAACAGCGTGTTTGTTCCATACGGACAAAGCCAGATGACGGTGTGATCTCTGACCAGAGCCCGTGTTCAGAAAGGCCACACATGACGAAGCGCCTCATTTGGCAGAAATGCTGGGCAACCACCACGACACCAGATGAGCTGAGCCGTGTTACTCCGCCAAACAATAATCAACGTGCGTGCCAGTGCCAGGGGTTGACGGGGCTGCCCCAGCTCTCTGCGGCGAGTACGAGACAACTGGAGACATATGTCAGGGAAGGGAACCTTCTCCGCACGTTCCCAGAACGCATGGGAACGAACAAAACCATTTCTCTTGCAGAGGGGCAGATTTCTTCTTCGTGCTTAAGCTCCCGAGGAAAACAAGTATTCCTAAGCTCCACGTTACTAGCCTGGCACTGAACATCACTGCATATGCAAGAGGCGCTTCTCTCGCCCAGGGCACTTTTCGCCTGCCAGATTTCCCATCCTCTTCCGAGCACAACAGTTTAACAACTTCTACAGGCAGGTCACATACAACTGGAAAAGCAAAGTCAGAGGCAATTTAAACATATGGAGCCACAACCAGCTTCCCTGGCTGTACCCAGCTGGCAAGAAAATGACCACAGATGGAAGGATGGCATCCCTGGATTTAGTCATCTCTTCCTCTGCTAATTACAGCCATGTAATGTAGCCTATCTGCATTACCTTATTATCCTTATCAAATATCACGGGTTTTTTGCTGCCTCCAGCTCGGCAACTGATGGAGATCAGCGCTCCAGGCACATCTGAGGCACAGAGAACACCCACAGACAGGCTTGCCGCGAGCTGGACAGAAGGGATGAAATATCACCAGCGCTGAACAGTCACCAGCAACTGATGATCTGGCCATTCATCGCCAAGTCCCTCAGCTCAGGGTGACGGAGCTCCCACCAGGAAGAAGCTGTTTACTGAGGATACCCTCAGCAGGCTGCCCGAGGACGCCTGTGTTCACATTCAGACCTTAGTTGCCTCACCTCTCTTAGGGCAAGCACATAGTTGGAAAGAACAACTAAAACCCAGGCAGCCAAGAGCTTGGAGAACATCCAGCGTGCCCTTGCACGGTGCGTAACCCGAGGGACATGACCCTGATCCTCAAGGACACGTCCTGCAAACGGACTCGATGATGTGGGGTCGACCTTACAGTTCTCAACCGACTGGAAACTGCTGGACATGTTGCGTCTCCGAGCGCAACAGCAGTACTCAAATTCTATTCAAGTACCTTTAAAAGCACCTACAGCACCTTTTGAGAGCTTCTACCCTCTGGGAGAGAAGAGCTCCTTTTGGACAGTTTGAGGGCAAACACACCTTAAACGCATCCTAGGATGTTGGACCAGCCCAAGTCATGAAATTCTGCTACTAGGAGGATCTAGAAGTTTCCCCTCACGAGCAGGGAGGAGCTTGAAGCTGAAGAGCAGCAGCTTCTTAAGCTGCCTACCAGCTGTTGCTAGCTCTTTTTAGCTTACTATGTAGACAAGCACACAGGCACGTGAATAGATCAAGGCTGGCGTTTTAATGCTGGTTCAAAGCAGGCTTGGGAGCTAAGCTTGGCTGGCCACAGAGGTTTGCCCTGACGTGAATTTCTAATGCAGAACAAGACCTTTAACACCTTAGGCGTCATTAAAAACACTCCAAAAAGCACAGCGCCCACTGCTTGCATGTTTCACTGTGCTAACGCTGAAGTCAAATGACTTAAAATAACAAAAGGACTATTACAAAAGACGCATATAAAACTCTGATGCAAGTAAGCTGCCTTGCATCATCATCACTTACTTAAGAAGGGTGTAAACTATGACTTAAAGACACATTTTAGCTACCTTTGTTTTAGAAAACAGTGACTAACGTTATCAGCTTCCTAAGCATGTGTCCCAATTGTTTTGGGTGAAAACCATATCCAGGTCAGGCAAAAAAGAAGCAGCTTTTAGGTGTTTTTAATAAATAAACTTCCATTAAGCAC
Source organism: Rhinoptilus africanus (assembly GCA_013400135.1). Classification (NCBI taxonomy): domain Eukaryota; kingdom Metazoa; phylum Chordata; class Aves; order Charadriiformes; family Glareolidae; genus Rhinoptilus; species Rhinoptilus africanus. The sequence continues at coordinate 16,611 of VXBO01007153.1, forward strand.
AACAGTTACCATGTCTGTGCTCAATATTCCTTAGTAGACTATTTGTTGGCTTTGAGCTTGCCCATCATCTCAACTCCCCTTTCTTTCCCAGTTTTGGATTCTGTGGATCACCTCTGTTGACTGAAACACAAGCTTGTCTGCTGTCCAGTCCTCTACCTGTGTGGAGGGAGGCTGGAGAACACACGTCCCAGGAATTTACCATGTTGTCCTTGCAAGAGGAAACTGAACAGTCTCAGGGCTTGCACACAAGGCATTAATGTGCCGCTCCAAAACCTAAGATGCTACACCAGCTTTGAGACTGCCGTCGGGATCACCAGGAGACTAATCTCTCTGTGAGAGCCTTAATGATCAAATCCACATCAACTACTACGCTGTTCAGATTTGCCTACGATAATTGTGTAGGCCGATTCCTTGGGTGAGGGGATTACAATCCAACTGGGAAGCAGATTTTCAGCGCTGCAGTTTCTCTAGAGAAAACCAAAGATCCCAGCACCTGCTTGGCACACAAGATCCTTTGAGAGCACAGAAAATCATCTCCTTGCGGAAGATTCATTTACTGAGCCATGAGCTCAGTTTGACCCATAGAGGCTCTTACTTCAGGAATCAGAGAAGCCAACCACGGAGTTTCTGATCAAAACTCAGCTAAATTGTCATTCCATCAGCTGTGACAGACCACACTACTATGTCAACCAGCATGCTCGGGATATTAATTAAAATCTCAAGGAGCTTGGCCTGAACAAGAACCAGCTGGATTGTCCCCAGATGAGGTGGAAGCCAGAGGGATGGAGCTGTACTGGCAGCAGAAGACACCCTGGAGCCTTAAGAGTGACAGAGACTGTAACCCTTCTTAGACATCCAAAGAACATGGACAGAAAAATGCAGCTGCAAAGAGAGAGACGGTTATGGACGATTGCTTGACTGTGTTAAATTTAAGAGACAGCCTTTTACTCGCCTTCTTTCATATCCCAAGGTGCACACGTGCTCCTAGAGGTACGTGGGCCAGCATACCCTGGGATAAGCATCATTGGTGGAGATGAAATATTCCTGGCCACGACTCAACTCAACACTCGGAATTTCATGGTTTGAACAGCGTCCAGGATGCTACTTGGCTCCATCACTCATAGTAATTTCTCCAATTAGTGCAGAAGAGCTTGCTAACTCATTCTCCTAAAATTATTCTTAGGTGAAATGATCTCCGAGGGCAGAAGCATCACAGGTACGTGCCAGTAACGGCAATGCTCCCTACAGCGTCAACTGGCTCCTGCTGCTTGGTTTGAAGAATCAGCTTATAATTACTATTCAATAACCGTACCAGAAATCCAAGTCTTCATTAGCGATTAGCATCCTTCTCCTCCCACCACCTCACAACACAAAGCTCTCAAGCTGCTCACAGCAATGAGAGCTGTAACCCTTCTTACACGTCCAACGAACGAGCAGAGAAAAATGAAGCTACAAAGAGAGAGACGGTTATGGATGATTGCTTGCCCGTGTTAAATTTCAGAGAGAGCCTTTTACTCGCATTCTTTCATATCCCATTTCATTACCTTGATCAAAATCTCTTTTCCTTGGGACAGGCAGGATGGCTCTCAACTGCCTCACCTGCATCAGAATTCATTTGCTGGTGATTTATTCACTGAACTTTAAAACATAAATATTCAGAGATTCGCGTGTCCAAACCTGGGAGGGCTCCCTATTAAATTAATACAACTTCCTTTTAGCCTGACTTTAGCTGTAGGAAATACAGGTTACAACCTGTGCAAGTTCAGAGGCAGTTCAATATAGCCAGCACGACGCAAATAACTATTTCAAAGCTAGCACCGGCACAGAAAGCTGCCACGGCACCTCCGATGAAGTGCAGCCATAATCCAAGGCAGAACTCTATAGATTTTCACTGATCGTTTATTGAGAGCAGAAAAAAGTCTTAACAACGTTCTGCCATAAAGAGAGTCTAAGACCAGGATGTTAAGAGAAGTTGTATGAGATGCAAGACATCCACTGCACATTTCCCCAACACACTGGAACATTTCTTGTGTCTACAAGCTCCATCAGCGATCACAATTGTTTGTCCTTCTATTATCCTTTAAATGTCTGCATGGTTTTAGCTAGACTTCATTTTAAAGACCAGCAGAACGGGGAACAAGTGTTTTCATGTTGTCTTGAGATGACATCTTGATTTCAGCTGCATGAAGAATACAAGACTGGTTAGCTGCCCAAATGATGTTGCAACCGGGCAGGTGAAGACAGAATGTGATTTTTACAGGTGCAAATTTCAAGAGCTTTCAGAGCGCAGAATAATTGGGCATACCCGCATTAAGCCTAGCTATGTCCAATCTTTCCCTCATTACCGTCCATTATGTCAGCAATTAAAAACAAGAACAATCCACAGAGGCAAGTCTGGGATTTGCTTCTTTGGGGTTCCCCCCTCCCCCATCATTTTCATAGAATGGTTTAGGTTGGAAGGGACCTTGAAGATCACCTAGTCCCAACCCCCCTGCCACGGGCAGGGACACCTCTCACACCACCAGGTTGCTCAATGCGCCATCCAACCTGGCCTTGAACTCTTCAAGGGATGGGGCAGCCACAGCTCCTCTGGAAAAACACAAACATTTTGACTTAAACAGGTTTTTTTCTTATTTTTTTTTAAATACTCAACTCTTCCCCAAATTTAAACCTGAGGCAAGAGGTACTATCGCACTTGGCCTCTTAGACATTAGTCACAGAAAAGGGAGCGCTAAGAAGTGAGACAAGGTTGGTAGGGTTTCGCCAAATGTTATCTCAAGGAAACAAACTAAACCAGCTTTCTGTCAGGCTGCTTCACACCAAAAGCAAGCCTTTGGTAAGAATAAGCCAAGTAAGAGCATCGCAGAGTACTTGCTTCATACACAAGTCACTTCAGTCTGTTACCAACACCCTGGAAGAACGAGGTGCCGTGACAAATACCATTCGTTTCATGCTGTGAGAGTTCCTACCTGTCATCTGGATGACAAACACCCTCTCCATGTCCAGCTGCAACGTGGCGAGCTGAGCTGCCGCTCTCCCTATTTACCGTGCGAGCCCTGATGTACAGCCACAATCTGCTGGCATTGTCCTCCACCTTCTCAAAACACAGCAGCCACAGCTCCTTAATTAACAACGCAGCCAGAGAAGAAGGGAAATGGTTTTCTGTAACAGCTTGCTGGTTAGAACAGCAGTTCCCAACCAGCAATGCTTGGAGCAGGGCACAGATCATGCTAATAAATTCTTTCAGACTTATTAGCTGGGCCTCACGCAGGAGACAGCACAGCCACAAGGTGCTCTTACTCACTCTTCAAGATATATCTACTCTTCAAGGCATTGCTGTCGCCCCTTGCTGCAGCACCAGCCCTTATCACCACTCTCCCTCGGAACTGACGGAGCGCTGGAAAAAAAAATCATAAAACTAATGGACAGCCCCTGCATGGGAGACAAAAAAAAGGTAAGGGGGAAAGAAAACAGAGGCTGGGTGGGGGTTAGCTAAATGTCAGGACCATTGGTGAAAGCATTTGCCAGGAAGCCAGAGCCTGGAGTCTTAGTCTCTGCCTGTGGCATCCAAAAAAACTGCTCCTACCTTTTCGATGAGCATCCCTGGCACATTATGAGGTGGCAGCACAGACCCTCTCTACTGTTCAGATCTTATCACTGCAGCAGTCTAGCGAGGATCCCACAAAGGGAAATAGTTGCGTCTTCCAAAGTTGGCTCCGAGATGTTTAGTCACAGACCAAAATGTGTTGCCATGAAGGGGCATCAGAGAACACCAGCCACTTCTGAGAGAACTAAGACACACAGGTCACAATGTGACAACACCGAGTTCACCATAACGGTGAACTCCGAACTAACTACTCCATGCTCTGCGTCTGATAATTATCGGTCCGTCCAGGAAAGGAAGCTGAGAGCTTCCCTAGACCGTCTGATGCACAGCAATGATCTCTGCTGGTCACTGAGGTGAGAAGCAAACAGAAAGAATCATCTTGGATACTGCACTTGTTACCATTTCAATCCTTAACTGTCAGATCTTGCCAAGTCCAAAGAAATTCATAACTTAGTCCTCGATCACACTACTGAGGGAGTATTTAATTTCTCAGACAAAATCCGACACAAGTCTAAAGATCTGTCTCATGACGGAAAAGTAAAAAGCCTCTTGACAGTCTACGTTAAACAAGCCCAAAGAGGAATTTGCCAAAGGACTCTCCAAACCACAGTTCGAAATAGCGGACTGTGTCCTTTATCCAACCATTTCTCCTTCTATTTTAGCCTCCCTCAGCAGCCTGTAAGCCTCCGTTTGGGTCGACACTACGGCTTATCCCTTATCCCCTTCTGCTTTCCTAGATTACGCATCAGATGTCAGAAGCCTCCCCCACTGATTTAGGGCTGACTTTTCAGCATGTGGCTGCTAGGAATTACGAGAAGCCCGAACGGATTCCTCCCTGCCCGCAGCACCCCCGCGACTCAGACCAGCCCAAAGCCAAAACGCAAAAAGCCTATTATTGAGGCCAGTTGGGTGTGAAAAAAATAATCCTACAACCGCGGCCGTTCTGACACCTGAGATCTACTGTGGTGCACACAAGGGGACCCCGGATCCACCCCAGGCAGCATCGCGACCCCCCCGCGGGCGAAGCAAACGCCTTTCCCCCCTCACAAAATCCCCCCCCCC
>VXBO01007153.1:21990-51000 GCA_013400135.1 Rhinoptilus africanus
CCGGGGAGGTGGTGGAGGGAATGGAGCCCCCCCTCCTGGGAGGGAAGGCTGAGAGACGGGGGGCTGAGAGGGGGTCCCGTCCATGCCCATCAATATCTAAAGGGTGGGTGTGAAAGAGGATGGGGCCAGGCCCTTCTCAGTGGTGCCCGGCCACAGGGCAAGGGGTTGCGGGTACAGACTGGAACACGGGAAATTCCATCTCAACATGAGGAAAAACTTCTTTGCTGTGAGCGTGAGGGAGCACTGGAAGAGGCTGTGGAGTCTCCTGCTCTGGAGACATTCCAAACCCGCCTGGACGCATTCCTGTCCAACCTGCTGTGGGTGAGCCTGCTCTGGCAGGGGGGTTGGATGAGATGATCTCCAGAGCTCCCTTCCAACCCCCTCCATTCCGTGATTCTGTGAGTTCAGCACAGGCTGGGATTTACCTGGACGGGGAGCAGCTCCGTGGAAAGGGCCCCAGGGGTCCTGGTGGACAGTAGGGTCAGTAGGAGCGAACAGTGTGTTGCCGAGTCAAAGAAAACCAACGGGATGCTGGGTTCCATCTCCAGCAGAGATAAAGAAGTCATTATCCCACTCTACACGGTGATTCCCGGGTCACACCTGGAATACTGTGCTCAGTTTTGGTCCCTGCTGTGCAAAAGAGATGTGGCGAGGCTGGAGAGGGTCCAGAGAAGGGCCACCGAGATGGTCAAAGGACTGGGAAGTCTGCCATGGAAAGGCTGAGAGAAGCGGGTTTGTTCGGTCTTTACAAAAGAAGGCTGAGGGGAGACCTTACCACCACTTTCCAGTATTTAAAGGATGACTACAAAGAAGGTGGAGACTCCCTTTTTACAAGGAGTCCCATGGAAAAGACAAGGGGTAATGAATACAAGTTCTCCTGGGGAGATTCCAGGTGGAAATGAGGAAAATTCTTCCTGAATAATCTCCCCAGGGAAGTGTAGGATTCCCCAACATCGGACACACTTAAGATTCAGCTAGACAGGGTGCTGGGCCATCTCGTCTAGACCGTGCTTTTGCCAAGAAAGGTTGGACCAGGTGATCCTTGAGGTCCCTTCCAACCTGGGATTCTATGATTCTTTGATAATTAGAAGTTTTTTGCGCCCGCTCTGGGTGTTGGGTCCCAAGCGTTGGCAGCAGGACAGCTGCTCATCTGGGAATGTAATAATGATACCCGTCTTTCTTCAATCGTTTCAGTCAATATGTATTACTAATTCACCATAATCCTTGGAAATTCTGTGGAGTGTTACTGTGAGAGTGCCCTATTTATTGGCTAGATCTCGTAAGCATTATACCGTGTTATCTTTGTTACAGTATTCCTATGCTTCATTTTATACAAGGGCGATTGAAAATGGCGTGTACATGCCGTGACATAACAAATGCAGCATGGTATCGAGTAACATAAACATTACCAATAAAAATTAACGTCTTTTCTTACAGTCTGGTACTTGATTCATCTCACGGTCGGGCCTAAACTGCGGCTGACCTGCGGACACTTCTGCCTACTGCAGCGTACCCGGCTCTTCAGCTGATCTTCTGTGTGGTTTGATTTGCTTTACTGTTGTAATGTAACAGTAACGTATAGAGATAATGATTTAATAACTCGCGTTAATACATCGCTAAGGCCTGGAGCGCTGGGTACGCTCGTGTTCCATGTGCCAGGCCCAGGCAGCAAGGACCGGGATTTTAGGAGATGGCTGGTGGGAAACTTTCCTGGGATTTTTAGCAGAGTAAGATAAGTGAAGTCCCTAAGGTGGGGTGGGTTTTTTTTTTTCATGTTCTTCTACCAGGAACGCCAAAGCCGGTCACAGTTTTCCTTAATCCCCGCTGGGTAAAGCAGCCGGACTTGTGGCCTTCACCCTGAGGTGAAGGAGAAAATTAGAAGGTTTAAAACATCATATTCCTGAAGTGAACCTTCCATCAAAAAATACTTTTAGCAAAGTAAAAGGGATCCCTCTCTTTATATATATAAAAAACGATTTTGTAGCTACTCTTAAAGATTGCCCATCACTTGCCATTTCAGTCCCCAGAAAAGACGCCTGCCAGGAACCCTTCGCGTACACCTGGATGTTTTATTTGCTCATTTGTTTCCAGCGGATTATTTTTAACCAAATTGACTGCATTTGTGGCACCACAGCGGAGAACTCAACGGCCCTGGGATAAGGCAGAACCTCCAACGTGGCGCTGGATGATAAACCTTTCCACCCGGGAGCTTCCCCAGGACAGCGCGCACCATGTGCCTTCAGGAGCGTGAGGGAGACCGACACCCGCCGTAAAAATCATCCGGTGGCTTGTTCAAAATGACCAGGAAAAGCGTGTCCTGGGTCTCAGGAGGTTATGATGCAGCGCTAAAACAAACACCGAGCGGCTTTTATCTACGTCCTTCGAATCTTTGAGGTTTTCCTCATTATTTCATATGAGGAAACAAAATGAGAAAGAAGGACACGCTTTAATGTGGAAGTCTCACATCGCTCCTGCTGGGACAAAACACCTCGTAGCCCGAGGCTTGCAGCAAAAATCAGAGAACAGCATTAACTAGTGGTGAGTGAACTAGTTGAGCTAGTTAGTTACGTACTTGCTAACTAATAATTTGATTGTTATCCTAAATTTTAGGTTGGAAACAACTATCTGACAGCTACTTGCCAACCTCTTTCTGTCCCTCACCCCATGCCCCTGTGGGGGGACACCTCATTCCCCATGTCCGCACGTGGCAGAGCCCGCCGCCCCCCGGATTTGAGGCTAAAAGGCCACAAAGGAGCATTTTGGGGTGCAGACACTGCATTTTTGCTGAGGATGGAAGGCAGACGTACCTGAGAGCACCCTCCATGAAGCCGGGCTGCTTCTTCCCAGCTTCTCCCGACGGGATTCATCTCTGCTGCCGTGGCGGCGTCCATCGCCACAGGCAGCGCTGCCCGTCCTGCGAGGAACAGCAGGAAACATCTACAAAACTGGGAAAAAAATCTGGAGAGAGGTCAGAGGGGAGGAAAGAGGGTGGGGGGATGGTGCCTGGGGAGGGGGATAAATCACTGAAAATGGACTCGGTGGCCATAACAGATGCATAGGGACAGTTACTGATGGGAAGGAAGGGTTGCAGCCCAAGCCCGCGCACGGATTCCACCGAAATATTTCCCTTAGATACAGATACGCCTTTAAGGGAATATAAAATGCCCTCCTGCAGCAGCCTGCAACATTTTAAATCCAAAAATAGGTTTTAAAACCCTCAAAACCTTCAAGCGTTACAACAGGTTAATTGTTTCCAAACACAGGCAAATCTGGAGTATTTGCTTATTCCTCTTACTGAACCCGCCGGCTTGATTCGATTACGTCCCTGGAAACGCACGTGCAAATTGGATTTCCAGCCTTCCGAGGGCACTGCCTTCCGCCGCGACGTCTCCAGCGACTGATGCCAACTCCCCCCTCACGCGATGCGCTGCGGGACCGAACCAGTGTTAAGATGCCGATGCCCACAGCTTTCCGCCGCGCGTTGCTCTCAGCGAGCTCCCGGCCATAAATAAAGGAATTTTACCCTCAAGATAGGCGTTAGCAACAATTTAATCTCTTAAATTAAGCGGGACAAAGCACGGCCGTTCCTCTGCCGGGCACTTACTGTGCAGAAGGGTCTGATGAAGAAAGACTGGGGGGAAAAAAAAAAAGATGTAAAATTGAAAAGCCCCAGGGGGATGAATGCAAGATAACCAAGAGAAAAACATTTATAGCCCGAGTCTCGGCTGAAATGATTTCCCCTCCCAGGCAGACAGATTTCCCTCTCGCCTTCACGGAGAGTGCACAAAGGAGAGCCGCCGCGCAGGCACCTTGGGGTGGGTGGCGATAAATCCAGTTATCAGAGTCGGAGCAGAGAGTTAAGACTACACAAGTAAGCAAATTTATTTTAAGACAGAACAAATATCGTGGCAAACAACAATATGCAAATTCGGTTGAGAACAGGGGTAAATATCAGACTTCGTTTTCAAATCGATATAAAATATAGTCAGGTTTTATTTTGTCCAAAAAGCAGCTCGCGTCGGGGGGAGGTTGGGAGGGGACGGGGCCGTTCACGCCATCCGAGGTGTGTGTCACCCGCAAAACCTCAGGCTCAGGAGGCGGCTCCTCTGCCAGCGGAGATGAGGGATGCGGGAGGAGACGGAGGTGCCTTTGGGAGCTCCGACTCCCCCTCCTCTCTCATTTTCTGCTCCCAATTCTCATAAAAAGCCAATTCTTGCCACAAAGCAAGGGGCAGGTTCATTCCTTCCGAGACCCACCTACCGCCTCCGGGGCTGCCGGCTGCTTTTGAGGGTCGGGCGTCTTTGAAGGCACCTGTACCTCCTCTTCCTCGCTGGCTCCTCATGGCTCGACCTCCGGCGGCCTGAAGAGCCAGCGAGGGAGCAGCTCACCTCGGATGCCGGAGGAGGAGCCGCCGCGGCGTGAACGGGACGAAATCCCCTCCCGGCGCGAAGGTGCTGGCGCGCTGCTTTCTAGAAAAGCCATCCCAAAATAAAAGCAGACATAGAAAACATTAGATTGTCAACGATGCTTTGAAACAAATTCAAGTTTATCACGCTTTTTTGTGTGTGTGTGGGAGGGGTTTTTTGTTTGGTTTTTTTTTTTTTCTGTGTGTGTCGACTTCATACAAACAGACAAAGAAAGACGTTGTGAATTTCAAGCTCTGGCTCGGCATGTCGTCAGTTAGCATCCCCAGGAGCACCATCGGATACGGAAGAGTTAGCACCAGAGAGTTTGGAGGACCTAACTGATAACATGCGTCATTTGGAAAAAACCTGGGGCCAGGTTGGGAAGTGGGGGCGTTGTTGGGGAGGTGTGGGGTGGTGGTGTAGGGAGGGGGGACATGGTACAGTCCATTAGAAACAATACAAGGCAATTCATGAGTTTTCATACAGTACAATACAGTCACTGATCAATTAACCCTTTCAGTACAGTACATGACAAGTAACACTTTGCACCCTGTTAACACTAGGAAAGGAGGCTCTGGGATGGAGGGAGGTGGATGGTTAATTTAACCCTTTTCTGCCTTTTTAATTTCAGGGCCCGCCGATTGCTTCGTCTGCTTTTCGCAAGCGCCTCCTTCCCACCCCAGCTCAGATAACTTGTCCCCAAGCCCGCCTCCCGGGGTGGGGGGGATGCGCTGGGGGACCAGGATGCCGCCAGTCCATCCGCCCGCAGCGAGGTTTTCACCCAAAATTGTGCCGGTTTGGCCAGGGAAATGGGAGAGCCACCGAACCCATGGGAAAACCTCAAATTTGAGTTTCCCCCCGGTCGATTACGGTGCCAAAACATGCAGAAAGGGTTCAGAGGTTGAGTTCGGATGGCCCCAAGCCAACCCCATGTCTTCCCTCAGGCGTAGTGAGAACAGGGTCCATTGGAAAAGTGCTAAATTACAGTACATTGGCATTTCCATATGTCAACTATTGAACAGCAAAACAGATTTGTTTGAAAACAGAATCAGTATCGTACAGTAAGTTCACACTTAATTCTTCACCGTTTCTACACTTGTAACACATGCATTTTATTTCCATTAGTTTAATGCCAGTAGGACCAACATCCTCCAGAACAATGATCTAACATTAAACAGAACTTCCTAAGAAAAAATATTAAGCATCACATAAAGTTTTCAGAAAAACCTGTTAATTAGCATCACAAGGTACTCAGATTTACATTTAGGAGTTTTCATGCCATGACTTTAAAACACCTTTTGGTTAATATCCTGGGGGGGGGGGGGTGGTGGTGGGAAACAAACCCAAAAAATAAACAAAACCAAAAAAAAAGGAGCAGTTGGGGAAATAATAGATTTACCTCTATGTTTACACACAGAGACACACATGCACGTAACGCGTGGGTAGGTGCATGGGGGTGTGTGCCTTCTGAGACTGCTTCCTGCAATCCACAATTTCTTTCGATAAACCTGACTCATCTCAAGGGCATTTGCATGGGTCCGAAAAGACTTGGAAGGAAACGAACTCTAAACTACCGACGCGAATTAAAAAGTCTCTCTTGGAGAGAAAAGAAAAGGTCGGTAAAACATCGCCTGTGTGCCGTTACAATGCGCTTCTCGTGAGCTATCTTAAAACCCAAATAACTAAAAATCCCTAACAAGAGCTTTTTTTCTGCCTAAAAGGTCCTTCCAAAGCCAGCGGTGCTGTGCTAGGCTTTGCGTTGGGGCCTCACGGGTGCCGTGCAGGAGTAAACGCTTATTTATATATTTATAATTTTTTTTTTACCCTCCCAAAGGATGAGATGCCGACTCCAAGGGACAAAAAGCTACACCTTTGGGGAAAATTTAAAAAAAAAAAAAAAAAAGACGACCTCTTCCCTGTTCCCCCTTTCTCACAAGCTTAATTTCCAAGGACTCAAGGAGACCAGTGAGCTCGCTTGGGGGGGGTGAATTTTCCAAAGGGTTTGCCTATATCCTCGTGACAGTGAGCGGGCTGTAGGCTCAGAGTCACCAAGGTGCTTTCTGAAGAGGCTGTCCCCTCGGCCACTCCCATTTTCTGGGGGGGGAAGATATAGCAGCAATGTTGCCAGGCGCTATTTCTTTAAAGCTAAATTTGCAGGGTTAATTTGGCCGGGGGGAGAAAGGAAAAAAAAAAAGGAAAAAAATGTGGATTCTATTTACATTTCCATTTTTAAATGCCAACTATAGAGGATGTAAGAGCGTAAAACTTTGGGCTGCTCAAGGTTTGTGGTTTTAAACCACCTTCAATTCCCACCGAATACCCAAACCCATGAAGGTTTATCCATCAAGCGGCACTGGGGAGAAACTCCCATCAAGGAGCGTTGCCAGAGAAGGACTTGGATCAAATTATTGGCTCGTCAAGGAGGACGAGGAGGAGTCCCCAGGGCGGGTACCCCAGCCTGAAGGAAACGCCGCACTCTCGCGACCACCGTGATTTATTTGCTGCTCTGGAAAACCCATGAGGGCTTCGAAAGAAGCGAAACACCATCGGTGGGTTGAGAGTGGATGGTTTGGGACACCAAAACCCGGATTATTCTGCATCCCAGGGATCATCATCCCATTTCAAATCCTAGAGATTGATGACTATGTTTACCGCAAACTCTACCCTGACGATTTCTTGCTGGCAAGGGAGCTCTGGTCCCCGACCATCCATACTGAAATACCACAGGAATTTAACAAGAGTAGTGACACACATCTGAACTGCCTCCTAACGTGAGGCCCGATCAACTCCTAACACCAAATTCAACGGCAAACCCCGTGGCTATTATGCTCCATCTTCTAAATCATCTGCGAGTCTTTTTACTTAAAAATACCTTTTTTTTTAGTTTAAGCCCACGATCAATCTCAACAGCACGCTCCGTACAGGCACAATGATGGCTTTTATTGCAATGGCTTGAGCGCAGTCTTTGTTGACACCACCATCTCAGACTGGTTGTTAACTTGGCTGTCCCGTGGACTCACCCTGCTAACGCAGACCGGGGTCTCCTACCAAAACACAGCGCGTCTGCCCTCCATTTCTCCCTCCGGATCTGCTTCGCGTCCTGCGGTCCGCTCAATTCCAAGTGTCAATTTGACAATCTTGCACCATCCCGATGCCTTTTTGAGACTCCTCCTCTATCTTTGGTGTTTTTAAAAGCCCTGCGCTTGGGTCTCCTCAATGATGACCTCAAAGTTTACAACCACCACGTCTGCCTGGACGTCAGTGATTTGGGTGTTGGCTCCGTTGTGTTAAAATAAGCTTGGATGGGTTAAGCTCCCTAATTTATAAAACCGCTAACGGATATGTAATGGAAGTCAGGCACCAGGCAGTGGTCACCTCGAAATAATCTTCTGGTGGCCTCTGCGTAATTAACGCCGCGCCTAAGAGGCTTAAATAGAGACTGGGGGAAATAAACAGTTCAAAACTCAGTGCTAATAGTACTTCCAAAAGTGCAGTGCTCGATATAGTCAGAAGCAAAGTGACTACTAGTACGTAAAGTGCTAGTTTCAAAGTCGGTTTGGTTCAGTGTCCAAAACACGGGTAGAACGCCCCGGAGGGGGGAAAAGGTTTGCTGGGGGGGAGACGGAAATTAAGAAGAGACAGCACTGCAACTGCACATGCCACACCAAAAGTGCTTCAAACCACACCACCGCGGAGAGATGCATAATGCTACGGCTCAGCTTGCGGACACGGACGAGCAAATGACTTTGACACCTTTTAGGTTACGATAAAGAACAGCTCCATTAACTCCATCGCTACAAACCCATTCGGAAAGCAAGTGGTCACAGCTTACGAGGAAAAAAAACTGAAAAAAAAGCCCAAAACAAACCAAAACCCACCCCAAACCCAAGAGTCTCTCGGAACATTTACGAGTCTTTGCAACTATGATACTCAAAAGTCTAGCAAAAGCAACCCTGGAAAGCCTGCACAGTGCCTGCAACAAGCTTCGCCGACGCTTTGCCATGCACTTTACGGAGGAGTCGCGCCGCCGACCGCCTCCTTTTACACGCTATCTTACAGTTAGCCTATTTACCTATTTATCTGTGTTTTTTCTTTTGTTTTTCTTTTTTTTTTAGCTTTCTGACTATGCATTAAGCTGGCTTTTTTCTCATAACCACCCTACCAGTCGAAGGACAATTAACGCAAGAACAAGACAATGAGGGCGGTCTGGGAAACACTGCTGTTCCTAACATCCCGTCTTCATTTTCATGAAGAAAAACGCTCCGGAGAAGGACTTGGGATCAGCACACTTCTGGAAAGAGGCTGGAAAAGGAGGCCTGATCCTGAGGAACATCAGGCTCTTCCCCTTTCTCTCTTTAAACACGTGCTTCCCACCGGCTGTCCAAACGCCTGTTCCAGCTGCTGGCATCTGCTTTTTTTGTTCCCTCACATCCAGCTGCAAGCCCAGCCCTACCTTTATGCTTCCTGCTGGGAAAGCGAGGACTTTGCTGGCTGGAAACAGGGTGCAGGAACCTTCCCGCTATGGTCTGCCTTGGTCCCAGTCCTCACCCTGGGCTGAAAGTGGCTCCGCTCAAAGTGGGATGTGCTCCAGCATCACCCTTCTGCCCCCCTTACCGCGGGAGCTCCGCTCTTACAAAAAACAGGGTATTTTCTCCCAAAACGGCAAATGAAAAAGGGGCCGCCAGGCCTTCAATTCACATTATGTTTCAGTAGGCCCCCCCGAAAAAGGTCACTGAATAGCCTAAGTGGCTCCCCAGCCCTGCATCCATCGCCGTCAACTCTCCCAAGTGATGGACAAGGCAACATCTGGGTGTCCAGCATCTTGTGCCTCTGAGCCGGGTACAAATGCTTTTTTTTATGGAGAAAGCTCTTAAAACAAAAGCATTGCCCAGAGAAGCTGTGGCTGCCCCATCCCTGGAGGGGTTCAAGGCCAGGTTGGACGGGGCTTGGAGCACATGGTCTGGTGGGAGGTGTCCCTGCCCAGGGCAGAGCAGTTGGAACTGGATGATCTTTAACGCCCCTTCCAACCCAAACCATTCTATGATTTAAACGAGTGAAAAAAAGCAACGTCACGCATCCAGGGGCTATGTACCTAGATCCACCTTTGCAGACACACAACTGGAAAGAAAGGATCCTGGAGAAGACACGGGAGCTGCAGAAGGGTGGCGCAAGATGGGCAGTGATCGGGGTGGGGGGAGATGTGGGGAACGCAACTATTTTAGTAAACAATCCAGCCAAGAAAATTGCTGAAATGATATATCCACTCTTGTTGGCAAAGCCAGCAAGGTCTAGTGCAAGTACACAAGCACGTGTCCACAGCCACCACCCTGCCACCCAACGAGGACCATGTCCATCAGCGACAGAGAGCGAGTGCTTCCAGGCAGGAGTGTGCCAGCTCGCACACCACGGCTTTATCGTAAATGACGGTAGAGTTTTGCGGGATTCAAAGCAATCCTTGAGCAAAGAAGCATCTTCCAGGACCATATTCCAGACTGATCTTGCAGACTGGCAGCTATCACCATTTCCTACATGGAGGCGCTGGGATAACATTTGGTTGAATTGCCGTTGACCTCAACGTTGAGACAGTTGAGGTCTCAACATTGACCCAAACGTTGGGTCCCAAAAATTGTATGTACAGAAAACTTAGCAGCGTCAAAACTCCCGTACCAAAATTGCTCATTTTCCAGGTCTTTTTTTAACATATTCCTTCCTGTCTTCTGATTGTAAGGATTTTTGGCAGAGGATTGGAAGTGGATCATAAACCTGATGCTAGGACTCTGCATCAGATGGTCCAGTAATTTCCTGCACTGCTCTCACAAGGAAATTTTCACATCGCATGTGTTTTTGAGGCTTTAGTTTGTGTCTTAATGACACACCGCTGGCCACATCTGAGACTCCTTGCCATTTTACTTCCACCTGGACTGGCAACCCTGTTAAATTTTTTAAAAAAGGAAAGTTATTAGAGGTTTTCTGGGAGAAAAGGCTGCGTGCTAAACCCGTGACCTCACCTTCAGCTTCAGCTTTGGATTTTGAAGGCGTTTGTAAAATCCTGCTTCAGCCGGCATGCTAGATTTTCACCTAAATATTCTTGGCAACTTTTCCAGTCTCCGAAAAAAACAACTGATGGGAAATTTTATTAGAAGCAACGTTTTATTTTGGGAGGCGGAGGCTTTTGCTGCGTTGAAGCCTGCAGATATCTGTACTCCACAATTAAATGTTGATTTTCAGAGGAGAATAAAGAGATTCCCAGACACAGCCTATTGCCGAGTAAAATGCGATTTCAGATCGCTCGGCATCAGAGGCGTAATGCGAACCGAAGATGCAGGGCCATTTTTAATTCTATGCTAATTATTGCAACAAAAACCAGATCCTGCAGCGGAAGACCGATTCCGGGAAGAAATAATCATCCATCTTTTTGTAGTTCTAGCTGTGCTGCTCAAGAAGCAGCTTATTTACAAAATGGCAATCTCCAGAAAACGTTGTGTTATCGTTGCCTGAAAAAGCTATATATTCAGAAAGGTACTGCTACCCTTCTGGGGGCGCTCCGCCTGGGAAATTCCGCTTTGAAACTGAACGCTATAAACTTCAAGCGCGGAAAACCGCGTCCCGTTCAATAAATACCAGCTGTAGGGCTAACGCAACCCACCGCTGATGCTTGGAGATCCCTGCTTTGAAATTCGCGCTTTCGGTTTAGAGAAGGAAAATCATATGACCTTTAAATTATTGATGTGTGGAAAGACGCTTTCAATAAAAGCATCGATGAAACACCAAAACGAAATTCCAAAATGCAGACTTTCTGCATTAAACGTGGATGAGAAGCATCTTCTTCCCCCTTCAGCACACAGATATCCATCGTGCAGGACGACATGAAAATGTTTTTTGTATGCAGGAAAGTAAAAAACAATGCATAAAACCAGGAGCTTGGAGAGTGGTTGTGAAAGAGACGAAAGAACCCCCAAGTAGGGGGGCATGCAATCTGTTTCTGCTCCTCCTGGTACCACCGTAGCCCCTGAAGAGGCCCTCGCACAAGGTTGCACCGCGAGACCATCTCATGGAGACGTGAACCTGCACCTCTGGGTGACAGCCATGCAAGGCACCAAGCCCTCCCGCTGCAGCAGTTTCTCCTTGACCATCAAGATACAGTCTTCATCAAACAGCAAACGCGTCCAGGGGAGCAACGTGTACGTGACAAGTTTATTCACGGGGACCTCGCGACCACAGCCACTGCTTCTGCCTGGGGATGCCACCACCACCAACTCGCTACCGTAGGAAAGGGCTCTCCTTGGTGTTCTCCACCTCTCCTCGCTGGGTATCTGCATGCGTTGCTAGACGTCGATGATGCCTGCGCCCAGCATTACGAGAGGCGTTCCTGGGGGGCGGCGGAATAACTCCAATCCTTCACCTTGCCGTAATGACGGTGCCTGAAGACAGGAACATTGGACCACCGGGACCGCATGTTGAAAGCAAAACATTTTATTACCGTCGGTTAAGCTCCATAATGCACACTTAGCGGAAAGATAGAGGTTATATGGAGATCACTCGCTCCCAACTACAGCTTCTGGGATTAAATGCGGCAGCTGTTGAGCGGGGCATAATAGGACCAGCGGAAAGAAAAAGAGAATAACACACACTTGAAATGGCGGGGGCGGGGAATAGCTTGGCAGAAAACAGTCCCCTAACTTGAAATTCAACCAGAAATAATTATTTTTTCCGCTGTGCAAAATGCCACGGCATCCTAGACAACAGCTGGGGACCAAGTACTGCCCTTGAAAGGCACCTCTCCAACCCAGCACCTACCTCAGCATCTACCGCCTTGTGCGGGCGCCGCAGCATCCAAACACAACACGGGAAGATCGGAGGGGACCGCTTTCGCTTGGCGGGGGGGACGACACCTCTACGGCCAGTGGATCGAGCCCAGGTGCAAAGCGGGATGCTGCAAATACAGCAGCTCCTTGCACGTCTAATAGCAACCCCTTCTCGTGGTACACAGGTGTTTATCGGAAATTTTGCGTCGCCATGAAGGCAGAAAGGTGGATTTCAACTCGTACATAACCCAAATTCAGCGCGGCTGGGGACAACGCTCTGCAACCGCTCGCCTGGTGTTGACTCAGATGCGTGATTTTCGCTTTGTTTTCTTTAAGTTTCCATGCAATGTTTTTGACAGTAAAAGCCATCCTGAGACGGTTTCTAAAGACTGCAAGTTTCTTCCAGCACGAACTGCATCTTCAGTCTAAGATCAAAAATTCAGTTACCTTTCCTAGAGGTCAGAGGTCACAGAAAAGCTATTTTTGACCATCTACTAAAGAATCGCTAACATAGTTTAACAGCACCAGCTTTTTTTAGCCCAAATCAGTTTACCTTCCAGCCAATCTTCCACAAGCAGCTACAAATTGCATCAAACCTTATCCAGAGGAACACTCCGTTCTGATCTCCCCTTTCCCGATATTACAACTCTCTTCTTAGTTTCTGCGTTCATACGAAATTCAAGGGAGAGGGAGAAAATTCCTTCACTAGCAAAAACCGACTCCAGCTATTGTTAGCATGAAACTACCGAATTTTCTTGTAGAAAACAAAGTGCTTGGCTGGAAAGGTGGGAAGCTCATGGAAGACTGAAAGCCTGGAGGAAGCTGGTGTTTAGGCTGGGGCAAGTGAAAAATAGCTCTTAGGTCTTAGCCTTTTGCTTGTTCTCTTTTGCATCTTCAGCCTCGTTGAGAGGAAGAGGTCGGCACAGGTTTTGAACGACCAGAGAGAGCAGCTCTAGGGCTTATTGCAACAGCTCGAGGGCTGCAGTATGGAGGAGGAGGATGAACTTCGCTTTGTGGAGAACCTGAGAAGGTGAGGAAATTAGGAGGATCTTCCAGTTGGTGCTTTCTCTTTCTCCTCCTGTGGCACAGAGGAGCTGAGAAGGCTGCATCTCTCTGCAGGAGAGTCCTTCAGAGCCTGTTTGGATGAGCTTCGGAGACAAACAACAAAGGTGGTAGACCAGTCCACCCCAGAGAGCCGCCGTGCTCTCCAAAACAGCCGGCAAAGTCCAAGCTGGGGCTCGGTCTTCACTCTTACGTCTTGGCTCATGACTCAAGAGCTTGCTCTTCTAACTTTCTCTTCCTCTTTTGGGGTGCTGGCAGAAATGCATTAGGGGCGACATCTTCTCCTTTATAGGTTGGCCAGCAAAAGTGACTGCATCTTCGCTAGGTTTGGAGTCGCAGTCCCTTCCCGTTCGTGGATCATCTCAGAAGCGGCACAAAGCTTCCAGAAACCGTGGGCTGCTCTTGAAGCCTAAAAAGGGATCAGCATGTTTAGGGAGGTTATCCCTACTTTAGAGGGTGTCTCCTAAGTGCAGAAAAGAGGTGAGAAAAGCAACAGGATGAACTGCAGCTTGCTGCCGCAGGGAGGAGTATGTGGGCACCACCTTTGCCTTCGCCTCTGGATTGTGGGTTTTCCTGGGGACGCACACATATCAGGACAAAACATGCACTGCCAAATAAACCGACAGTTTTAAGCTGTTTTTAAAAGAAAAGGCTCTGTAACATGCCTTCACCAAGATAACCCACAGCTAAAAGCTGGTGGCATCTGTTGAAAATGTTCGTTGTTTGACTCCAGCACCTCCCTCCTCTTCTTTTTTTTCCCCTTCTTTTTATTTAATAAGATAGCTAGAAGGAACTTATCTCTTGGTAACTCAAAGGGTGACCCCCGACAGCGCTGAGGGATGACTGTGCTGGCATAAGCAGGGGCCGGGCCGCAGCAAGCTGATGTGGAGGCTGCCTGCACGAATCCCAAGATAGAAATGTCCGTACGCTCTCAACAGAGCACCGGGCAAGGGTTAAAAGTCCCACGAGGCAGAAAAGGACAGCTAAAATGGTTGGGCTCCAGCGGTATCCAGGATAAAGCTGTTTATGCCTTCCCTTTGCAGTTATACATGTGGGCGGTGGTCCCTTGCCTCGCTCAGGTCTCGGTTGCCACTTTGACCCAGGTCCCACGTGCAGGTTCTGATGGTCCCTGGTCCTGGTGGCTCCCAGCATCGTCTGCAGCAACTGGAGCCAGCGCAGGAGTGTAAAAGAGAAGATGGGAGACTTGGCAGAGGCACAGCTCTTATCTCAACGTCTTCGTACCCGTTTTGCTGTGGGCGCGCTCACCCCGTGTACCTGAATTTGCTAACCCACATCAAACCCTTGGGACGATTCCCAAACTGACGCGTGGAAGCGCCTTGCTGTTACGCGGGCAGAAAAAAAAGCGACCCTAATTATCCCGCAACCAATTTAAATGCCCCGGGGAGGACGAAATCCTGGCAACGTTTAGCTCAAGCCGCGTACTTCCAGGCTGCAGCCTGCTTCTGCCTTCAACGGAGCAAAATTAAGGTTACGCGTAGCAAAGGATCCAGGCACAGCACCGAGAAGCAAGAGTCGAAGCTCAGAGCAGTACTTGTAGCAGAGGCAATAAAGCTCGTCCCTGGGGAAGGCGTTGTACGTTGTATACGAGCGAGATGTTGCACGGGAGATGTCAGGAGGAAGCAGCCTACGACCAGCACCATCGTCAAACCGGCCCCAGGTAACTTGTTCACACAACCCTACTCCACACGAGGACCATCACAGGGGGAAGGAATGGCCGTGGGGTTAAGTAACTACTCCTTCACGGCAGCATCAGCCCAAGCCCCACAAGAACCTGCCTCGACCCAGAGTTAACACCTCCCAAAATCCCACCGTCCTATGCAAGGGCTGCAGGAGCAGATGAGAGCTGCAGAAGAGGATGCCTGCGGTCCCTGGGATGGTTAAAGCCAAAGCATATCAAAACAGACACAGAGGAAAAGGACTGCCCGGGAAAAATATAACCAGCTACGCGTCTTTTTGTCCCCCCTTGGCTGCAGCAGTCAGCCAACGCACGGGGACGGAGGGAACGGAGGAACGGCTGGGCTTTGCACAACATTTCCAGAGAGGTTCATAAGCAAGGGCTTAAAAAAAAGGCGGTGAACTTCTGAGGAAAAACACGATGTAGGGCTCTCGAGCCAGGTCGCCCACGAGATGTGAACTGGACGGATAAATACTCTTAGTGGTCAAACTGGGAAAAGTAACAGCATAACCAAGACCGGGCCCTGTGAACAAAGCGAGAGGACAATGTCCCTGTACGTTGAGCCATATAAGCACCTACAGGGGTTGCCACCCGTGCTGCTTTAGCGACCTTCATGTTTTGCAACCAGACGGAGCAAGAAATAAAATGCCAGTTTAAAGGATACACTCTGAGATAAGAGGCACCAGGTTTGGTTCACCTCGTGAAACACAGTGCCTATTCTCAGCTCTATAAGTAAGCGTTTGAGCCGAAAAAACTCTTTCCCTACTTTTACCAGGATGGAAGGAGGATTATTCAAAATGCTTAAATTAAAAAAATTCACCACTAAGTACAGTGATGTGCGCACAACCTTCAGGAAGGGTCCAACAAAACCTCTGATATCTCAGAAAGAAAGGATGGTGATCTCATCAACAGGAGACACGCTACAGCTTTAAAGGACTTGAAAGTGAAATAATTCTTGATGATTAGGGGTGGAATGGAAGATAGACACATTAAACTGAGACCAGCTGACAAAATCCCCTTGCCGGAGAACTTTTAGAAGCTAGAAACACATACATGCTTCAGGCGAACCGAGTTTTAGGGCTGGCCCTCGGGTTTAGTTCTCCCCCTGGTATTTATCACGGTGAATTTGCAAAAACATGGGAGCTCAAACACAGCAGACTGCCCCCAAATCCCTCCCGGACTGGAGGACTAACCACTAAAGGCAGGCACAACAGTATAATCCTGCACCTGCCACGAAAGGCGAAGAGAGAAGAGTTTGCTTATTTATGCTTTAAATATGCATGCATTGACTGAGTTACAGGATCGAGGATAGATACTGCCACGAAGAACTGACGCAAAGCCTTGCCCTCTCTTCTCGGATGTCAACGGCCCCTGCACATCCCCGCTGCGACGCCTCGCTGGGAAAAACTCTTTTAAAAGTGGCACCAGCGCAAGGCTACGGTTTTCAGGTTCTTTGCAGAATTCATTGTCGTCTCAGCGAAGAGACTGTCCTCGGAGGCAGCTCGTTCCCTTGCAAATACCTGCTCTGGCCAGCGCTATAAAGATCTTGTGAGAGTTCGAAATTGTGGAAGGAAAGAAAAACTGTTTATTGTGAATGCATCCCGCACAAACACATCTGCTGACCGCAGAACGAGTTGCGTTTAATCCAGAGCACCGCTCCGACACCTCTCCTCTGCCTGAACCTACCTGCTCTCTCTGGCCTTAGATGCTTCCCGGAGGAGAGACGGGCTTTTTACACCAAAAAATTCCCAACTCCGCAGCAGCACAGCAAACTCCTCCACGCCGGGCTCAACCCGACGATTTGCATAGCCGCAGGGGTGGAAGGGGAGATTCCGGAGACGAACCAGCTCCTCTTCACCACCAGTTACCGAGGGAAGCGGTGGGAGCGATGCCAACGCCAGGCTTTGCCCCCCTCCCCTGCGCTTCAGCTCACCCTTGAGAGGGTTAACGCCGACCAGCGAGGATAATTAATTTATGTTAAAAATACCAGGACTGCATTGGTTCAGCCTTTCCCCTCCTAGGAAGAGGAGGGAAGAAAGAGCAACCGCAGCTTGACAGATGTTTGTCATACGCTTAAACGCACATCTGGAAATACGGTTGGATATATGTGTTGAGTGATTATAGAGTGTCTGGAAATACGGCTGGATATACGTGTTGAGTGATTATAGAGCAGTGTGAGAACCTGCATGGAACAGGAGGAACTTCTCTCTGCTCACACCTACCCAGAACTGTCGGATCTCCTCCCAGTAAAGCTGGTACTAAGGAAAATCCAATTAACTTTCAGGGCGGCCAAAGATGCTGGGAGCTGGGGAAAAGAAAACCCCAAACCGGGGTTCTTTGGGCAGTTATGTGGCCTGGCTGGGCGGGCGCTGCTTGCAGCGCAGCCGGGAAGGAGACGGCGACACAACTGCGTTAAGACAAGGCAGCTGAAAGCCTTTCCTGGCGTAACCTGGAGCCTCCCCAGCCAGGAAATCAACAGAGGGGCTTAAAACTTCCCTGGAGGAAAGAGGGACATCCCCATGGAAGACAGAGCTGCCAGGGACTGAACGTCTTGCTCACTTGGGGGTTGTCTTTTGTTTTTTTCCAGGTCCCAATAACAACCCGATGCTCTGATTGGGGTCAAAGCAGAATGAGCTATTCCTCTATGGAGCATTTTACGTCTGGAAAGGTCGGGGAAAACTGAAATTAAAGTGCTGGCCAGTTTTGCTTTGAGATCCCGATTTGTTAGGCGAGGATGCCGAACTAACGCTGCAGAAAATCAGAAAATCCATAGATATTAGAGGAGGGAAAGACAGAGCACGGGTGACGATGGCAGGAGAGGAAAGGGGAGAGGCTGAATGAGCCGAGGGGGACACACATCAATTCGGACAAAACCACAGCGAAAGCTAGCAAAGTTCACGTAAATATTTCAATGACCGTTCACATTGTTGCATGATGAAAAGACACTTTTCTGGAACAATCCTTGGAGATTTGGGAACACAGGGGAAAGCCCGTATTTCCAAACAAATCAGCGCAGGGAGCTCATACTGTCGCTAGATGCATTCTTTACGTCTGTGTTTAAACAAGCATCTTGTCAGCGCTAGAGTTACTGCTTCTATCGCGAAGATGGGGAGAGTGCCGTAATATTTAGTATTTAGGAGGATATTTAACATTTAGGAGAATGCCTGTTGATGGGCTATTTATTCTATGTCGTCTTCAGAAATCAGCAGAGGCACGAATGATTGACGGTGTTCTGCCGCCCCGCCACAGACAGAAAAAAGAGAATTATCGCAAAGCTTTGCGGAAATTGTGCGCTCTGGCATTTTAATAGCCTGGATTTTTTAAAACTGTTAAAGAAGGGCAAGAACTACAGCACAGACGGAGAGAGAGGAATGATGGAGGCTCTACCAGAGAGGACCTGGGAGGACGCAGAGTCACAAACCGGTCTGGAGGCAAAAAAAACCCCCTCAGATTACCGGGTGTACAAAACCTTGTATCATTTGCAATCCTTTCACTTGAAGCCGGTAAGATCGCAGTGAAAATACCTCTCCCGATTTTGGATTCTGCAATTCTGGATTCGAGAAGAAGACAGACTCGTCAGGAAGCAACGAGAACATGACGAGGGCTAAAAATCCCCCTTGGCGGAAGGCTTTGTATTTGCTTAAGAAAAGGATGGAGAAGAGACCCGACAACAGTCTTTAATTACGTAAAAGAGCTGCAGCAAGGAAGGGAACAAGCTGTTTCCCTAACTCCTCTGGAGAGCATGAGCTGTAAGGCAAAAAGGGATAGAATTAGATGGAAGGAAGGGAGACAGGGGCTGGAGAGCAGGAAAAGTATCTGAGGCTAAGCAGGGTGAACCACTTGGAACAGCTCGTGGAGGGAGGCCGGGAAGATCCATCACTGGAGATTTAAAAGAGCAGATTTTTTTACCAGGTTCTTCGACTTGGGAAAAATACAGTGCTTTTTTTTCGGGTGGGGACCCTGAAATGTACCATTAGAGGCACCCTTGTGCTTGCCAATTTAAGTTTAGAGTGGGGTAGGTGATTCCTGCCTAACTTTCTGCAGACCACCGAGCGCCAGCCTGGCTGAAAACCAGCGTGAGGAAGGGGTCGGGTTTAGCTGGTCCCACCGCTGAACGGGGCACCACATCTTCTCCAGAGGTCCCAGCCAGCCCGACTGTGATACACCTCGTACAACGTCCTCTCATCCTCCTCGCCCTTAGACTTCTCTGTTCTTCCCTCCTTCTTGGAAGGGAATTTGGAGGTGGAGGAGTTCTTGCGAGACTCCGTTTGGGATCGAAACCCCAAATCTGTGGAACAACCCGGTGTTATTGAACAGTACGCCAATATAGCTTCAAACAAACTAGCGGAGAATAAACCCAGCTGGAAAACAAAGCAAGGGAAGGCCAGGAAGTGCCAGAAGTACAGATTATTTGAGCATCCTTAATTCCGACTGCTTTGGGCATATGCATAGAGAGCTTAATTATACAATCTCTTGCCACTTGTCCTGCACTTCTAGTTTATAAGTTTCTTTTTCATTCATCGTTCTGTATGCAATCCAAGCCTCACCTACGCACACCTCCCAAACACTGCAGACCTATCTACTCAGTACACTGAGTTTCTTCTTGTTTCGCTTTCGGAGACCGTCAGTATTGATCAGTATCAGATCATCACAGATCTTAACGCCAAATGGACTCGTCTTTATCACAGCCCTTTGAGGTAGGGAGGTATCATTCACCCCGTTTTATGGGGGGGGGAAGATAGGCACAGGCAGAATAAAGCCAAAGCGATCCCGTCTCCATTATCAGGAGGCCCAGTTGGAGATACCGATGGCTTTTTTCACAGTCCTCGCAATTATTACAGCACAGCTTTCAACAGCCGGTAACACCGACCGCTTCTGGACATCAGACCCAGGAGAACCAATGCTGGTGCCCAGGAAAACAAGTGGTGACCAGCTGCAAAGAATCACGTTAAAAATGACGCAAACCCCCTTTGCAAAGACAGGCACGGAGTTTGTTTCTTGAAAGCCGCTTCCTTTCCCTCCCATCCCCTCCAACCTTCCCCAACACCTTTCTTCGGCAATGGAAAAGAGCAGCTGCCCCATGGATATCGTGACCCTCAGGCACACAGCCCCGGCTCATTCCCGGAGCGGGAGGCAAGGCCCCGGTGAAAAGCACAGGCGAGCATCCATCAGTGAGGATGGCACGAGCAAACCGTACAGGCCACCACCCCCTTGTACACTCCCCTAAGCTTCTGCAGGCATTCCTGGGAAGAGCCAAGGCACTCGAGCCTTAAAAAGCAAGCTGGAAAAGCAGTAACTCCATCCGTTGGACCTGCTTGGCTTTTGTTGGCAAGACTCGAGGTTTCCAGAGCATGTTGCTGCCGGACCAATGTGCCCCAAAGATGAAGGAGACGCAGCCAAAGAGATCCCCGAGAGGAGCGTTAGGATCCAGGCTCTGCCTCCTTCCCTGGCTCTGCGGGGCGCCACGGTGCCACCTATTCCACCGCCGATAAAACCGCCCTCACGCTCTCCCCCAGAGCACAAATCCCATCCTTCCTTCCCACCGCCCCCTCCTGCTTTGTCTCTGCGCTTCCTCGGTGGGAAGCGCTTATCTTTGCTCTTCCTCCCCCTCTCCCTGCCCGTCGTGCCAACACCGCGTGCTCCGAACAACGGCCAGATGGGAATGTGCGTTAAGAGCCTGAGGTTAACCCGTGTCTTCTATCCCACGTACTCTCTGCTTGCTTGGAAACGCAGATTCTATTGCACACGATTGTGTGGTGTGAAGATTTAGCACTAATAGTACAGTACGTCGGTATTGCTCGTGAAGTCTGTCTCCCCGCTCGTATTGCACGTCGAACATCCCCGATACGGAAAACAGAAAAGACGACAGCTAACATTTTAACCTCTCAAGAGGGAAGGACCTATTGGAAACAGGTACAAAATTACTATTTTTAATATGTATACGCATATACATATATTTAATATTCCTCTCTCCCTTCTCTCTCTGTAAATTTGTGGGTCACACATATAAATTCCCAGATGTTGTATCAGCACTGCGCTTCGACAGCTTTAGCTGTCTTCCCGCAACCCACACGGAGGGCGATCTGTTCCTCCAATTAATCCCTGCGTGGCAAATGATCAAGACGAAGAAACAGCTAGACGCAAACGTCTGCCTGCGGGATGGATTTCCCCCCTCCCCGCGGTTAAGAAACCCATCTGACCGGCTGCGTTTCCAGCCAACAACTCCACGGCAGGAGCCCTTATCCTTCCCTGTGGAATACTAGTATGTAGGATGGATCCGAAACACCTAAAAGATGGGAGTATGTCTTTTCTTATTTACGGCGGCTACTCTGTAGAGAGCTAGAAATTTCCATGTGCCATTCCAAGCGTTTTGAGGTAGCCTATCAATTAGGAAGATGAATCAGCAAATTGTTAATGGTGGTTTTATTGGGGTGGCAGCCGGGCACCCTAAGGCTGGCCCAGTACCCCGGGATACAGTACAAAGCGAAAACACCTCCAACAAGCACGGAAAGGCCAGAAGGTCCATCCAGCGCACACCTTTCTACAAGTTAATGCTCACAAGAGAGCCCGTGAGGCCGCGGGTTCACGTTTCGTGTGATGCCTCGGCGTGTGGAAGGAACAATCTAATTCCATCCACCACAGAAATGCCAAAACGACGCCCCCCTTCTAAAACCTCAATTCACATGTTGACATTTCCAGAAAACCCATTTTTAATCCATGCCATCTATCAGGAGTTCCTGCTATTTTTATTTACCTCGATGCTTTAAAATACCGTTGCTTTTACAGAGGTACAGGCAGGGAACTGAACGCAGGCACGACAAAATATTAAGAAGAAAAATTGGTGTCAGTCTGTGAAAGCTTCTGCAGATTTTGGAGAAACAGAATGGCGTAAGATCTGCCTTTAGCTTTGTCCAGAACGCCTGAGTCCAGAAGCACCTTGTCCCCTGGACAGCTTTTTTCCTGTGGTCATGACAGAATTTAGCCATTTTTAGGCAAGACTGGATCACGCCCAAACCATCCACAGCCGTGATTTGGCAGCAGTGACGGGCTGAGCGATAATGAACTGCAAGGGTGTAGGACACGGAGGGCAACTGAGACCCTTCCCAGGAACCACAGCCCTACCCAGGTTTCACTTCTGTCCAGAAGAAAAAAGCCTAAGGGGTGAATCCTGTTTCTCCAGACGCTCAAATTTGCTTGGTTTTGCATCTACACGATGAAATTTTAATGACTCCAGACGAAAGCAAAAGGACATAGGGGTCAAGAGAAGACATCACGGCGCTAGCATTAATAATGTAGAGACGACGTCCCCACTCCCCGACGGGGGCCGTGCCCTACAGCCGGGAAACAACTCATGTATTCGTCCTCCTCCGCAGGTTGGCTTAAACCCACTGCCACCTCAAGCCACTGCCAATGTGCCCATCCAAGGGGACAAATTCCATGATCCTAACCTGCCCGGAGCTTATGGAGATGTTATCACCCTCTCCCAGGAAATTTGGGAGACGCTGGAGAAGCTTTGCTCCCCTCGATGCCAGCATTCATGCTGGCGGGATCAACGCCGGCGTGCGATATAGCTTATGATATGTCAAGTGTAGCCTTTATTTCCACTCTTAGTTGGATAAAGCTATTTCGGAGACAACCTTTACTCGCAAGGAACGGAGGGGTAGGAGGGGAAAGGTGAATTTTAGACACCGCAACACGTTAAGGAATTAAAAAAGAAAGGGCATTTTAATTTTGGAGGAAGCAGCATAGAAAATTAAACAGAAGGTATACTTTTCTTAAAGAATTATTTTATAAATTGTATATATATATATACAGCAAAAATTGGAATGCCATGGAACTAAAACTGCTTATTAATTAATTTTTGACCTGGTGCAAAATCTGCCCAATAAAAATACACACTAATAACCCTTTTTCTGCTATAAAAATGACTACTCTTGGATAAAAGGGCTGCAAGCCAAGCGAGCTGTAGGCTTCTTAACCACTACCAACTCCCTTCCCTCTGAGTTTAGGTCACGTCAATAGGCCATAGGGAAAAAAAAATAATGACGCAATCACTAGACTATGACATCTTAAGCAGAAAAAAAGTGCGCTGACATTGATTTCGGTAATTGTTTGTTCTTTTCTTTTTTAAAGGATGGGTTTCTAGCACTTCTACCAGGGATTTTATAAACACGGTGGTGCAGGTTTGCGGAGCCGGGGGTTGTAAAAGAGCATTGAAACATGACGTGGCCAGCGGTACCTGCAGCTGCCTCTTCCTTAGAGCTCTCACCTCACCCCAATGACGCCTCTAAGGAAGAGTTTTGCCTTCTTTTGATTACGTTTTCCCCTGCCGAAAACCTAAGTGATGAGAATGCTTCAAAGCAGGAAACTTCCAAGGGCTACGACAAACGGCACGCCACCAGCTCTCGGTGAAATAACACGTTTATCCAGACCGGTAGAAGGAGAAAACCGCCCCCTCTTTTAGACTGCGTACGTCAGATAAATAAGATTATTTCGCTACAAGATACTACAGGCTACAATATACTCACATAAATATATTAACGCCTATATGTGAATATGAGTTTGTATATATCGGATACAGATAAGAAACACTTACGACGACGAGTAGATTACCAAGAACCGCTGCAGCTTCTTGCTGGGCAAAGTCCATCATCCCGACGCGACGAACCCGCGATGACCCGGGTTTTGCCATCCTCCCCCTCGCTGCACCAGTGCAAAACGCTTCCCGACCCTTCCTTAGCGTGCCCCTACCTCCATACTTTACCGAGAAAGCCGGCTCCATAGGTTGGAGTCAACACAATCTCCCCCCCCCGGATACAAGGCAGGGGAAGCCCCCACAGCCTTTTCCACTCGGGATAAGGTTTTTAAGGATCGCTCCAGCTTCTGTGCCCGCAGAGGGGAAAGTATGAGGGAGCTGTGGGACTCGGCTTTGTCGGAAAAAAGCTCGGATTTAAGCCTCGGCAGCAAGGCCAGGGGCTGGGCTTGCAGAAGGGGCGAGGAGCCGCAGCGGCGGCGGAGCTGAGGATGCTCAGCAGCTCTGCAAATCGCAACTTTGAAAAGAAAAAACAAAAAGAAAAAGACAAAAAACCCAAAAAAAAAAAAGTCATCCCACTCTCGGTGGTTTGAGAAGATCCTCAATACAGCGCCTGTCCTCCTCTAACATACGAGCGGAGCTGGACCGAGCAAGTACGATAGGTCTCCGACAGACACGTGCATGCGGGAGACGGCTTCTTTCAGCATCAGACTACGTTACCGAAGCATCCCCCTACCAGAGCGGGAGCAGAAACGTGCTCCCGGTATTATTTACACAATATAAAGTGCATTACGATTTCATTATTGAACTGACAGACTTTCTGCCGGGGACCGTACAATTTCGAAACAGAGGCGAGGGCTTGAATAGGAAATTCTCTCGTGAGAAAAAGAGGTTCAGACTGGTGCTCTTCACCCTGTCCTCCTAAGGATTGGTTTTTGGCCGTTCTTTCTAGTGCAAATAAGCTTGTGTTTTCTCAAGTTTAAGGGACATGGCAGTTTCAGGGTGTCAGGAACTTAAAACGCATTAGGGATTCGGCGTTCCCGAGCGTCTCGCCGGGCGCGAGCAGCCCACGGCATCGCCGCTCTCGGAAGCTGGAAAAAAAGAAAAAAACCAACCCCAAAACCGCGCTGCCAAAAATAACGAGGAACCCGTTTCCGAATCTCACCGTTCAAGCCTTGCATTGCTACGTTTCCAGTGAGTCTGTATTACCCTCCAATGACAACATCGGCAAACGTGGGTGCTTTCCACGGCGGTGGAAACCCACCGCTAGTGGTTTACCCACGGGTGATCGGCTGCGAACGTGAAGATCCCGATCCAATTTTTAGACACTAAGGTGCATCCCGCCCCAGGGGAGTAAATGCATTAGCGGATCTTACGGGATACCGAGCCTGACCCGGCAGCCAGCAGAATGCTGAATTCCTGGGTGATATTTACAATAAACTAATGCTATTCATTAAAAAAAAAATAAAAAAGATAAAGGGGTATTTAAAAAAATGGGCAGCAACAAGGAAAGCCATTTCGCATCTTTTTTTTTTTTTGAAAACGGTGAAGAAAATATCCCTTTCCAATCCCTTTGTCTGTCACGAGTATTTTCTTCCCCAGTGCTACAGGAACGGGGCGGGGGGAAGAAGGCATGATCGCCTACGACACAGGCGGCAAATTCCAACGTAGGAGCTTTTACGATCCCTGGAGGCAAAGGTGGGCTGGGATGGGGAGATGTCAGGCTGGTAGGGGAGGAACGCCACGTGGAAACGGGAAGGGGAAGGAGAGCCTAAAAAGTTTGTACATTCATAGCTCCGGTTTGTTGGAACAGAAGCGAATTTTTGACTCCAGGCACTGTGATGGGCAGCAGCAGTCAGCGATACGCTAACGTACGCATCAAGGACTCATTCACTACGTTCTGGTTTCACACCAATAATAGGACGTAGAGTTATTTTAATGTCGGGTTTGTGGGGTTTTTTTTTGTTTTGTTTTTTAATTGACCTGTTAAAACCATTGGGACCGAAGCCCTAAGAGCGAGGAGGAACCAGTACCCCGTTTAACCTCCAGCCGATCCATCGCGGCCCGCTAGCTGTTTGAGTGGTGGAGTGAGAACGTCTCTCTGAGAGCTGGGAAAAGTACCCGAAAGAGCGATCTCCGCAGAAACGGATGGGAATTTTTGACACTAAGCCAAAGGAACTGGTTTTTACCTAAAGGGGGAATCACCTAAAACAGTGAAATTAACTTTCTTCTTGTCACGACCGTAACATTTTCCTAAAGGTTCTTTGGTGACTTTGGTGCAAGCTTTTCTTTTTTTTTTTTTTTTTTTTTTTTTCTTTTTTTAAGTTAAAACAGATCAACTAGTTTTAGTACCCAAACTAAAGTCCAGATTATCCTCTTGGTTCCCACCCCTGCCTCCCCAACTTTTCTCGTTAGGGTTAATGACGTTAAACAGGTTAATAGCGTTGGGATTGAGCGTGGCCATGCAGCGCGCAGGTGGGGCCAGACTAAGAGCCGTGAACGGGCCCGGTTGGAGATAAATAACATTTCTCAAAAGCTTAAAGAAAGCCAAACGTGTAACGGCTGCATGGAAAAAGAGCCGGTCCACATGCACTCCAGGCCACTCTGTAAAAAAAAAACCAGTGATTCAAACAGTTATAAGTCTCTAATTAGACACAGTAACGTCGACTTTAAAAAAACGTTGAAGGTGGGCAACGCGTCCTTGGAATTACCCGCTGGTTTCAGAGGTCGCCCAAGGGCTGGAAAAGCCCCTGACGTGAGAACAATTCACGTTTTCAATAAACAAGAAAGAACGTTCAAAATCTTTCATCAACCTCCTAAACAGGCCATTGCCCACATTCTCCCTCCAGGCGGGGAGTTTGTATCGCGAGACGTAAAACCGATGTTACACAGACTTTAGCGGGACGACCCTGGAAGCCGGTGGTGGGCGATGGGGAATGGAATGGCGATCGAGGAGGGCCCCAGCTCTGAGCGGGTGGGAAGAGAGGGGGGGGGAATGGCAGGGCATGGATATTATCTCCTAACGACAACACCCGCGACATCAACACGACAGAAAACCCGAGGCGGCGTCAACCACGGCTTCCGAAAACGCGCTAGGGTTTAAGTACGAGAGAGATGCCGTTTTATATGAATCTAACGGTGCACCAAACCCCGCAAAGGTCTTTCTCGCAGCGGGGAGGAGAACAACGCCCGGGTGTTTTCCTCGCAGGGGATCTCCCCGGGTTCATCTCACATTTGGGAGAGAAGCCGGGAGCCTCAGTGGCGGCTCGGTCCCTCCACCTCCCAATACCGGCTCCGCAGCCGCCCGCTGCAACTCGCAACACCTCTAATATAAAAATACATTTTGCACTTTTGGACAAAACGCATTCAAAATAAAAGAAAAAAAAAAATCACCAGCCTCGCACAGGGCAGAACACGTAGGTGAGGAGTGGGTTATTATTCACGGGGATTAATTCAGAAGGCTTAGGGCTCGAGTAGAGCTTTGCTATCCTGGGATCCCAGGGTTATTCGGTCAGCACAAAACTACCAAATGAATAAAAACCTTCCGCTCTTCCCCAGCACGTTAATCAAGGTCTGACCAGTGACGGAGGTTTTTACCCGCACAGAATATGGTTTCAAACTCAATAACCAGCAGATGCCGATTTTAAAACCTCTACCTCTCTCCTCACACGCAAACCAGTGGCTCACAGGAAGCCGATTTTCCTTGTCAATGCCCTACGGCTATGCTGCTCCGCCTTTTGACGGAGCACAGGCAGAATTCAGTCCCGGAAAACCCGTCATAAGCAGAAACCGATACATTTCAGCGTAACGCTTGGGTTTGGTTGGGTTTTTTTTGTATCCCGTTGAAGTGCAACACAAGCCTTATCTACACTATTTAAAGGTCAGAGTGCCGGAATTTATTTATTTTTTTTTGTGCTGATGCTTCCATAGTCTTCCACACTCGAAGCGGCTGACTCCTACGGACTCGGGAGGTCGGTACTTTCGTTAAGACACAGGGAGATGTTCGGGGCGTAATTCAACGTGATAACCAAACTCCTGTAACATTACGGACTGGAGTTAGCAAGAACTACCGGAAAAGGACTTTACAAAAAAAAAAAACAAAAAACAAAAAACGGGGCGACTTGAAATGACTACAGGTCAGTCCCTCTCACCAATTTCTGCTTGTTTTGTTTTTTTATTTTGCCCGACGGCCAGTCCAACGCACTCTATTCCAGACCCTCTTGCTCTTCACCACTGTCCCCTCTGGCATCCATCCTTTTCTCTTTATGGCTGTTGTAAATTCTCCTCATCTCTTCTTCGTACTTGATAAAATTTTCCCCAAACCGTGTCCACGCTTTGTAGGGAACCGTGATGGTGTTACGGTAGGGCGGCCTCACCTCACTTACCTTCAGGAAAATGCCGTACCTGTTGGATCCCACGTCGAAGTAGAAGCGCTTGTTGTCCACTCGGAAGGAGGTGCCCTCGGGGAGCTCCGGGGGCTCATCGCCTCCCCCCCGCCGATCCTCTATGTCCCCCTCGCCGTATTCTTCGATCAGCTGGACCAAAGCATCCCTGAACTCAATCATCCCTTGCGCCGGAAGGACGATCGTCTGCTCCTGTCCCAAGCTGTGGCCAAAATAACCCATCATGCCAGGTCCCCTGCTCATGGTTTGCCTAATCCGCAAGAAGCGCCCTCGCTGGTTCTCCTTCAGGTCCAGGTAATACTTCCTGTTGTCCCTCTCGATGTACTCCGTTTTGAGGACGCTGTGAGGGTGCTCTTCGGAGCCGACCGACGCCGGGGGCGAAGGCGGCGGGTGCTGCTGTCGCCTCCGGGGATGATGCTCTTTGTCATTGCTGTGCTCCTGCCGGTGTCCGTGGCCGCCTTTCAGGCCCAGGTGGGCGTAGTGCTCGATGAAGTCCCCCAGGCAGTCCTTCAGCTCGGCGGCCACGGACAGGGAGAGGGTCAGCTTGCTTTTCCTGATATTGTCCTGCCGGCCTCTCCCTATCCAGACCTCGGCGATCTTCAGGAAGCGGCCTCGGGAGCTCTGCTTCACATCCAGGTAAAAGCGCTTTTTCTGGATGTCCACCCTCTTGGAGGCCAGCTCCTGGATCTCCATGCAGCCGCCCTGGGAGGAAGCCGGGTAATGGTACTGCTGCTGGGACTGGGAATAAATGCTCCTCTGCAGGCCAGAGCCTCCCAGGTTCCTTCCTCCTCCTCCTCCTCCTCTCCCTCTTTCCATCTTTACCAATCAGCTGGAAATAACACATAACAGAGACAGAGATGACAACAGCAGCAGCAGGGGCCTGCTCGGCTCCTCGGCAGCGTCTCTCTTCGGCGCTGCTCTCCCTAGGAAGGCGCCTGCATCCCTCTCGGCCGCCACGGCACGCAGCAGCGCGGCACCAGCATCCCGGCTGCTCTTCCCCTCCCCGGCTCCAGCTCCTGACCTCCTCCCAGTCAAGGCAGCCCTCCTCCCAGTGCCCCCCCCGCCAACCCCCACCACCCCAGGAGCCCTCTCTGCCCTCCACACT
>VXBO01007153.1:52146-97676 GCA_013400135.1 Rhinoptilus africanus
GGGGGGCCCGCCGGCACTGCGCATGCGCGTCACCTCGGGTAACCTCGGCTCGGGGAGACGGCGGGGCCGCGCCGGGGGGGGCGGAGCTGGCGGCCTGGTGACGTATTAAAGCCGCGACGCGCCGTGACGCTGAAGGTGGGCGTCGAGCTCGGTGAGGCGGCGGCGGGCCTGTACCGGGGCGGGAGTCCCTCGGGGTGAGTGAGGCCTTGATGCCGCCCGTACCCGGCGCACGGTGGGGCCTGAGGGGAGGCCGGAGCGGGGGCGGCGCCTCCAGGGCACCGGCGATGGGGGTTCCCGGCCCCGCCGTACCGGGAGGGGGGGACCCTGTGGTACCGGGGGAGGGGAGGCGGCCTTTCTCCTCCCTGAGGGGGCTCCTGGTGTCGCGTCCGCCCGGGGGTGAGGGGCGGCGTGGCTGCCGTTATTACCCTGAGGATGTAAGGCCTTTTGGCCCCTGTTTGAGGGCTTTGCTGCAGCCGCCGCCGGTTGTCCCCGGGGGAGCCGCGCTGGCCTGGACCCGGTCTCGTCGGCCTTGGGCGGCTGCTGGCCGTAGGGTGCTTCGCACTCCCACCTTCAGGTGCTTGATTTAAGGCTGGGAAGGTTAAGACGCAAAAATGGTCCGAGGGCTGGAGCCCCTCTGCTGTGGGGACAGGCTGAGAGAGCTGGGGGGGGTCAGCCTGGAGAAGAGACGGCTCCGGGGAGACCTTGGAGCCCCTTCCAGTCCCTCAAGGGGCTCCAGGAAAGCTGGGGAGGGACTCTGGAGCAGGGAGGGGAGCCATAGCATGAGGGGGACTGTCTTTAAACTAAAAATGGGCTAGATAAGGAAGATGGTTTATATGCAGAGGGTGGTGAGACTATGGCCCAGGTTGTCCAGTGAGGCTGTCGATGCACCATCCTTAAAAACTTTCCAGGTCAGGCTGAATGGGGCTTTGAGCAGCTTGATTTAGTTGAAGATGTCCCTACTCACGGCAGGAGGATGGGACTAGGTGGCCTTTAACAGTCCCTTCCAACCCAAACCATTCCATGTTTTGAAGGTGGAGGCTGCTGTGGTGAGCAGCGCTTGCTGATGCGTAGTTACTAAAGGCGCTCCTGAACTTCTAGCTGTTTTTTGGTAAATGTGTTGCTAGAGCTGTGATGCGGGTGCTGCAGAGCGTCCTTTCTCTGTTTCTAGCCTCTCTGCTGCTTTCTCCTGTTTCCAGCAAATGGCACTCCCAGGAAGAGTTTGACTCGAATGGAGCAATCTTGCTAGTGGTGGCTTTGTAACAGCTTTTCGTATTAAAATACTTTGTGAAGTTGTCTTTGAGGTAGTAGTTGGCTATGCCACTGCAGAAGTTTACAGGTAACCAAGGGGAAAAGTCTGCCTGGCCTACATAATCGATTTTAAAAAGCCAAAGGCTTTCTTGAGTGTTGAAGAACTAAACCAGCCCAGTTTGCCTAGGATTTGTCCTTTGTGGTTGGTGAGGAAGTACAGCTGGAAAGCGTGGTGTTAAGAAGATAGTACTGGCTTAACTTTGTTGTGAAAGTGCACTGAGCACCCGGGGACTAGTGGGAAGAAGCAGAATGAGAAACAACTTCTTTGTGAACTGTTTTGCTCCGCCTCCAGGAGGGTTTCTAAATCACACCAGCAGCAGTCCAAGGAGAAGCTGGAACAGCTCTGATCCTGTTGCCGTTTGCTCACAACTGGGAAATCCTGCTCCACTTCCCTGAGAGAGAACCCCGGCTGTCAGGGCTGAAAATATCCTGCTGTTTCAGACAGCATGCCTTCCTAACTTAAATCTCTTACAACTTCTTTGCGGAGTGCCTTCCCACTCCAGGCGATGCACCCTGGTGCCCTGAGAGTAGTCTGCCTCTGCTCGGTGAGCTCGTTTTGTTGGAATCTGGGGCTGGTAAATTCATAAATAATCATCATCCAGTCTGCACCAGAGAGTTTAGCAGCCCGTGCCTCGTTTGGCTATAGTTTGCCTTAGAAATTCTGCGTAGTTTTTTCTTATCTTGGTTGTGGGCTTGCAGTCCTTGGGTGCTGCTCAGGGAGTGCAGGCCATCGGGCAATGTTTGGGTGAATCTGGTCTTGTTTTGAGTCTGACGTTTTCTGACTTGATTTGTCCGCGAATGCAGCTGACTGCTTTTAAACTAGGTGGCTGGTTGCTATGCTGTTATCTGAAACACCAGATAAATGACTAATTAACGAGGGCTGTATTAACCAGAGATGGCAGTAGGTGTACTCTTTGCTTCTGAGTCACTGATCTTCATAAAACTAGATCGATTTTTTCCTTCCCAGAAGGACTTTAAGAGGTTTTCCTGGGTTTTTTTTTTTCTTCTTGTTCTTACTGATGTGAACAAGAGCATAATGCCTAAAGCTTTTCTGCTGGTTAATGCAGGCAGCTGGGTAAATGACCATTCTCATGCAAAAAAACCTTTCAAGTTCAAGGAAGTGATCCTCTGAATCTTTGTTCTGGCCTGATGATAGTAACAGCTTTTCAACATACAAACTATTGACTGTTCTATTTTTTGTTCTTTTTTTTCCCCTTAATGTAAAAGTAACAGAAATGTGGAAAAAAGGAATAAAATGGATTTGCTAACTACTAATCCGCAGAATAAATATCCGCAGTGGATGCTGGCACAAAACCAAGTTTTGGGTGATAAGAAGGTACGTCATCACGTGGGGGAGATCTGGTTGGTTGTGGTCTGTGTAATAAAACTATGTTGGGTAACGTGCTTTTAGTTGGACCTCTGCTTCTGATATTTGCTCATGTTTACAGCGGGTTTGTCCTATAAACAGTTATTAAATCCAGCTTCTCTGGTGGTACTGCTGGTGGAATTACTTTGAAGTCTCTTCTTTTTTTATTAATAAAACACCATGTGTAAACCAAAGGCTGCTGCTGATACCCCTGTTGAAATTCCTTCCTGATAATCTGCCTTTTGATGGCAAAACCACTAAAGTATAAGGGAGCTTTCGGTGCATTGCTTGCCCAGTATTGTGGGCTGTACCCCAGCAAGGACTGGGGATTTTTTGTCTGTGTAATTTTAAATCTCACGTTGTAGCCTGACAGAGGAATTTGTTCTGGTGAGGCCCTCCGCCTCTCTGCTTTCAGTGTTTCGGGGGTTTCAGAAGAATTAATTAACCATCAAGATTATGTCAGAATTTCTGGTGTTCCAAGAATGTTAATACCTCCTTGGATGGTGTTTTCCTTGTGTATATGAGCACTTACAGTTTAAAACTTCCCACTAGAAGGCCCTCTCCCATAACATCTGAAACTGCTTCGACAATTGGAAGACTAATTAATGAGAGAAGCAGAAGACTTGGTTCAGCAGTTTTCCCTCTATAAAGTGGGAGTGAAAAAATTAGTAGCGTGGATATTAAAAAATGTCAATTAAAACCCTCGTGACTTTGGGCTGTGGTGCAGCCTCCCTCCACAAGCTCTTTGAGGAAGGGTTCTGATTAAAACTTTCACCCCTCATTAATTGGAGGGAATGTTTTGTTGTGCAAGCATAAAATCAGCAGTATCTTGGTTTCAGAATCTCCCTTTTCCAGGCAACTGTCTCTGGAACTGTATTAAAACCTGTTTTGTGGCCTCTTTTGACCAGATGGTTTTGTTCTTCAAGTGTTGCTGCGTGCTGCTTCACCGTATTTGCTGTTAGTGGTATCGTGGCTTACTTGCATATTTTTAACTAACCTAAAGGTTTTTCAGGCAGGTCAATGTTGCCAGAATTTTTGCAGCTCAAGTAACTTTGAGTCAATAACTGTTAGTAAATAAGTTTGTAAAAAGTGGGGGGTAAAAATGCCAACTGGATTGTTACAGTCCACCTTACCTTGTGTGCTTAAAACTTCAATTCTCAAACCAATACTCATCAGTTGGTGGAGGATATCAGCCCTTTTAAATATTGCGCATAGTTTTAAATCCATGGGGTTGACCTTTGTGATTTTACTCGCGCGTTTTGTCTGGCAGGGTTAAGTGAAGTGGGCAGACTGGAATGTGGGACCAAGGAAAGAAGGGAACTGAGCTATTGCATGCAGCTCTACCAAAACAGAGATGCGTTGAGATTTTTAGCCTGACCAGAATTCAGTGACACGGAAAGTAACGTCAATTATTGCCTATTTTTGAAAAGCTTGTTCCTCAAAATTGAGGTGTGCCAGTGCTACAGCATTTGAAGTAGTGTTGAGGGGTTTTTTGACGCTGTCAAAAATGGATGTTTTCCCTAAGCTTATTCTTGGAAAGCTACTGAATCTCTTCGGTGGGAAGAATCCAACTGAACAAAATCGAGATGAAAACTCAGCCTGCACGATTTCAGAGTGCTTGGACTTCATCAAAGAAATGGGGCTGTGAACTCGAATGGTTTTATAGAGGGGGGGATGTCACCCTGTTGTTAGGTGACAGGGATAGCTGTCCTGTGTGGGGAGCGCAATCCTGCTGTGAGGTTTCTGTAGCTGCCGGTGCCAGCCTTGCTGGGATACTGGTGCTGATGGATTTCTGTGGCAGGGTTAGATGTGGCCAGTAAGCGAGCCTCTTCCACATGTTGTCTGACAGAAGTCTACTGTTCAGAGGAGCGTTTTGGAGGACGGGCTGCCATTCCTAGAGTTCTGCGGCTCCGTCGTTTACAGCTACGAAGCCAGCGACTGTTCCCTTCTCTCTGAAGATATCAGGTAATGGCTCTTCCTTGGTTTTTCTTTATGTTTTTGAGTGCTTTTTCCTTTCTGAAAGGGACTTGGCTCTTCTCGCTGTCTCCTTCTTCTGGCTGGTTGTGCATATGATGTGTCCAGAGATTAACAGTTCAGCCAGAGCAGTAAAGGCTCTAAGGCAGATTCTGGGCCTTTCACAGTATGGGTAGTTCCATGAACTTTAATGACTTCACAGCCAAGTATGAGCTGTAAGAAATCAGGCATATGTGCTAATTCATAACTGGGGACTGCATGTTTGGAGAAAAGCTAGTAAATTCGTAATGCAAATGGATTATTTCTTTCTCCCCCTCTTTTTGCATTGCATAGCTCATGTTACTGGTGAAAAAAATTCTATACAAAACTTCTAGGGCAGTGGGATAGATAAAGAACAAGCTTTTAAGGGAACATAAACTATTGCATCACCTTTTATATCTGGCCACTTCCTGAGGCTTGCTATCCTACTGTTTGTTTGCAGTAAGAGCTGCTGAGGCTCAAAGGGTTTCTTGTAGTTTTGAGGACCAGCGGGAAATTTACCTCCTTATGATATCTTGATTTTTTTTTAAACTGGTTTGTGTCCTGTACGTGCAAAAGGAAAGACACACTGGTTGTCATTCTCTTCGTCATCTTTATGTACGGTTACTTAAAGCCTGATATTTCAAATATTGGTAGAAGAACAGCTCAATGTGAAGAGTATCCCTGTCTTTTCCAGGCAGAGTTTATCAGATGGGGCCGCTGTTGGATTTGATATTGAATGGCCACCCTCGTATACTAAAGGAAAAATGGCAAAAATAGCTGTAATCCAGATATGTGTAGCTGAGGAGAAGTGTTATTTGTTTCACATCTCTTCCATGGCAGGTACTGTACTTCCTCTCCTTACTAGTCTGTTTCTTGTGATTAACTTGGAATTTAAGCCTTAAGCCATAGCTGATATTTCACACTAGGCCGGGTGGTAAAACTCCATCCCTCTGCTCCCCTTTCCCACTTATAATAAAGGGATTTATTCTTTGAATATTGCCTATGTATGTCAAGGGGATCTTGCCCCGTGTGCTGACATACAGCATTTTAGGTTCTGAACAGGGTAGAAAAAAAGTCTCACTTGAGGATTGTTTTTCTATCTAGGAAAGAAAATCAAAATTCAGTTTTAAAAATTTAATTCCCTGCTCATCTAATGAGCTTTCTGTTTAGTGCCAAAATAAACAGCGAACCAAAATTTAGCAGGCCGTGTTTCTTTTTAATTTGGCTTCAAGAACAAAACCCCTCAAAAATGAAGGCCGTGGTGCTGTTTGTCCCTGATACCTGCCTTCTGTGACATGGGTTTTCAGAAAGAATGCTGGGTACCTGGTGTGACGCAGCCGTGGGGAGAGAAGGGGGTGCGCTCAGCGGAGTCTGAATTCATTACGGATGTGAATAAGAGCTTCCAAATAGGGAAAATAGGAACGAGGGAAGGAGGCTGCAATTTTACAACCTTTGGTTTGAGTGTTAGATTGAAACTATGCCTGGGAGATGTCTCTGATTTCCCTGGGGTGCGCATGCTGAGCTATAATAGCGATAATTTTAATGTTGGTGTTCAATCCTTTGTCACTTATAGCAAATGGGGTGGAAAATTTAATTGCTGGAGGCTATTCAGTCCGGGAGGCAGGAAGGTACAAGCGCACAGAAGAATAAGATTTGAGGAAAGGAAGCGAAGGGAAGAGGAGTCATAAAGAGCTGAGATGTTTTTGATTCTGAGTGTGAAGATGTTTGTGTATTGGCGCTGAGTACGGATGCGTGTGTGTTACAGCAGAAGATGGTGTTTCCTCCTGAATCATCTTCTAAAATTCGAGCCGAGTGAGACGTCAGTCTCTTTTGCAGGAACCGCAGACAATTTCTGATTATTATGCAGAATACATTTGACCTACAGAAATGCAGATGTTGGATAAATGTAGACAGTTGGATAAGACTTACCATTTTTTTGTTGCCCAAAAAAATAATGCTTCCTTCTGCAGGAGGAAGAGAATGGAGAGTTCTTGGACTGTGTGTAAAGGAGAAAAACTGCATATATTTATCAGGAAGATAATTTTCCATTTCTTACTCTTTTTTTTTTTGCTTAGATTTCTATGAAAATGTGGCCTCTTTCTCTGCTTGTAGCCTCTGTATAGTCTTGAACTTAGACCTTTTTAGTTCATGCAGTCACTCTTCTAGAAATGAGGTGGTGGAAATGGACCACAGGTCCTTGACTGGGAAGTTCCTGTCCTTGATGGTTTTCATGATGATATTATAAAGCGAAAAATCCCTTGTTCAGTGAGTCAGCTGCGTATGTTGCAGGCTTTTATTCAGCTTAACTAAAATTCTCCTCCTCTACAGAGGAGATGCCATTTTGTGTGATGGCTGGGGTGCTCTGGCAGTACGTGGCATCTTACAGCACCACGCTGCTACAGGTTTGTGGCGTTTTTAACAGTAATTTTTCTAATGCTTTGAGCTGGACCTGCAACTTCAGTCCACAACGCAGTGATTGTGGCTGTACTTGCAAATGTGTCTCTATAGTGTGTCGGTGCTAGCCGTAAAAGCGTGGAGATGGGTGTATAAAATAAAATCGGTGAGGCAAAGCGACCGCCAAGGTATATTCATACATATTATAGTAGTGAAAAGATTAAATTTGAAATCAGAACCAAGGCAGATACTAAGTACGCTGCATTTGCGTAGTGCTGCGTGTTTGTACATACTAGAATTACAGTTGAGTCTAATTCGGGGTATCTGGCTGTGGGTTCCTGAAGGTATGTATTTAGGTAACGTGCTCTGAATTATTAATGGAAATAAATACAGAAGGGAGGGGGGAAAAAGCTGGTTTTTGTTCAAATATGAAGTGTCTGTGGCTGTTCATTCCCTCTGGTAAAAAAAAAAATAGGAAAGCTGCATGCTTTTATTCAGTCCTGTACACTTGAAGGTGCCCTTTGATCCAGGGTTGCTGCACCATCAGTTTGGGATAAATCAAAATCTAACACTTACCGTCTGTGTACATGCTTGAATGTTTTTGTTCTTAAGACTGACGTGTCTGGGCTCCATGGAGGATCTGGCTGGTGAATTCTCTTTTTCCACGTGCTGCGGTGGGGCCAGCCCAGCGTTAGCACTGAGGATGCCTCTACAGAATCTGCTTTCCTGGTGATTCCCCGTGCTTACGCTTTCAAATGGTTCCCAGGAATGTGAAATAGCAAAAGCTGTGACGAAATCATGTGGAAAACAGCAAAAAAATACTATGTTTGGCTTTATGAGCATCCAATTCTGTGAATAAAGTATTTCCTCTAGTTAGAGGTTGCCTTTTTGCTATGTGGTTTAATGATCTGTAAGACAAATGGAATAAGGGTGTTTAATTCTTTTACTTGCTTTGTTTTCAGGTGCGGAATTAATTTGCCTATTTCAGCTATTTCATTCCTGTTTGTCCGCAGGTGATAAATCGTAACCAATTGGTGTTTCCAGTCATTGCAGACTGCAAACAGTCACATAAGCAGAGCAATTTTGGGGGCTTTTCCTCTAAAAGCCCTGGTTTTTGCTGATGGCCTTTGTGTTAGGGTTTTGTTATTTTCATTAGACTTTATGGCATCTTCCAGTATTTAGTTTCTGATGTTTGGGCTTAATCTATTTTAGGTTTTCCCAAGGGACTCAAAAGACTGCTCGAAGACGAAACAATTAAAAAGGTTGGCGTAGGAATTGAGGGAGATCAATGGAAGCTGATGAGTGACTTTGAAATCAAACTGAAGAGCTTTGTGGAGCTGGCTGACGTTGCTAATGAGAAAGTAAAACTTAAAACCTTTTTGTTGTGGGAGGGAATTTTGTTGTTGTGCGATACAAAAGGAGGCTTCCTTGTCTTCAGAGGAGGTCGGTTCTGGTGGCAAAAGTGTTCTGTAGGATGAACCAGAGATGTATTGTAACTTAGTTAAAAAGAAAAAGCTTAAAAAGAACTCTTAAAGTCTGCAGAACTAAGTATTGTCTGTCTTAATGAACATTTATCCCCTTTCAGGCCTGGTAACCTGTAGCATTTACAAGGTATGGCTTTTTAATTCAGCTGCAGAGGTATTTTCCTTACCTATTAGTGATGGAAATTGCCAGACTCTGTCAAATCAGGGATTCTACTGGTGCTGGTGTACTTGTCCCAATGACGGCTGAGCCTTTAAAATAAGATGCATGAAAAGCTGCAGAGACAGTGAAGGACTGATGCCTGTTTGAAGGGAGCAGCCCTCCAGCCATGCTCAGTGTTGGAAGGAAGCATCGAGGTCTTCCTTGAAGTCCTCCATGCGGAGGTGTTTGCCGCGTGATCTGGAGCTGTAGGGATGTCTTTGCTTCCATGGTTCTGGAGTTGGTGTTGCCTCTGCTCTCGTGGGTGCTGTTTCTAGTGCCTAGTGAGCCGTTCTTTAGAAGCAGTGTTGCATTTGGCACACCCTGAATTTCAGTTTAGATGAGTTTTGGTATACTTAGATATAATTTGATGTAGGGAGATCTGTGCTGTCTTATTAGGGGCAAGAGCAAAATGGTCATTGCCTTCCAAGTCATCCTCCCATTCTTATTTCTAGCATGTCCCTTAAAGCTTTTCTGACTTGTTTTGTATGGGCAAGGCTTTTTCTTACCTGTACTCGGACTCTCCATGCACTTTGCTTTTCTTCTGGGCATTTTTTTGTTCAGTATGATAGAAGCAACAATTGTGATATCCTGGTGGAGGATGGAGGTTTACATCCAGAAATAATACTATTTATACCTTTCTCCATTCTGTGCTTTATGTCCCCTGTGTAATTAAATCACAGTGGGGGAGAAGGGAATGCGATTTGTCATCAGCGTTAGGGGCAGTGCTCTCCATACAAGCCACCTCTAAAGTTTCAGTTTCTAGTGGGTTGAAGTTGTACAAATCAAATTGTTTGGGGTTTTTTTTGTTCAAGCAATAGAAGGAGCTGTTTCTTTTCAGACTCGGAGTTTCCTCAGTTCACCCCTTCTTGTTTTTTTTATCCCAGCATCGAACTCCAGGATAATTTGTTATGAAGATGAGCAATGCGATTTCTGATAGCAGCTTTAAAGTCTTCTGCTAGGGGGGAAACAAACCAAAAATCAGCTTGAGAGCAAAGAATAGAGTTGTGTATAATGGCACAGTGCGAGGGGGAGGACTTGGGGAAACCTAAAATGAATAGTCACTAGGGTTTTTTATATACCAGATGGAAGAGAATGAGCTGATAATGCTGCACTGCTGCTGTTGGCTCCACAGTTGTGCATGTTTTCCGAGTTGGAATAGCAGAAGGCTGTGCCTGGGAGCCCTGGATCAGCGGAGTCTGAAGGAAAGCTTCCCAAACTGGCTGTTAAGACAATAGCCTGTAGCAAATGTGATTGACAAATAGGATTACAAAAGCAATTGAAAACAGCAGTGTGGTGGGGTGACTTCTAGAGTCTTCTGATGAACAGCACACGGACTAGTGGTTGGCGTGGTTTATAACAGCCCTCTTCTTCTGCTGGTCCTTGCTTCCGGATTTGCAAAAGCTGACAAAACACAGGCAGATTGGAATATTCCTGTGTTTATATTTGAAAAATTCCTGGTGTTTGATACTGAGTTTCTCTAATTAGAAAGGCAAATAATAGGAAAATCCTGAAGGAGAGGGAGGTTGCTGTTTAGGTCTATAGCTCCTTATCAACTCGGAGACTAGGTTGTAGAGATATTTCCTGCTTGGGGTAGCACCTCACATTGTGTGACCTCATCAGGCCCTAATGCCATCTTTCCGGCTTGAGGATGCAGGTGGGTCCTCTAACAACACAGTTTCAGCGCAGGGAAGTACTGATTTCAAATCCTCAAACTATGTTTTAATATGATGAGAGCGGAATGAGGCCTGGAGGACAACTACTGCTTTGAGAAACAAGATCGTTCCGACTAACCCAGAGCTCTTTCCTTTTCTTTCCCCAGCTGAAGTGTAAGGAGACATGGAGTCTAAATGGTCTGGTAAAGCACCTTTTTGGCAAGCAGCTTTTGAAGGATAAATCTGTCCGCTGCAGTAACTGGGAAGAGTTCCCACTCAACGAGGAACAGAAGTTGTACGCAGCCACAGATGCCTATGTACGTACAAGAAGAGATCACCATTCCACCCGGGTCAATTAATTCCTTCGCTAATGTGCTGTTAGTTGTTGGTTAATTGCCTTTCTGCTACAGGACTTAATGAATGTAGGAAGGCTCTGAGGTGGCCTGTGGCTATGGGCTGCCTAAAGGTGAAAATGCCACCAAGTAGGTTGCTGTCTAATTCCTTCTCTGTCCTAAGTTTTTAAACCTCAACATTCATCCAGAGCTTCATAGTATCTTCTCCATTGGAGACAGTATTGCTTATACCTGACTTGGTAACCTGTCTTCTTGCTGAGATGACTTGGCGAGGATGTTGTGGTGAACACTGCACATAGGAAATGGAATGTAGATGGAATAAACCCCATTCCACAGCAACCTTGAGCCTCCTGTCATGTCCTTAGCTCTTAGTGTTTATTGGTCTTGCAAGATTTGCATTTCCAGTGAAATCTGCTCA
Organism: Rhinoptilus africanus; assembly: GCA_013400135.1. NCBI lineage: Eukaryota > Metazoa > Chordata > Aves > Charadriiformes > Glareolidae > Rhinoptilus > Rhinoptilus africanus. Next base: position 63,316 of record VXBO01007153.1, read on the forward strand.
CAGATCAGGGCTCCTGTAAGCTCTGCTGTGCTTTGAACGTGCCAAGTAACGTGGGCACCAACAAGGATGTCTGAGAAGCGTCCGTCCATTTGGACTCGCTTCAAGGTGTCCCTTCAGGGGAGTGAGTTTTGATGGAGCCATCGGGTGAATTGTATTTCTGTCCATGTGGAGTAAGCCTCAGTTCTTGCAGTGTGATTATCTCGCGTAGGTGTAACGCAGCTGTGTAATTAGGTACAATAAGCACTTGAGGAAGTGAAGAGCAGGTGAATTATTTTTTGGTTCCCTTGTCTGCAGGTGTTCGCTGTAGCTTGTCAATACTTGTGGATATGTTTTCTATTGAAGGTTTTGGTCACCTTTCTTGAGCTGCTTAAGAACCAAAATCCTGCTGAATACAAAGTCTGAGATAAAAATTAATAAACAACTTGGAAGAAATACAGCCTTCTCCAGTGGCTAATACAGCAAAACCTCAGTATGGATTACAAGGAAGAGTAATTTAGTTGCATACGAACTTTAGTAGCTCTACAGAAATCTCTGCTTTCTCACCATTTTGAAACCAATGTAGTTTTCCCACAGTTCCATAAAGGGATTTACCAGTGTGCTGCTTCCTGGGAGAAAGTTGCTCTTTATGGCAGCAAAATAAAATCCTTTCAGGCCTTTATTTCTGTGATGAGGCTTAGGTAGAGGAAGGGAAGTGAGATGGGTGGTTTGTTTTATTTTAAACCCTCCACGGTTTAAAATCCAAACCAGTAAGGAAAGGAGCTGTATTTTTGGTGCCTGCTAAAGCTGCTGTAACCAGCTTTTTGCAGTCTTGCTACGCTCTGTTCACCTGGCCTGCCTTTCGGAGCCCCCCAGGAAAACACAAGGGAGTAACTTGTTTGTTTCTCTTTCCTCTTTGAGGTGCTTTGGTTAACATGTGTAGCCTAATTAGCACATTCTTGGCTTTAGGCTGTGTTTTCTTGTCAGGACTTATTATTGACATCAAGGGAAATATTAAGCACACAATCTATCCTAGTAGGTTCAGAGCTATTCTCTTGGAGCGTTACATCAAATCTGCATGAGGTGGAGCAGATGGTGAGACTGGGAGAGGGATTCTTGGAGCTCTGTTCGTAAGATATCTGTATATGAGTATCCACTGCAACATGGACCCCGAGTCAGGACTTGGCCTTTTGCAAAGCTTTCTGTAAAAAGTAATCTGGTTGTGATGAGCGATGCAGTGAGGCAGACCATCAACCAACAACTCCGAATTTGGTGTTCTCAATGTATTCGTGCCATGGTTTGCTGAGTTAATTCTTGGGGGGGTTTTTTGTTTAGTCTAAGATGGTGTCTCCCTGCAGAGTACTAACTCTTTTCCCCTTTCTTTTGCAGGCTGGATACATCATTTATCAAAAACTGAACAATATGAATAACAGTGACCGGAAATTCTTTTGTGTAAGAAGAGGTAAATTATACGTTCAAGCATAGGAATTTAGTCCATGTACAGTTGAATATTCTATTTCCCAGCAGATATTTTTTTCCTAGTATCGTTGTGTCAGGACTGTCTGGCTTCTTGGTGGTTAGTGATTGTTTCCAGAGGGAGCAGACTGTAAAGGCGCTCGGATGACCTGGGTTACCGTACTGTGTAACTATTTTTCCGTAGTGATGTAGGAATGCAGTCTTGCTATGTTGTTTGTTTCTGCTGTATACAGAGATGGTAAGAATTCCTGCTGTCATTCCGGTTTGTTTATGGAAATGCTTCAGTGAGTTAATGTCAATTCTGCTGCTGCAGGGACAGAAATGTAGTTTAAGAAGAAATAAAACCACCAAAAAACCCCGATATAAAATAATGCTTTTCTTGAGGCGTATAAATAGGCCTTATGGTTTTTAGGGTGGCTTAGCATTATTTGATTAGAAAAATGATTCTAAAATCTTGTTTGATTCTGTGCTAGATAACAAAAGCTAAGCATTGCATGTAGCTTATGGCTGAAAAAGAGGTGGGGGGAGTTTCTCCTTTTTGTACTGGGTGAATTTTAATTTTCTATCGAAGTGGCAGTACTGTCCTCTTCATACGAGGTGCAATTTTGGGGCTTTGGTTTAGTCAGCAAATCTCTGTTAGCGGCTCTTTTCTGGCCGCTGGAGGGTATACTAGGAAAGGATCACTTTGTAATGGTCCTGTTCTGTATCCTTTTTCCCTGAGCACGTGTAACAGGCCACGGGAAGAGATGCAATGCTGAAGCATATGGAAGCTTTGCCTGATTCCACATGCTTGATATTTCAGCCCTGGAAAAGGCTGTCTTATATGTAGGTCTTGTAGAAACGCGGTTACTTGAATGGAACTTACTTGTATATAGATGTTAGACCTCAGTTATTGTGAAATAACTCTGATGGCACTTCTTACAGATGACACATCAGAGGGTGTGAAGGAGCGCTTGACTTCACTAGCTGAAGAGATAACGGATCTGGTTTCTCGCATCCCTGACTCTCCTGGACAAATGGAAAACTTGCAGAGGTTAGATTTTTGCCGGCTTGTCTCTACCTGCAACATCATTGTTTTGCTTGTGATCCCTGAGGTTCCACCGCACAAAATACATGTGTGTTAACAGCCATCTCTGTGCGTCCGTGTCCAAGAAAAAGCGCAGTACATTGGATGGGAAAACATTGTCTTTATGTGTTGGAACACTGGTCTAATTGCTGCGGGTTTGACACTCAACTTTGAATGAATTTCTTCTTGCTGAAATGCGCAGCTTCTTTTGTATATACTCAGAACTCTTGCTCATCTTTACTGGAAGTCTGGAGACTTGATACAAGTATGAGGGAAATACCACAAACTGTTTTCGGACAGTCTTTATAGGTTTTCTTCAGTGTAAAGAAGAAAGCAGAATGCCAGTAGTATATGAGTGATGAGCCTTTAGATGTGAACTTCTGGCCACACTACCTGGAGAAGCAGGGTACTTCAGAATCCTTGGTCGTGCTTGTGGCTAAGATGTATGTAGTAACTGCCTTTATCATTTTGGTTTACCTTTCTTGCTTTGCCTTCTAGGGCTGCAGAAATACTAGCTGCCATAACAGCAAATGTAAAAGCCTTAAGAAGCACGCTGTTTGGTTCAGGTTTCCCTTCGGAAATGGAGAGAAGCTGTGGCACAGCGCCAACAAATCTTGAGGCGAAGTCAGCAGATGTGGAAGCACAGAAAGCAGAGATGCCTGAATTTGCCAAACAACTTGAAGGTGACTTCAACATCTGCTCTGATGCTACACTTGCTGGCTTCTGGGAGGGAGATGGCAATGAAGAAGAGGCGGAGAGAGATAATGCTGTTGTGGAAGATGGGGCTGCAGCGGCCAGCTTTAAGGATGCAGCAGACAGAGATGACTTCATGTCCCTAGACATTACTGAGCAAGAACTTCAGATCTTGGAACGTCAAGCTGCAAAAGAATTGCTCAACGAAGCTGCACTTGAGGTAATGAGAAAAGCCCTCGTTAATCATGGATGCTCAGCAGAGGAAAGGATCTCATCCTTAGTTTCCTCCCAAGATTTTAAAGGTCTGTTCCTGAGAGAATATTAAGATGGGCTTGGTCTGGAAAATATTTGTGGAGGTAGTCAAGCACTGAGCTGCTCTTCAGTCCTGTGGGTGGAAGGACTAATACCGAATACAAAAGCTGTAGGTAGTCTGATTAGTTTTGCTCTTTCAGTTGCTAATATGTTAGCAAATAATTTCTTGCAGTATGGGGACAAATTCTGTGCTTGAGCATCTCCCACTCGGTCATGAATAAAAAGCCCATCTTTTCCTAAGGGATCTGTAAATAGAAGTCCTTCTATTGCATTGATGCCTCTTCCATCAGATTATAATCTTATATTTCAAATGTTTTGCACATCTGGTGATACTACTGGTTTTGCCACTTACTACACAGCTTTGTTATGTTCTAATATTTCTTTCAGTTATTTTTTTAATGGGCAGCTTCAGAGCTGAATGTTAAGCTTAGCTACTTTGGGGAAGAAGTAAAAGCGTGAGGAGAAATGGTTTACAGCATGTACAGAAGGTTGAAAGGTTGTGTGTGAAATAGAAATGACTTGGAGAAAAACTTTTTTCCTTAGGAGGCATGCTCCACAGACAACGAACAAAATATTTCCTGCGTCATTGAAAGTGATGAAGAACTGGAAATGGAGATGCTTAAAGTGAGTGCCTCAGGGTTTTGGTTTTTAATTTTTTTTGTAATGAGGGTGCTCTTGGGTGACAGTGGAGCTTAGTGTAGTTGAGGAGAGGGGAATTTGAAGCAAAAGGGTGTTGCTTACAGAAGGTGGTCAGAAGACAGATGGATGTGGATACCTAAAGAACTTAATTTACTAGCGTTAGACTTCAATATCACTTGCATCCTACTGCATCTTTACTATACCGGCTTGGACTTCATGAATATTAAACTACTCCAATGCAGGAAGTGGTTGGATGAACTGCTGTGCTCCAGGTGTTGCACCTTCAAACCCTTGTCCAAGGGCTTGAGCTAGCCTGGGCTGTAGATCGAATTGCTTTATAGCCGTGTTCTGCAGGCCTCTTCTAAAAAGTTCTTACTGGTGTGACTTCTCTTTCCTGAAAAGAATACTTAGATGTTGAGTTTCTTGTTCTATACCCTGGCTGTTTTCCTGATCCCCTAGATTGAGTGCTATGTGTATTTTGAGTCAAGCGACTAAAGGTTTCCACCAGAGGCGTCACAAATGTTTGTGTGCTTGTACTCACGTGAAGGTCAAGTGTGTTGCTTACAGCTCAGTATGAAGCAAGACTCAAAGGTCTGGGGGGAAAAAAGTTGAATTTCCTTCTAGGGAAGGACAGGTCTCTTCTGGATGGCTCACAGTGGTGTGTGTCAATCTTATATAAATGCAGCTTTGATCAAAAAAGCGAACTTGAGTAGAAGGGATTTGTTTAGTGTTCCTCTGAGTACTGTGTTTTGGAAACTGAGTGTAATGTGACGTTGGGATCTCATCCTTCCTGGTTTTGTGACAAGCCTCCTAAGTCACTTCTCAGTGAGACTTGTGCCTTCATTAGTTGAAAGTCAAAAAAATCCCATCAACCCCAAAAACTGACTTCATAAAATAATGCATTTTAACGTCTTCAAAATATCAAAGACTTTTTTGCAAAGAAGAAACAAAAGCTGTTGTAATGGTATCTGGGAAATGGCTCTTGGAATTTAAATGCTAGTGGTAAAGGAGATTGACCCCTGTGCTTTTCTTGGTGCTGTGTGCCAGTAGATCTAAGTTATGCCGTAAATAAATTTAAACTCATACGTTCCTGTATCATATTAGTTCAGATGTACATTATATCTCCCCTTTCCTGCTCTGAAATAACTTTGTCTCCTGACTTCTTAGTCTGTAGAAGATATAGATGATTCCAAAGGAGCTTTAACGGAAAAAGAGTACAATAAAGCCAGGAAGACTCCTGACACAGAATTGAACGTTGTACTGGATGGTGATGAAGATGAAGGCGTTGAGGAAGAAGAGGAGGAATGTTTGGGTATGTTGGAAATCAGTGCATGATTAAATAAAAAAACCCCACTCTCTGTAGAAGCAGATGTGGAAGCACAGTGACACTTGGCTTGACTTCTTAAAGCAGAAAGTTAAAGCTTACCTGGATTTCAAAAGGAGCACTTGTCTGCGTAACAAGATGGGAATTTAAACATGTCCTTGTCAAAACATAGTTGACTCGGGCCACGATCAGCAGATGTTACGTGTGCTGAATACAAGTGAACCTGATCTGGGGATGTGGAGGTCATGCAGAATGGAGGGGACCTATTCAGAACATGCTGGATGGGGAAAATGGTACCACCACTACATGCTTTAGTTCTGTTGTCCCACTACTGTGGTTCCGTGGTAAAATTCTTAGCAGATTTTGGCTTGGAGGTGATGTTGAGCTAGTGCTTTGGAGCTGGCCCTGTGGAGACAAATCCAATGGAGAAAACAGGCTGAAACGCAAGCTGAAATACACCACCTTGGATTGTTTGGGCTTTCTCCAAGCAGAACGCGGGCTGCTAGACGGGGAGGGATGAGTTAATTGTTTCTTTGTTCAGCTCCTCTCCCTAAACAATAGCCAGGCAGGCTGTTACAGGGCGTGTGTGCTTGCCCCTCAGACAAAAACTAGGTGGAAATATCATACTTTCTATTGCTGAATCTTAATTATAAATTTTAACGACGATCTCGAATATGTTTCTTCAGTGTTCGGAGCAAGGCGCTGACTTTGTTAGCAACTTGCCTTGTCATGTGTTGATTACTGTAACTTCAGTGGGGCCTTTATTCAAGGCATGCCTAGTTAAACATTGGTTCTGAACACGTTCCAAAAATGCAGCTGTGCATTACAATGCCTATTGCTTTATTGTCTCGTTAATCAAGCCGTATGTTCTGCTCCTCACGCAAGGTCTCTGAGGGGCTTTTTAAATCATTTATTCTAGCCCATAAATATCTTGAGTTTGATGCCTCTCTCTTCATTGGAGATGCCCAAATCCTCGGCCCTGGGCATCACTAGCCATGAGCAGAGTGGTGTTTCTCAAGGTAGCGATTTGTCCTTTTGAAACTTAAACACAGATGAACTCTTTCTTATTTCCTCTCTCCCACTAAAGATCCATTGCTGCCAGTACCTAGCGAAAGCCACATCGCATGTCTGAAAACGCATTTTGGGCATTCTTCTTTCAAACCGTAAGTATACTTTCTGTTAAAATGTACATTCTAGAGTTTGGTTTTTTTCCCTTTTTGCAACTTGGATGGTTTTTTTTTATTACTACATACTCCAAAAAACCTCTAACAAACCAGGACCTGTGCAAAAATCCCTAGGAAAAGAACAGCAGTCTTTGCCACAAGATGTCAAAATAAATCTTAGGGAGAGGTAACTGCAATACTGTACTCTCACAGAAGAGGATGAGTTTCTTGACTCTTCTGATGGCCTATCTCCTGTGATCGAAGCTTCATTGTATCAGGTGTAGTTCAGGCGTGTTAAACAGCAAGCAACAAACTGCAGAAATACTGTTCTCTAAAGGATCAACTGCCTTAATCTGGTTCTCCTTTATGTGGCCCTAAGGACGGATGGGCTTCTGGCTACCTAGTGTGGCGTAATCTCAGTGCAGTAGGTGCTTATGTACTCGCATTGCTGTTACAGTTCCTAAATTCCATGGGAATGGAGTGAAATCATCCTGGATGACTGTTAGTGGAATGCTTTGTGTGCAAGCGGAAGGGCAACACTTAGTGGGGAAGCTGTTCTACTCAGTATTTGGTATGGTTTTGGAAATGGGGCGGGGGGATATTTTTTAATGGACTGCATTTATATCCACTTGCAAGACCAGAAAAGGATGAAAACTGTTTGGCAAAATGCAAGGTGCTGTCCTGCAGCCCCTTGCATTGAAGATAACCATAGTTTATCAGTGTTTGTGGATCAGTTAATAACATATGGGAGGCAGGGTTTCTGTTGTGAGCTCCTGTGAATGTCTGCGTCGGATGTTTCTTGCCTGAGTGCTGTTAGAAGTCCCCACTGTAACGCTGGTGGGACTGCCTGCAGTAGCTGGAGTGTTTGAGCGGTTGCAGCACGCAAGGACTATCTGTATGGCAGCCGGAAGGGTTTCTTTAACCTGAAATTCAACGGAATATGGGGTTTGGCAGAGCTGATGCTGTGTGGTGGCAAAAATAAAACATTCCCCTTTGTTTAATTTGAAGGGTCCAGTGGAAAGTGATCAATTCTGTTCTAGAGGATAGAAGAGATAATCTTGTTGTCATGGCAACGGGTAAGTTACCTTTACATCCTAAGACACAGCGAGAAATCTTTGCCTTTTTTGGGGAGAGTAGAACTCAAACTTGGAGACGGTCCATGTAGTTCATAGGAGCAGGGTGCTCTGAGACTGTAAGTCGGAGCCAGCTATGCCGGCTACTTCTTTTTCAGTCCTAGCCTTTGTCACTGACCTTGGTGCAGAGAGGGGTATCGAATGGATGCTGACCGTATTTATCTCCCTCTTTTGTTCCTTGGCTAGCAGAACAAGCACTACTTCTCTTTTTAGGGTTGAACAAGGTGTTAGAATCACAGCTGTGTGTTATAGCTGCGTAGAAAACATGATGTTTCACTTCTGCCCTTTTTCTTTAAGGCTATGGAAAAAGCTTGTGCTACCAGTTTCCTCCTGTTTACACTGGATTTACAGGAATTGTCATCTGTCCTCTTATCTCCTTGATGGAGGACCAGGTGCTGCAGCTGACGTAAGTAACACGGTAGTAACAAGCTGCTGCTGTATTTCCTGTGGAAACCCACGGATTCTGCTTGTGGCATTTGTTGGCGTTTAAGGTTGCAGCTTTGTACAGCAAGCTGTCTGGGCATCAGCTATGAAGCATACGTTTCTCAGGGAGCACATGCAAATGGTGTAAATAGCCTAAGGTGGCTGGATTTGCTAATTATATGAACTGCAGGCTGAATTTGCGAAGGACGTGTGCTGGTGGGTGGTCCTCAGAGGTGGATCCTTCTCAAGTGTTTCTGGATTCAGAGGCCCTTTTTGCTCAGACCAAACTGTTGGAGGAGCTTCACAGGCTATTTGAGCCGTAGAACTATGTCAAAATTTGGTAGAGCTTCCTTTGGGTCTGAGAAAATACCATGTGAAGAAGATGCAGCTGAAAGCTATGGGCCCTTGAGATCAAAGTTATGGCACAGATTTATGGCAAAGATGAACAGTGGAGTAGGTCTCCTAACACCCGGCCTCTGTGCTTCTTAAAAGGTCTGATGGGGGAACTGGGGTGTGACACTGAATCGCTCTTACATGAGCAGTTACAGATGTGGTCAAGATAAATCCCTTTGATTTTTAAGGCCTGATAATGCTTTCTCTTTGTGAACCTGCTTTCTGTTATAACAGCTATTCACTTGTGCCGCTCGTTTCCATTTAAGCTGTATCACGCTGAGTTGTCTAGTTCATCCCTACCTTGTCCAACTTGGAACGAACAGGTCTTTTGTGCAAGAGGGGATCCGAAGATTGACTTCGTTTTTTGAAGTTAGGAACATCAATTAGGTGCGGTATTTTCTGCTGCACATCATGGCTGTGTGCAGATGAATGGCTGGGCAGCCTAAGCTGGCTCTACAGCCAGCTCCTAGTCTGAGGATTAATCAGCAGGGTGTCTGTATTCAGCTGCTTTTTTGGCTTCTATACTATTTTTCTGAATGGAAAGGGTTTATTCACTACCTTCTCAGTGGGTCATCCGTTTTCAAGGCTGAGGAGACTCAATTTCTAAAGCCTCATGCAGTTCGGTAATTTCTCTGTCGGTCTGGGTGCAGTTCTGCCAAGGACTGAAACATCGAGGAAGGAGTGGGGAGAAGAGGGGGAAGCAAAGGGCTGTAACAAAATGTGGTAAATAATCAAGTTAAGAGATAATCAGATTAAGAGGATGGGGGTTGCGGGATCCTGAAAGAGGTCAAATATGAAGTGGCTGAGCTGGGAAGCGTAATTATTGAATTTGTCATTAAAAAGCAGCCACCTGATGGAAAACTAACAGGTGCAGCACCAGTAGCTTGCAAAAGATGGGAAGGAAAAGGGAAAAAATGGCATCCAAATGTGATGCACTGCATGAGAGAAAAGCTCAAGAAAATAGTGTATTTTCTTATTGTGGGTGTTTAATTAGTAAACGTAGCTCTTTTGGAGAAAAAGACCATTTTTCTTGCACTTCTTTATTGCACTGATCAAGTGTGTGTGTGTTGGGGGGGACAGCTGGAGGGGAAGTGGAGGGGCATTTGGGTGGGAGGAATAGCCACTCAAGTGCCTTTGCTTTTTCAAAAGGTTTTTCCCCACAAAGATCCTTGAAAGAAAATAGGCTCTGACCCCACAGCGTGAACCTGCTTTGTGAAGTGCTGGCATAGGCTGAAAGCCAAGGCAGAAAGCCTTGAGAGTACTCTGCTTTTGGTGACTGTGCCTTTTCCTTCTGCAGGATGTCGGAGATTCCAGCTTGCTTGCTTGGTTCGGCTCAGTCGAAAAACCTCAAAGAAAGCATCAAAGCGTAAGTCTTAGCTGAGCTTTCTGGGGCTGCAGGTTCTGATGGAGTTGTATTTGAGAGGTGGGGTGTCTCCCTGATCGGGCGTCACGGAAACTCTGAATTCTGGTCCAGACCTGGAATCTGGCACTCAGCGATACCGCTTCCATTCACCCAGGCTGAGTGTGTGGGAGGCTATAGCCACCCTCTTGTGCCTTCCGGCTGGGGAGAAAGGGCTTGCTTGCTTTATGTTGTGCTTTATACAGGATTTTACACAGATATTACACCTGTATCTGTCACTGAGTCATCACAGCAGTCCCTTCTTGTTCTAAAGGCTAGGAAATCTCTACACTGTTTTCCTTCTCCTCTGACGCTGTGTACTACCTTGCTTTCCTACGGATATGGAATGCTTTCTGCGGCCTTCATTTCTTTTCTCTTGTTCCCTGTCCAGAAGTCTATGCTTGTTCTCATTTACATCTTATAGACAGCTGTGGTTTTGTTCCCTTGTCTGGGGTTTCTCCTTCTGTGACAGTGCATTTTCTTGATGTTTCAGGGGTCAATACAGAGTCATATACATGACTCCAGAGTTCTGTTCAGGGAACTTGCAGTTACTTCAGGAGCTTGACCAAACTATTGGTAAGTTGGAGATAACTGTATAAATGAGTTGGCGGGCAGCTTAAATTCATAATTACATTAAAACTTTTTGTAATGCTTGACCATTTTGCACCAGTTTCTTGGCAGTAGTGAGCTCAGAGGCTAGTGTAGTGACTGCCAATAAATGGTGTCAGAAGATCCTGTCACTGATGGAAAAAACCATCATATGTGAGTAGTGTCTTTTGTGTGGTCTCGGCATGGGAAGTTTAGGCACGTTACTAGGAACAGAGGTGCTGAAACACTGGTCTTTAAATCACAGGAAATTAAATGTATATCCCTTAATATTTAGCTTTCTAAGTGTTCTAATCTCTCTGATATTTCTCAGAATGTAACAATGAAATTGTGTTTTGAAACACTATAGTGGACTTTAAAAATTCTCTGTTCTTCAAAGATGATACAGCTGGTGCATCTCTTATAGGGTAAATGGAAGGCACATAAACTCCAAGGTTTTTTATTTTTCTTTAACAAAGGAACGGAGTTTCTAGTGCTGTGGGCAGGGAGGACCACCTAGGGAGAAGATAAGCCATCTTAATTTCTGGAGTCCCAAGGGACTGTATGCTTGGGCTCTCTGGCTCTAGGGTGCTTTGCGTATGTGTATTACAAGGGGATATCTGTACTTGAGGGTTTCTTCTGATTCAGAAGATGAAAGGTTATTTTCTAGGGGCATCTCTAACCCCTCCTCGCTCATATTTTTCTGGTCTTGCACTTATCTCTTCAACGCAGACCTGAGACACTTAGGCTTTGTTTTACAATCCAGAAAACAAAGCTAATGACATTTGTAATCAGCATTTGTGATTGATTACTAAGGAAGTCTGGGGAGCAGGGGGTGGGAAAAGGCCTTGTCAGAAGTAGCTCAAGCTTTTGACCCTTTGTGAAGGGTGTTAGATATCTGGAGCTTGGAGAAGGAAGAAGAGATGGTGGTGGTGGGGAGTCTGTAAAAGTTCTTAAGCCTTTTTCCAAAAGAGGCCACGATAAAAATGGGCCTGGGGAGTCGGTACAGCAGAAGACATTCTAGAAACAGCAATTTCAGCAGACTGTTGGTGCCTCCTCAGGAGAGCTTGACATTGAGCCGAATGGGGCGTTCGTATTGCGTCACTATGCGTGTTGGCTTGTCTTGTTGATGTGTTCACGCGGTGGTTTTGTGCCCACCAGGTATTACCCTCATTGCTGTCGATGAAGCTCACTGCATTTCTGAGTGGGGCCATGACTTCAGAAATTCCTTTAGAAGTTTAGGCTCGTTAAAGAAGGCTCTGCCATCGGTGAGGTTCTGATGTGTTTGACTTCCAGTGTAAGAGAAAGGGTACTACATCATTTTATATGATAGTTTGAAATATCAATCTTCTGATGTTGCTCTTCGGTTGTATTTACTGTGTTTTGGAGTTCATGGGGCCCCTGTTGGTGACTGAGCTTTGTGGGGTTTTTTTCCAAACGCTTAAATGAAGGATATTCTGAACCCAGACTACCAGAAGTTTGAGTTAAATTGCTGCTTTGGATACTCATGCTGTAGAAGATAATGTTTCTAAGCCTCTGGTTTAATACTGATTCATTTTCATAAACTGGCTAGCTGAGTGGCTTGCAAAAGCAAGCAACTGATTTCTAGACAGTCCTCAAGTACTTGCTGCATAAGCTCAAAAACTTCAACCTGAACTTTACGTGCAGCTCTTGGAAGTTTTGTCCTATGTTTCCCTGAATTTAGCCAACCACATCAGAAAATGATGGAGGGCTTGTTGAAGATATGACTAAAAAAGCGTGCATTTGGAATAAAGCCCTGTCTTTCAAGTGTTCTGTCCCTGTCTACTCTTCAGAACAGTGTAGACCAAAGCTTGAAGAAGCTAAGTATTAACTATATTTTCCAAATACCTGAGCTGATCTGGTGACCATAAACACATTAAAGTGCCTGTTTACACGTTATTTCAGTTTTGACTTCTGTTTTTTGGTTAAAAAAAACCTCATTGATGCTTTCTCAAGACTTTTTCTTCTACTTTTCACTGCAGGTTCCCATTGTTGCTTTAACTGCCACTGCAAGTCCATCAATTAGAGAAGACATAGTGAATTGTCTGAACCTGAAGAATCCCCAGGTCACGTGTACTAGTTTTGACAGACCTAACCTGTACTTAGAAGTTGGACGCCAAAGTGGAAATATGCTTAGGGATTTGAAGCAGTTCCTTACTAGGAAAGGAAGGTAAGGATTTAAGCCGATGTTCTTCGATCCCTCAGATATACTTTGGTGTTCTGGAGTTCTGGTAGAATCCACGAAGAATTGGTAGCAGTCTTAAACTGATTTGGTGAGGAGGAGCCTGGGCTTTCTTGGTAGCTCAGCTCTGATACCATGCTATTCACATGTGTTGTTGTGCCCACTCTCCTCTCCCAAATTCAAGGAAGGCTTTTGAGGCAAGGAACGATGGACTTGTGCTGTTTGCATGTTGCTAACTTAAGGATTTTCAGGATCGCTTCATCCTCAGAGGACCTGCTGACACTAGTAACTTGAGTTATTATGATAGATTGCCTGGTGGATAGCTTTCTGCAGTGTTGTACAGAATGTGAGTTGATAAGTCTGCAGTAAGATTATTTTTTAAATAAAACTAATCTCAGCAGATGAATTGCAGTCCTTTTCTGTTAGCAGATCCAGTGGTGTACCCATTCTGGCTCTCTTCTTGCAAGCTACAGTGCGCGCCTCTACAGCAATATAAATGAATTTCTCATTGCTCAGTTGTACCTTGTTAAGTATATGTAGACCTTAGCGGCAGCTGTAAAAGCGTATTTCCTGGTGACTTTAAGGAAATTGGAAAGCCTCATCCTGCTGCTTCTGTGGAGACCCAAGTCTTCTGTGCTTTGCAAAATATACTTAAGAGCATCAAATAACTTCCAACTCCATTTTTCCAAGGGACAGACAACCTGTGTACGAGTGGACCAGTTAAAATACATTTCAATTTCCAAATCCTCAAGAAGGTGAACTGCTGGAAAAACTATGTTGCCTTTTCAGCTAGGTTCAGTCGGGCTTATTTTGCAGAAGGATGGCTGCTTCTGTTCTGTGTTTTCACATCTTGCTGTTATTTATAGCACTTCTGTGTATGAGTTTGAAGGCCCCACTATCATCTACTGCCCTTCAAGAAAGGCCACTGAACAGGCTGTGTCTGAACTGATGAAACTCGGTGTGGCCTGTGGTGCCTACCACGCTGGTATGGGAATCAAACAAAGGAGAGAGACCCATCACCGGTTCATGAGGGATGAAATTCAGGTATGTACGAAACCAGGTCCTATTTATTATTGTAGGGTTTCTGGTAGAAGAAAGGATTTGAATATGTAATTCATTGTGTCTGTCTCCAACTCTGGGCAAAGAAATTGCCAGTCCATGCTTTAGTAATAAGATTCCTGGCTTATGTTTCAAATTCCTTTAAGTGTCTTAAAAATGCATAGCATTGGAGGAAAATAGCAGTAGCTGGACCAGTATCACAAATTGTGAGCTGCTGCCTTCCTCTTGCAGCTAGGCAGGCAAAAAATTATCCTAAGGCTATTTGTGTTCCTCGTCATGATAGGGTTTGTGCCTTTTATTGGAGAATACCTGCTTGAAGACGCTCTAACATGTGCCACAACACATCATCGCTCTCATGTTTATAATCTTGTGCTCATGCTCTGACCAAAATCAGACTTAACAGAACTGTAGATTTCAACTGTGAGCTTGAAGACGTTGTAGTTTAGGCTGAATTTTGAGTTGGTAGCAAAAAAAATTATCACCAAGTGTGTGAGCATTAATCCAGGCATGTTCTTGATTGTTTCAAAACATTCGGCATGTGGCTCCTGTTTTGTAGTGTGTTGTGGCTACGGTGGCGTTTGGAATGGGTATCAATAAAGCAGATATCCGGATGGTTATTCATTACGGTGCCCCTAAGGAAATGGAATCCTATTATCAAGAAATTGGGAGAGCTGGTCGCGATGGGCTTCCTGCTTCTTGTCATGTCTTGTGGACTGCAACGGACTTGGCTTTTAACAGGTAAAGGACTGAAGGCAGCTACATCGACACAGAGAGCTGAAACATGACAAAAGAAAAATGAGCAGGGTGGGTACGGTTAAAAATGTGACTGATCTTTTTTGGAATGGTTCCAAGTTTTCCTGCATATGCGCAGTACTAAGTAAGCTCTACTTTGAGGAGATAACCCACAAGTTGACTAACATGAATGAGTTTGTTCTTGTTCTGGTTCTGCTTTCAAAGATGCTTTGCAAGGCAGGAGGTAATAAAACCTCATCGCTTGTCTTGTAAATCACCTTGACCTGCTTTTAGGCTGTTCTGACCTGCTTTTAGACCCGTTATCACCCCTTAAGACTGCTGAAGCTGTGGAACTACTCTTTTTTTTTTTGTCCACTGTCTAGGTAGTCTAAATGGAGAAAGTTATTTTTGGTCTTCTGGGCGGGGGAGTAGGTGTCCTTGTTGTGGAGGTCTCCTTGTTAACTTTGTCCACAGCTGGTTCAGGGCCACGGAAATGCCTGAACTCTGTCTAGTCCAATTGTTTCACAGGCTCTGGCAGTCTGCTGACACCGCAGACTTCCTTGCTCTTTATTCCCAGGCAGGCAGAAACTTGCTTTGCTCAACTTTTGAGCTCGGAAGGGTGTAGCTGTGTTAATGTGGTGCCTGACACCTGCAGTATTGGCTTGGTTTTGATGCCATGGTGCGGATGGTCCCCAGGGTTTGGCTCATGTGGCAGCTCAGAACACGGGCAGAGCGAGTGCCCTCTTCTCCCTTCTCTGTGCCTTTTGGCATAGTTTTCTAAATCTTAGTAGCTGGGAACGTTGGAAGAAGCGCTCTCCTCCTATGTTGTTTAGAATAATCATCATGTTTAGAAGAATATGAGTAAGGTGCACTTCTGAGTTTGCCCTGTGCTATAAGGATCAAGATCATAGAGAAAGAGGCAAGCAGTTTGGGTCTGGGTTGAGTAGGATTTTTTTTTTCCTAGCTGTTTCTGGTGAATTTGAGAGAATTGTCTGGCATATTTCACTTCTGGGGGTGGGACAGGGGGATAGCAATCTGTATTTCAGGCTCTTCATTTCTCCTTTTTGACTGACAGACATCTCCTAAGTGAGATACGCAATGAAACCTTCCGGTTGTACAAACTGAAGATGTTGGCTAAAATAGAGAAGTACCTCGTGTCAAATACCTGCAGGAGGAAGTGAGTACTAGAATCTATTCAATGCTTTACATCATTTTGGTCAGCTTTGATAAGAGCTGTTGAAACTCGGTCACAACTGGAGGTTGTAACCAGGAGGCATCTTCTACTCACCACATGTTCCGCAAATGTGTATTATATTAAAAAGGAGTATCAAAAAATCCTGCCTTCAGCATATTTATACATCAAGTCTTTCCTTATATGCTTTAAAAAAAACCCCTAACTTTGTCTTTAGAGGTATCAAGACCAAATAATTAGCTCCCCAGTGAATTAATTAATGATGCTGATTTCAACTGTTTTCGGCAATAAATTTAATGTGTAAATTCTTAGTCTTTTTATTTAATTCTCTATATTCCCTTGGGTAGAATCATCCTGTCTCATTTTGAAGACAAACAACTCCGAAAGGTTTCCTCTGGCATCATGGGCATGGAAGAATGCTGCGATAATTGCAGGTCCAGGTAAGCTGTCTTCCCTGAAGGCTGATAAAAGAGGTCCCGTTGTTTCAGGCTGACTTACAAGGCACATAATCTAAAAGAGCTGACTTCTTGTGCATCGGATTTTGCAGATGTTGAGCCTGAAGTTTATCTTTGAAGAACTGTCTCTAACCTTCTCCATGGCTGAGCCAAGCCATGAGGCAGCTTAGAAGTTCTAAGGCTGTGGGGAAAGCCTGTAAACCAAGTACAGTCATGGTTTCTAAAAGGCTTTAAAGTGATGCTTTTAGACTGAAAAGTGCTTTTGTTGGTCTGTTTAAGTCCAGTTAGGTAATTAATCCCGAGGGAAAACACGAGTGGAGTGCGATAGCATGTGTCTGAGGTTAAATTCCCTGGGTGTTCAGGGAGCTTTTCTCCTGTTACAGCGTGTGCTGACATAACTTCTTCCTAGCATCGTGAATCATCTCGTAGATGTGCCGAAGGGAAGCCAGGGGGTCGGTAGTCACACAGGTATGAGCAGAAACACCTTCCTCAGCCTCTCCTGCGTGTGCGTAACACGCTTTCCCTGAAGTGACAATAAAGGATTGCTTGTTCTTGCTGGTAGCGTGACACTTCCTGATCAGAGAGCAGATGTTACGCTGCGTGGCTTTCTGGGAAAACATTATCAGCTCAGCTAAATTTCCTGGTTTCTCAGGGATTAAGAAATCTTTGCGCGGGCCCTACTAAAACTAACCAAGAAGAAAATTTGGAAGGTTGTAATTTCTATCTTTGCAGCCCTGTAATGAGTTTGTGTTGCAGATCTGAAGTCACTTAAAATAGATCGTCATCCTTTTTCTCCTCAGGAGTGATTTGTGCCAGTAACTTTCTGATAGGTTCTTCCGGTCAGTAATAAATGTATTAACAAACCCTAGAGTATCTTTATTGGGGTTGCTGTTTCCTTCTGTTTTTTCCCTTTATGTTACTTCAAAAAAAAAAACCCCGCCAGGCATAAACCTCCTTGCTACTAGGTGCGATTAAACAAACGTCTTGTATGCCTAAACCAGTCCAAAGCTTCAAATACTAAATTCGGAAGATTGCTGAGACAACGTTGCTCTGTCACAGCACGTGCCATGAAGAACTGCTTAGTGTTGGGTTGGGCAGCTGTCTTAACCACAAGCAATTTTGACTTCTGCTTGGTTTCATGTTTGTGGTCTTTAAGCTTAAACATGTTTAGTTGCTTACATTGATGTGACTTGAAGTGTGTCTTTTATCTAGCTATACCTTGGTAGACAAAGTTTGAAAGAAGAGGGGACTCCGTGTGTTATATGTGGTTAAACTTGGTTTTCTTGGTGTGTTTCAGAGCCTCTCGTTTTGCGGTCTCCAGTGACTCGGAAGGCGGCTTACAGGACTTCGGGAAGCAAGCGCATCAGCTGCTGTCTGCAGTGAGCGCCCTGGAAGAGAAGTTTGGAACTAGAATGCCCATTCTATTTCTCCGAGGGTCTGTAAGTGATATTAAAAATCCTTGGATGTGCTCCGAAAGTGGAGGGACTGTTACAGTGTCACTCTCTATTGATATGTATGTATAAATGTGTGTGTACACACATATTTGTGTAGGACCTCTTTCTCGGAGAGCTGGATATCTGTGGAGAGAGGTGGTCTAGACCTTCTGAAGCTGCTCAGCAGCACTTCCCATGCAGCAAACTAGATTGTTGCCTTCAAAGGCAACAGCCATAAAAATAATGGACCTCCTCATTGTTTTGTACTTAATTTCGTGCAAGTACAGCAAAGGAACAGTTCCTGCCCCCAAGCTCTTGCCATCTTGGTTCTGTTTTTCCTAGGTGTAATATTCAGTCCTCTGTGACCCAAGAGTTCAGCTTAGAAATAGTACCTGTCATTTGCCTTGTGGGGAGACAACGTGTATTTTGGGTGTTGTTTTGAGTTGGTTGTGGACAATCATCTGTTAAAATGCCAGATGAAGTCTTGGCAGAGGTTCTAAAGCTCTTCCTGTAAGGCTTTTGGGTTTTTTAGGGTGAGTTTGATGTTTTTGTGGAGACACATAAGTAGTTGGTTGGGTTTGGGTGGGGGTTTTTTTCCTCATAAAGGTGCATCATTTCCGTTATCCTGAGAAGAGTAGCCTTTTCATAATGAAGAATGAAGAGTTTTGCATGGTAATCTTAGAGTTCATGTTTGAACGAAGAAAATGACAGCTTGTGTTCTAGCTTGGTACTGCTGGCTGACTTGGAGTAGTGAGATGGGAAGTAGGATCCTAGAATGAATATAAATGACTTCTCCATACCTTTACTTACAATGTCTTTTTTAAATACCAGGCAAGAAATTCACCAGAAATAGAATAGAGTAAGAACAATATCACTTTTTGCACTTACAACTTGGGGGGGTGGGGGGAGGCAGGAAATCACCTGTAATACTTAATGAAACACCGTGAATAATCTTCCTCTTGGCTGTTTGAGACAATTCATAACTGTCACACAAGCGTGTCTGGGGTAAAATCTGTTACAGGTTTTAATGTAGTCTTGGTTAATTTATTAGACACTACTAGAAGAGAAGAAGATGCCAGATTTGCACTGCAGGTACAGAATAACCCTTTACTGCCTGCAAGAATACCCTTTTCTGGGCTGACAGAACTTTTTAAGGAAAACAAGTGTTTCTTTGATGCATCACTGCGTACTCTAGAAAGAATGTATGAAATAGCATGGAAACTTACGGTGATGTTATGTCTGTTTGAGGCTGATGGGTATGTCGCTTTAAAAGCGTGTGTGTAGTTTAGGGAGAATTCATGCTCTTTTTAAGTGAGTTGTATCTTTTTTGCAAAGTCCTGGTGGCTTCCAAGAGGCTTTGGGTGGGCCATAAGGGAGACCTTGTCTCACTTCATGTTTGAAAGCTGAGTCAGACCATGGTAGCGAACAAGGTCTTCTGGGAAACTTGGAATTACAGCTGCGTTAAGAGGAATATTGTACTGATCCTGCTAAACCAAGAAGGGTGCGCAACTATTAAGGCAAACAGGGGAATTGGTGGCTGTTTCAGCAATTATTTTATTGCTGTTAGTGGTCTCTGACTGGTTGTGAGCGGCTTTTAGTAATATCTCTAGCATTTAATAACTTGTATGAGGCTAAAGTTGCTGCCTTGGCTTCTGTTGGTCAGTGCTATGCCAAGCTTAATTGATGATGCCCAAACATGGACACAAAGCCTACTGTTTTGCATCTTGTTCCTTTTATAGTTACTTCTGTTGTGGAATTTGTTCTTCAAGATAAAACTATGGTCTGAAAATGTGTGGCCGTTGGAGTAATTAATGTAAACATGAGCAAAAGTTCAGGGATGCAGTAATGCTTTCAAGAAATGTATGTTAAAAGATGAGTGAGGGCTCTGTAGAAGAGGGGATGTGGGACTTGGTGCGTTCTCTTCACCTGCCAAATTGGTGACTCGCTTGTGTTCACCGTCAGGACTCTGCCCTGGTGCCACTTGGCAGCACACTGTATCCCTCCTGCCATGGCTGGCTGCTCCAGCTTCCGTCCCCTGCTCCTAAAGGTCTGAAACGAGCCCTCCTCTCGCTGTTGTGTGCAAGATAGCAGCTCCTTGGCCATCTGAAATGCTCCAAATGGTTCCTTAGTGTGATCCCTGGAGATGGTACGGAGCTCAGCAGGCCACTGTGTGCTGGCTGCTGCCTGCCCTGGGTTTCTTTCAGTTGATTTCCCCTTTTCTTCTACATCAGCCTGTTCTGTTTTCCTTAATAAGGAAAACTGAGTTCTTGGAGATAGATGCTCTGTGTTTGCAGGATGCCTAGTGTGAAGGGATTCCGGTAGAAGTACTAACAGGCATCTGGAAAACCTGTGTTAACAACCAACTCTATAAATGGCAAGAGGTGAGCCTCCACCCCGCTGTCTCCTGTTGTCCAAGACCATAATGTACAGTCATATCTCCTGCTTTTTTCCACCACCACCTCCCATGGGATGTCCTTATCTAACTAGCATTAGTGTGTGCGTATATACACACATATATGCTCTTGGGAGGATATGTGATTGATGTATATATGTGCACATATATAAAAGTTCTTTTTTGACCGTGTAGCTTCCCCAATGGAGGGGGCATTCAGCAAGTCTGCCATTAACAGGGACTGAAGCTTTTACCTATGAATGCTTGATGCCCTGTTACTTGCCTGTTTCCGAAAAGTTGTCTCACCTCTCCAGATTGACACCCAGAGTTTCTCTTCTTGGACAGCAAGGGGCTGAAACTCCTTCTGCATTTGGGCTCTGGGCTCAGCAGGAGGTGATAACCCATCAGACAGAAGCTAATCAGCTTTTTTAGAGTCTGAACCTGCTCTGGTAAGAGATGAGTAAATCACTAACTTGTTAAAACAAAATAAAACCCAACCAAACAAAAACAACTTTGCAATGAAGGCCAGAAGAGGAGGAGTAGAGCAGATGTCTGCAGTGAGCTTGCTTCTGGCTCTGTCCTAGGATTTAATAGGACTTGTCAATTTATTTTTACTTGTGCAGGCTCTTCTTAATTAAAACTAGGACAGGTAACTGATTCTATTTGTGTTCATTCAGTGTAAGATTGACTTGAACTGGTTGAATACTAACTGTGCTAGATGACTGACTTTGCTGGGGATGGCTGGCATGTTCCTGTAACCTCCCCAGTATATGAAGGGAGATGTTTTAACGGTTCTGTGACCCAAGTGTAGCTTTGCCTGGGGTATTAGTATGAAATAAAGTCATGATCTTGTCACAGACTTGTTAGGAAGCGCAGGAGTCAGTTAGATGAGAGGTGAAAGTGCTCTTCAGGTGACATGAGCGAGGCAAGAGGCAAGGTTTTAGCTCTCACAGAGCTGCTCTAGGTGTGGTTATTGTGATAAATATTTTGTAAACCTCAGTAAAATATTTTGGTGTGACTTCTCTGTAAAGCTCTTCTGTGGAGAGAAGTTCTTGGAGACATGCTCCTTGTATCTCAGGTTTTTGATTTACTGGTTATATTGGAAACTTCCCTCCATAGGGGCTGGAGAAGCCTGACCAATTCTTTCAATAATTTCAGAATTCCCAACGCTTGCCAGACAGATACCGAAGGCACCCTCTCTTTGGTAGTGGAAAAGACTGGACGGAGAACTGGTGGAAATCACTCTGCCAACAGCTGATAATGGAAGGGTTCCTCAAAGAAGCCTCTGGGCATAACAAGTTTGCAACCGCGTGCATGCTTACTCAGAAGGTACTTTTCGGAGTGAAATAACCCATCAAAGGCTTCTCCAAGTAATCTGGAGCTAAGCAGTATGGTTTATTTCTTACAGGGTAGAAATTGGCTGGTGAAAGCTGCATCTGCCTCAATTCCAAGCCTTCTAT
Organism: Rhinoptilus africanus; assembly: GCA_013400135.1. Taxonomy (NCBI): domain Eukaryota; kingdom Metazoa; phylum Chordata; class Aves; order Charadriiformes; family Glareolidae; genus Rhinoptilus; species Rhinoptilus africanus. Next base: position 84,824 of record VXBO01007153.1, read on the forward strand.
TACAGTCCAGCGAAGACCTTAACCTGCAGAAACATCCTAGAAGGTAATCGTTGTATAGGTCTTCTCTTGAGGCTTTTTTACTAATTTTCATCAGATCATTGGTTTCTGAAGCCTGCTTCTGGATGTGGTTTGGTTGGACAGGAGACTTCTGCACTTGAGTTTTCTAGCCAAAGCTTTCCCTTAGGCAATGTTGTAATACACAAAATTCAGTGGGAGTGCTTGGACAGACGCCTCTATTGACTGCTGATATGAAAGGTAATGTGTTGTCATTTAGCACTCCTGAAAGCGCACCGCTTGCGGCTTAAATCTTACAGTACCTCATCACTGAGGTCTTGGATGCAGCTAATGAGATGGTCCTGGAACTGGGAGGGTTAGTGGGGAAAGGTGGTGGTACGTATGGAGAAATCCCTTCCTGGCCTCCCCACTCAGAACTAGACAGTGATCCTGGGTAGCCTGGAAGGATGTTGCAGCAACGCGTGCTCATGGGGAAGTTAATCAGCTAAAGACAAGAAACCGTAGAGGAAAATCCATCAAGATTTGTGTTCTTTTCAGTGTTGATGAGTTCAATCATGAGGCTTTGAATAGAGCAGCTAACAACTTGTTTTCCCAATTATGCACTCGACCTAGTTTTTCCATGAATTTTAAGCTGAGAATGAAACAGAAACGCCTTGATTCTAACAAGAATTGATGCAACGCAAATGTGTAGTGGTTTGTCTGTCTCTGTGTATTTCTTCTCGTGAAATTTGAGCTGTTTTAAAGTCTTGGTGAGTGTGGTTGCAAAGGTGGGGTGTTTTTTCAGTGGTAGTCAGGTATTTGCCATCAGTATATACACCACCAAGAGAACAGCATGTGCGGCTTTGCTTGTAATCTTTTGCTTCCGCTTATATTTTATAAATGGCATTGTGTTGGTCTTCACAAACGCTAATTCTGACCAGCCCTTTTGAAGTGAAAGGTAATGAACAGGAGATTGTGGAAGCTTTGCTGTGAAAAGAAATGATATTAGAATATTTAGGGCTGGCCTTAGGAGCCTCTTCCTGTGTCTAGATTGTCTTAGTGTGGCTAAAAAACAAGTAAATAAGTAAAAAAACTTCTCCTGTATCAAAGTACCAATTTTCATTTGCCTTCTAATATTCTGCTGTTGTGGCTCTTTCGGCTACTGTCTACACATTTTCTAGGAGAAAAGAAAAAAAAAATGCTTATTATTAAACAGTAAGCAACAGTGAAATCTCTGTTTTAATGCAAGCCAGAAAGTTGGTAGTTGTTTTTCTCCGGTAATGGGATGTTTAAAATTCAGTCTTTTTCAAGTGTTGTCACAAAGAATCACTAAAAGCTTGGTTTCTTCCGTAAAACAAGATTCTTGTTATTTGTTAAAGTTTTAGTATTAACAGGCTTTGAGGTCCTGGGTGTTTTTCCTGAAGAATGGTGATTCTAATAATTAAAACAAAAAAAACCTGATTTGACGGACATACTGCTGTACCAAGTTTAAATCAGTTTGCTTAGTAAAATGCTCTTTTTTTAAAAAAAGAAAAGCAGTGTCACTGTACAAATGACTTGGTCTGATTTGATTAAGATGTATTTTGGTTTATTCTGGCAGTAGACCTTTACCTGTGCTCTCAACGCAGCGCTCCCCGGACACGAAAGGAAAAACGCCGTCGCCTGTCAAGCAGGTAGGTCTGAGCACAGCTCCTCTTGCACCCTACGGCCCGTCCTTGTCAGTATTAAAAAAAATCCTGCAATGCATCGTGGTGTCACAAATAGCTTCCTGTTAACAGCAACTTCAGTGGAAAGACGGGTAAATCAGCATTTGTTTTTCCTACTTTGTTACAGATGTCTCTCTATGATATGTTTTCGTATGAGAAAAAAGGTACAACTCCTCGGAAAAGCAATAACATGCCTAACAGGTACGGTATTCGAAATTAGAAAAGAATTAGTTAATTGGGATGGTGTTAATAGGGACACTGGTTGTAGGATGATCCCTAAAACCACCTTTCTCCTGTATCAAGTGACTTTTGTAAAAATGTTTAACGTATTAATAAGCCAACTGCTTAAAACTTGCTGTACACTATGTTATATTTCAAAACATTGTACTATTACAGCATTTAATAAGCTTTGAATTTGACAAAATCTGTATACTTGTGGTGTCATAGGCAAAGCCAAGTTTCTCACTGGTATTACTTCAAATCCAAGCAAGAAAATTAACAAATGTTGATTAAAAATGGAGCAATAGTAGATTTCTATTGGATACTTTTACTGGGCCTGTGGGTTTTTATAGTCTCCTGTGTGATGGTTGTAGTGGCAATAGATTTTAACTTGTGCCGATTTAAAATAAGAAACGGAGGATAGTTTTTTCAAACAGTTTGTGAAGATAATTTGGGCAAATAAGTGACAAAGTTGTGACTTGATTTTAAAGCTGGCAGCACTGAAGGTGTGCAGGGACTGTGAGCATGTAGGTTTCTGCCTTTCCACACTAGTCTGGAGAAGTTGAGGTTCCGTGAGGTCAAAAGAAATCAAACCAGCTTTTGCGAAAAAAGCAGACCAAGCAATTTGTTTCTCTGTGGTGCTTCAGGTGAAACCCACCTTGCACTTCTGAGCAGTTGGGTTTCTCCTTGGGACAAGTAGCCTGATGCTGGCAGGCGACAGGAAAATGGGATATGCCAATTAAACTAAATTGCCACTGTAACCATGTGAAGAAAAAAATCATTTTAGGGACAGCTACAATCCAGAACATGTTATTCCACACTTTGCTGAGGAAAGGAAGTGTGTTTTATCCCACAAAACTGACATTTCGTCTGCTTGAGCTACATTAAGAAGCTATTTTTAAGTTATGGGACCAGACCCAGGAATTCTGTTCCGTTAGGGATACTGGTCACGCTGCCCCAACCAGCCCAAGTCCCGTTTGAGTGCAGCAGTAGCACGAGGTGCCAGACAGCAGTCTGAGCAAGCAAAACAAGCTGGGCTGCTGCTCTCACAGCCTTGTGCAAAATCCCTGAATAAATTGATCTAAAGCAGGGCTTGCTTCACGCTTTATTTTTTTGTTAGTATTGCAGAGCACTCATCGGTGAAATCTTCTCCTTTGAAGTCCCCAGAACCTGGTGTTTCATCCCGAGAAAAAGAACTAGAGGTAAGTTGGGGGTTTTTTTTTGGAAGAGGGAGGATATCTGTGAATAAGTCAACTTGGAAACTACAGTCCTGTATTGGAGCAGCTGGCTTGAGCAGCTCTTAACAGGATACAAAGATGTCTTGAACAGAAGTCCTAGGAGAGTATTTAAATACGTCAAGATGGATTGCTAGTTTCTTGTCTGTTAGTGGCAAGGTGAGGAAAGCTTCAACTCTTCCTCTCAAATTCATTCTACCTACATGAGTGATCTGGAGCCGCTTCATGAGAATTTGGTGCTCTCCTTCACAGACGGCGCTGTATGGCAAGTTGCTGACGGCTAGACAGAAGGTAGCTAATGAGAAGGTAATTCCTCCAGCTGTCCTGGCAACCAATAAGATCCTGGTGGAGATGGCGCGAGTCAGGTAAAGCTGGCATGCATGCATGTTGTATGAACTGGGAAGGTGGCAAGCCAAGTAGAAAATCCCCTTTCAGCTTTTCTTGGGAGAGTATGCCACACGGGGAGCAGAGCAGCTCTTTTCCTGGGGATCTACACTTGCTCTTATACCCTTGTAGACCACTCACTGGTGGAAGTTAAATAGTTATTGACATGAGACTTGTGTCTTCATTCTAGTTACTATTGAAAAAAAAATACAACTTTACCTGCCTTTATCCATACCTCCTGTTAGGTTGGCCAGTCGGAACAGGAAGGCGTATGTTTTCTATGGGTCCATACCATTCTATCTGCTTCTCTCCAATGTGTTTTAATCATTTTAGTATGCCCTTATCCTGTTAAGGGTCATGTGCGGGTCAGGAACTGTCCCTTACCTTGCACGGGGGGCTCTGCAGTGTAAAAGAATAAGTGCAATTTAGCGTTGCTCTCAACTAATGAAAGGAGGGTGCTGAAAAATACTTTTTTTCCTCACTTTACTGGAGGGTATTGTGGGGCAGCTCAGTTGATAATGCATCTCAAGTGCCTTCCCCAGCTACTAAAAGGTGTTAGACAATACTACTTCTGGAAGGTGTATCTTGTTGTTTCATGGAAAAGCTCAGCTCTTAGGTGCTCTTGAGAGGTAAAAGTAAAGCACCGTGTACATGGTAAACTGATCCTCCAAAGTATTAAGCAGCAAACTTGAAGTTTTTGCTGAGGTCGAGCTTCATGATTCAGAACCACAAAACAGTGAACTGGAGTAGTTGATGACAACGAGGGTACAGCAATAATATTTTCAAGTTTTGCCTAATAGATCTGTAGTCCAAGTGTGTCTCTCTCGTGGGCCCTTGATGTTTCAAAGCATTGGCACAGGACATGACCACAGCTTTTATTACTTATCCTCAACCAGACCTACGAATGTTGAGAACGTGAAGAGAATTGATGGTGTATCTGAAGCAAAATCCACCATGTTGGTCCCTCTCCTGGCTGAAATTAAGGACTTCTGCCAAGCGAATGGTTTACAGGTATGACTTCCTTAAGGCTCTTGCAAAGTAGCAGAAGACATAATTTGGTTTGTGGCTGTGGGATTTCTCCTTCAAAGTTTGTCCTTGTCACAGCTATTGCATCCAAGCCTGGTAGTGAAACTTGGTAGCCTTGCGTACAGATCTGCCTCACAAATCTGAATGTGCTACTCAGCCAAGTTCCCCTGTCGTTGCCGATGTTCCAGGTTGGTGTGGTTATCTAGAAAGTCCAGGACATCCTTATAGAAGTCACCCGTGTGGCCAGGCTGAATGTCCTGTAAGTGCCTTGTTAGTGAGAGCTTGCAGTTAGTTATTGCAGTTTGGGGCTGGAGGCCAAAGGTATAGTAAATATTTCTTCACTGCGATTTATTGACTCGGGGGCTTTGCTGCTTTTAAGTCTCTCCTTTAGGGACTCATAGAAGAGCTCAGATTTTCAGCTGTTGGAAATATTCCTACTGATTTTCTTCTGTCCAAGACTTTCTGTGGAGTGGTTCCTTATCAGTGGCTATGGTGAGAGGCACCACTAGTGAGGGGCCACGGAGCAGAGGGTTAGAGGCGAAGCAGTTCTGCTGTTCTGCTTTGTAAATGTACAGGTCAAGGGATTTATCTAATCTAGAAAGCAGGTAGAGCAGCAATACTGCTTCTCTGTAATGCTTGAGAAGACTCTGTCTTTCTTCACAGAAAGCTATTATGATCTAAGAATGGGGACCAAAAGCATTCATGTTAATGTTTTTCTAATAAATCTGTGTTAAGCAAAAGATAAAAACAAACAGAGGAGTTTCCCCTATTAAGCAGAAGACTGAATACCACAGTTTATTGTGAGGGAATAGTTTTATGTGTAATGAGCTACACCTAAGAAGCTGTGTTGATCTGAACGCTGGTTTTTTGTTTGTTTTCCCAAGTCCCTTGAACAATCCCATGTGTGTTTCACTGAGATGAGAGTATGTGAGTGTCTGTCCGGACTTCCTCTTTGCTTTGTTTTTTATGGAGCATGGACTTGGGGTCAAAACCAACCTCCATCGAAATGAGTGACTCCATGTTACTCATTCAGATAATGGGAGGGTGATTCAGTGGTTGTCACTGGGATATAATCGTTCTAAATCCTCTTTATCTTGCTCAGACTGACAGGTTCCCCACGTCTGGATCTAAAGATCAGAAAGAAGCATCTCCCTGGAAGCAAACTAGAGCCCTCTCTCCATCAGAGCATGTCACGTACGTCCTGTTCCAAGAGAAAAATCTCTCTGTGGTAAGCTCTTCCCTGTGGAGGTTCCTTCCTTTTTGAAAACTAACAGTGGGGATGCTTTGTCTAGAAGACGGGTTTGCCGGTTCTCTTAAATCCTCTGCCTAGTGCTGGGGCTGGGTTGTTTTAAAACACTGGGGCAGTATCTTTGCTGACAAACGGTAGCTCAGATCATTTATCTCTAGGGACGGGTCAAAGCGTGAAAAGCTGGGCTCTCTGTGAGGTGGGCTGCGGTGAGATAAGATAGAGCTCCCCACTCATTACAGTGTCTGCACAGATTGGCAGGGCATCAGGCAGAATTGTTGCTGTTGTTTCGTTGGCTTGTTTCAGTACAGTTATGCAGTGTGATTTATTTTTTTCTATTGTAGGTGTCAGTTCTGCCTGTTCCTGGGTTGTTTTTTTTTCCCTTTTCACAGCAGTAAGGGAAAAGGTCCTGATCTGGTAGCTTGATGAAAAGGATACTTGGGGCTGTGTATAGGCATGTCTGAGGCTAATAAGCATTGGGATAAATTTTTACTAGCTCTGTTCTTGGTTTAGGTAGCAAATCCCTATTCCTTTGCCTATGCCCCATCCACGTGTAAGGCATGTCAAGAAACAAAACTCATGGGGGAGGATCGAGTGCAAAAAGCAAGTCTGAAGTTCTAAGTATTATCGTGGCTTTCTAGCTCCGATTTTGGAAAGCTGTTTCCTGTTACAAACAAAAGCTGAGGACAAGTTACCTGGCACGTCTAAGTTGAAGTGCTACAGGGCGTGTGGCTAAACTGGCATCACGCCTTGTGTCCTGTGAAGATGAGCATCATGAGCCACTTTGATACAGGTTTATTTACTGCTTTTTAGCTCTACAGTAGGGAACTGAAGTTGCTTTGAGTTTTGCTTTACCCTTCCCAAGAGTATGGGTAGACCTTGTCAGATAGTCCCTAACTTAAAAGCACATATAAGGACTAAATAACAAGAAACAGATGTATAATTATAAATGGATAACTTGATGCTCTGTATCCACTAATCCTGATGATTATATGCCCAGTGTGTGTATTGTCTGTGGAGAAATTGGTGGAAGCTTGAAACATGTTCTTTTGAGGAAGACAAGTAACGGGTTTGAAGTCACTTCTTGAAAAGTACAAGCTTAGGTAAAATAAGTGTGAGATGCTTTCCTTCAAGGCAAATGTTCTAAGAGCAGAATTCATTTAACAGATGTGAAAATGAGGGGGAACTTGTTCTGGCGCTGTTATCCGCCTTCTGCATAGATGTTATGGATCAAAAGGGCCACTGGAAGGAAGGTGGAGTGCATCGCAGCTACTTAGCATGAGGCACCTGAAGCTTGGGCACAGAAATCCTGTGAAGTAGGAGCTGGGTTGATGCTCTGACTTGACTGTGAGGAGAGAGCCTCCCTTCCCTTTGTGGCAGAAACTGCTGGGATTCAGCTGCCGCAGGGTGGAAGGAGGCTGGTAGTGAGCGTTGTGGCACAAGGGCTGGGAGCTACAAGCACGCTATAGCGAGCCTCTGAGGTGGGCACACAGCACCCTTCCTCTCTCCGTCGGAAGTAAGTTCAACCTGAGACGTTGCACTCGAGCTGGGAAGCGGAGAAAACAAGCTCTTCACAAGCTGGAAAAGCTTGGATAAATATTAGGAGTAACAAAGTGCTTTGGGAAGCTTTGCACTGCTGTGTGCCAGTATCCCCTGATTGCTTTTTGGGGATGGGAGGTTGCCAGATTGTGAGCTTTCGGTTGTATGTCTGCCATCTCAATTCCTTGTACTTTTCTTTCCCTAGAGGACTATAAGTGAGAGCAGATCTCTGCCCCTTTCTGAGGTTGGCGCTCACCTGGTCCAGGCCATGAAAGCTGGCTGCCCTGTCAACCTGGAGCGAGCAGGTTTGACTCCTGAAGTTCGGCAGATAGTTTCTGATGTTATCCGAAATCCTCCCATTGACTCGGGTAAGCATCACAGCCCTTAAATGAAGCTTCTCATGACAGTGGCATACAGATGAACGGAATAAAAAACGGACAGCTCAGCTGCTTCTTGAGGTAGAACCTGTTACTTCTGGAAGGCGGTGGCAAGGCAGAGCATGGTAATGCCAGGAGCGCTGCTTTCCTTCCAAGTTGGTGGTGTAAAATTAGGCAATCAGGATTCATAAAAGAGCAAAAGAGGGTAGCCCTCTACAAATCATTTCCCTCGAATGTATGTCTGCCGAAAAGATTCGGGTATTGTTCTTAAATCTGCATTTACTCAAGTGTTTTTGGAAAAAAAAAACATCAGCCTGACAAAGTCTCCCTGTAAGTACTGGCATCTACAGAAAATATAGTGAGGAAGAGCTGTAGAACTTCCCCAGTGCAACTTCTTTGGAAGTTGCTTGTTTAGGATGAGGCAGCAGAGAAGTGCAGGAAAAGCAGTTCTTCCTCTTAATGCGGTCACCTGTTGCCATGGGCTAGTTCAGAGGCTGAAGACAGTCGTGTACTGACTGGAGGGTCTGAGAATGAGCGACTTAAAGGTCAGTCTTGCCCTTGTAGTTAAATTTCTTAGGCTGCCAGAATTTGCTGACTTGCTGGCGTTGTCACTCTTACCCTGTTGCGGTTTAACGTGCCTTTTCAGCAGCAGTGACGGGCTCAACCAGACTTCTTGCTGTCTTAAATTTAGTGCCATGCTAGAATGGGGAGCTGGCATGGCACTATATTTAAGAAAGCGAGGGAGGCTTTTCAGGCTGAGCTAAGATAGCCTTCCTCTCAAGAGAAAATGGTTCCTACAGCATGTGAGTTAGAGGCAGGCGATTCTGATGTTTTAAGCTAAATTTGAGGACAGTAAGCTTGTGTGAGCATGAATGAGGTGGGGATTCATCCCATGAGCTCATGATCTGTTTTCGTATGAATCAAACCCATGTGTTTTATTTCTCGTTCTTTTCTGTGCCTTAATCTGTCGTATGCTTTAGCAAGGGACAACTGATGCATTTTAAAACAGAAAACTCAATAAGGGGCAAGAGGATTAAAAAAAAGTTATTCTTTTATATTTTTTCCAAGACACCACCAAAATTCAAGCCATCAGAAAACTGGTTCCTGCAAATATTGAACTGTATCTCATCAACATGACTATCGCGTTATTGGAGAAAGAGAATAGAAATAAATCTCAGGGTGGCTCCGGAGTCAAAAGGATGCTGGTGTGGGCAGAAGGGCAGCAGGAAAAAAAAGGAGCGGATCAAGCAAGCAGGGAAGATGTTCTGTGTAGTAAAACAAAGGTTAGTAAAAAGGTATAAAACTAGTTTTGCCCCAAGTTTCCTCTTTTGTAGGAGCAGACGAAAAACCCTTTTATATTGTTGCAATCTCCAGTAGTGGTTGAGTGTCTCATCTTTGCAGTCCATCTTTCCCTCAGGTTTGAGGAGGACTTGCCTCCCTCTCTTCCGAGAGCAATGTTCAGAGCAGAACCAGAGGGTTCCCCTTGCCAAGCATTCCCTGGGAAGAGGGCTGTCCCTGGGCTCTCTCAAACATGGCTCCTGAGTTGATCAGTTCCCATGTGGCACTGCCGGCTCATCTCTGCCATAGTGAGTCCTGGATGTGCAGCCCAGGAACATCAGGAACATGATGGTCCACCAGTGTAGACCATCACAGCTGCAGCTTGGTAGTGGCCTTGGAAGGGATCAGTGCTTCCTGGTGTTGACCAGCCCTTTGGGATGTGGATGCAAAAGATGCATTGTAAAATCCCAGATTTACAGCAGCTGGGGCAGTGGAGGAAAAAGCTGAAATTCTCCTTAGTATGAAAAGCTTTGGTGAGCCAGATCCTTCATAGCCACAAAGTCCATGTTCTGCCCTTGCCTTGCTTCTGTGCGTTGGAACCTGCTCACCAATCTGATGGGGGGGAAAAGTGATTCAAGAGCAGAAAGGCTGGGAGCGTGAAAAAGCCAGAGGCAATGCCTGCAGAAATGTCTGTCTTTCATGGGTTCCTCTGTTGCTTGAAACTGCTGGGTGTAGCCGTGATAACGAGAAAAATGTCATGCCATAAGCCTGATTCATCGGGGAGAAACTTCAGGGAATAAGGAGCTCTTTGTTGCTCTTTGAGAAAGGCTGGGCTTGTCTTCTGAGACCTCGGCTGGCCTCTCTGTCTCCCAAGTCCCAGTTCAGCACCTTGTACAAAAGACCACCCTGCATGGAGCGGCTCCTGCTGGGACTGGTAAAAAGAAACTCCTGCTGCTGCGTGCGCCAGGATTTCATGTCTGTTCCTTACGGGGTTTGGGGTTGATTGTTTGAACTCCGCCTCAAACCATTTTTCAAGCCTTGCCACTTTGCCAAATGGATTGCTTCCCTCAGTGCTGTTTTGTTTCTGCATTATCTGTGTCTGAGCCTTCTTTGTCCTGAAGTTGACCTCCTGGCAGTCCAGTTGCGTGAGGTCTCATTACACTTTTTTCCACTACTGTTAACTGCTGGAGCTAATAACAGGAATGACATGCTATTAGAAATCAAATTATTGTTATACAAATGAGTAGGCTGCAAATCCAAATAGTCTTCATTTACTTCTCCTTCAGAATATATCCTGGTTCTAATAATTCCCTGTAGCAAATGGCTCTTAAATTTGCTAATGAACGTTCTTGGATTTTAACAACCTTAAATTACTGCTGCTTTTACAGGGTAATTTGATCAATCCAACATTGAAGGAAGGAGCGGAGAAAACCCATCTGCAAGCGGTGCCTTTGGCTTCGGTAAATAGATGCTCTTACTCTAATGAAGCATGTGGTAGACTTGCTGTTAGCGATGCCTTCAGTAACACCAAGATGGGTAGTCGATGGAAAAATCTCTTCTTGGCTCTTCCAGCCTAGGACCAGCAGGCGTTATATAGAAATGCGAAGTCGGTACCTCTGTGCCTGCTACGCCTTGTTTAACTGACACCTTTGCTGTGGAAACACATTTGGAAGCACAGCACTTGCGAGTCGGGAGCAAGTGTTTTAAGTTCTCGGAGCCATAGGGATGGAGGAAGTATTCTTCTCCATGACAAAAAAAGCTACCCACACACAAGTACAAGTCCCAGTTCCCTTGTGTTCGATTTGGATACGCTTCACTTGCTCAAATTTTATGGTGGTGAAATAAGCAAGAAATAGCTAGTGCTGTCACTAGGCAAAGGCGTTGGGATTATGTTTACAATTACAGACTCACTTCTAGAAAAAAACCCCTCCAAAACACAGCCTCTGCGCTGGATCTTGTTGGCGCAGACCTAAGCTTTAATGCTGCGATACGCGTAACAGCCCGCTTCCTTACTGTCCCATGGAAAGGCTGTACAGAGCGTGGATGACGGCCAGCCAGGCGGCAGAGGGACAGAAAGCCGCCTGACTCCCATCGCCCTGGCCTCCTGGAATCAGCCTGCCCCCAATCCCAACGAGGAGGAGCTGTTTGCTGACTCCCAGCCCAAGGTGAGACTGCCTGTAGCTCTGTGTGCCAGGAGCAGAGCTCAGACCCGATAATTTGAGTCTTTATTTTGACCAACCCAAAATCCCAGCTTCTCTCGGCGTTCCTTGCCCAAAACCTTGTCCTGGATTGCCAGACAACTTTGCTTGTTAATATCCTTCGTGTAGTGACAGCGTGCTGCTTTTATCGTGCTTGCTATGCCTGAATATACCTGGATGGCAGCATCAGCCTGCTAAAATAATTTTTTTTTTTCCTTATTACATCTTGCCAGCCATCTAGTGGCAGATGCTTCCAGCAATTTTTGAGGATGTTAGCTCCTGTGGCTCCGACAGGCGCTACTTCCTGTACAGCTTCCTTCAGTTTGAAGCTGGATATTGATTGGAGTGTAAAAACATGAGGCAGACAAATGGTTATTCATGGTTTGGTCAGTGTTGGGTGAGTACAACTCCTGAATAGCACAGCAGCTCTCATCATGGAAACACTAAACACGATAACACTGTTGTTGATTGCTGGCATTAGCTTCAGAGGACTTCCAGAACATCAGTTCCAAGTAAAGCTGCTTTGTTGCGAGACAGGAACAAAATGTGATCAGGGTGATGATCTCTGCTTCACCCAGGCTGGGGCTGGGAGTCCTGGTTTGTTCACACACCTCCTGCGGTGAGCGCTGGAGCATCCTCTCTCCGGGCTGGAGATGGGTCCTCCTGGCAGCTCACCCGCGGTCTCGTGCATAGAATCACGGCAAAGAATTTCTTCCTCAGATCTCAATCTCCCCTCTTTTGGTTTAAAACTGTCACCCCTCATCCTATGGCTCCCCTCCCTGATCCAGAGTCCCTCCCCAGCTTTCCCGGAGCCCCTTGAGGGCCTGGAAGGGGCTCCAAGGTCTCCCTGGAGCCGTCTCTTCTCCAGGCTGACCCCCCCCAGCTCTCCCAGCCTGTCCCCACAGCAGAGGGGCTCCAACAGTGCTGTGTCCTTCATCTTGCAATTAACATCTCCACAGCGCTTGGCCTTCTGTGATTTAAAAATTGGTTGCTGAGGCCCATTCATCTCCAAGCTCTTGCTTCTATTTATTTTTTTTCAGTCCCTAGTTAAAAACACCCCCTCTTTCAAGGCAGACATGAGCCTTCCACTACTCCTGGAGCCAGTTCATGCCTCTTCCTGCACATGATGTTTTTTATCGGGTAGGGTTGGACTGTAAATGCTCACCTTTTTCTAGGTGTTTGTTTTCTTCTTGCAGAGCTCCCATCCCCCTTGTAAGAGGAAGGTGCCGGAATGGTTTGGAACTTCAGCTGTGCCCCTTCTCCCTCCAACCCAGACCAAGAAATCCAAAGCGGAGACCAGAAAAGGGATTTTTAGTTGAACACATGAAATGGAGATATTTTTTATAAAAAAAAGATGAAGAGCGTTTTACGTACAGAGTTCAGTGTCATGATGTGATGCGCAGTGATGCTTTTCACCGTGTGAAACATTCTTATTAAAAAAATAATAATAATAAACAGTCCGCCCCCTCTCCGTGTGGCGAAAGGGGGCTGCGGCCTAGGAAGCCGCCCGCGTCGCCATGGCGACGGCCGGCTCACTTCCGGGGCGGGCCCTGGCGCGGGGGCTGCCGGGAAGGCGCCATGGCCCAATAGGCGGCGGGGGCCAGGCCTGCGCCTCGCGGGTGAGGCGGCGCGCGCGGGGCGGCCCGGGGCG
>VXBO01007153.1:98383-136811 GCA_013400135.1 Rhinoptilus africanus
CTTTGAAGTCCTTCGTGAAGGCCCGGTTGGCGGGGGGGTGGCGGCGTGCAGCCAGCGGGCTTGCTGCTGGCGCTGCGGTGTCTGTTCCCCTCCAGAATCCGCCAATTCCGGCTCAAAAACGTCATTCTCCACCCTCAGGCTCTGCCCCGGGGGTTAATGTGTTGTTCTGGCGCTTAAAATCCCCAGACGTCTCAATTTTTAAAGTCCATGCACAGGAAGAGCAAGGTACAACTTCATAAACGCGTATCTCCACTTTTAAATACCCTGCTAACTCAAATACCGCTTTCTTGCCTTCAACCTCCTCCTCCTCGTCACAGAATTATGGATCCGAGTTTACTGAGAGAGCGAGAGCTGTTCAAAAAGCGTGCCCTCTCCACACCAGCAGTAGAAAAACGTCCAGCGCCATCTTCTGACTCCTCCTCTTCCAAAAAGAAGAAAGCAAAAGTAGAACAAGGTGGCTCCTCCAGCTCAAAACAAAACACAGGTTGGTGACAGTCGCCTGTTCAACAGCCGTTCGGTGTTTCCCACTGTCTGCCTCTAAACTGTGGTTTGTTAACGTGAATCGGTCTATCTGTGAATTTTGCTGGCGGCTGTTGTCATTCTTTCTCTTAAACTGTCACTTCTTGTTAAGAAATTGACTTGCGTAATGGGAAGAAACGCTTTTACAACCACGTGTACGTGTCGGGCCTCATCCTGCGACTTGTTTGGTGTTACTCGGTTGGAGGGATCGCTACTGCCAAAAGATCGTTCCGTATGAAGCTGAGCTTTTGATTTGTGGATTTTGGGGATTGCTGGACCCACAGGACAAGCGGTAACTGTGGTCTCATTCTTTTTCTCTTCTCTGGCAAGAAAACGCCTAAAACTTAATTTTGTTAACTGTAAATCGTCGGCTGTCCATCCATGAGATGGATTTTGCAACTTACATCCTGTCTGGCTGGCGTACGGTGATTATCGGCAGTTCTTGTTTTACTGGGGAGCTAATCTTTGTTCATGAATACCGGGTTTTGGCAGGTTTCTGGCTGCTTTTGTCAGGAGTTTCCTTGTTTCTTTGTGATGATGCTGATGCATCTTTCAATATCGACTAAGCAGTTAATAAAGCAGCACTGAAACAGTGTGAGCAAATGAAAAGTGCAGCACCTGGAGCAGCAAGGAGAGGGTTTGTGTGCACACAGCAGCGTGTTCTGTGTTTGCTTTCACTGTGCGAGACGCAGAACTTGGAGGGGACTTTTCAGTTCCCTGAAAGCACTGACTGACCATGCTCTGATGCGCTCTAAATGTTAAATCAAATGTCAGGAGTTACTAAAACGCAAAATACCCTGTTGTGCAAACTCCTTGCGTGCTCACATTTTGAATACCACGTGGGGTTCTCTTCCAAACTCCAAAACAATAGAGCTAAAAACAGCAGAGAAAAAGTCAAGGACGATGGGAGGAGTGGAACGTCTTCTGTCTGAGGGGAAGAGTAGGGAGTTTGTGTGTGTATCTTCAGCTTCTCAGGGCACTAAATAAAGTTATCAGCCAGACATTTTAAATCAAGGGAGACCATGTTTCCGTCGGTGCCTTTGCCACGCTTTCTCTTTAGACAAAATAAATTTCTGCGTGGAATATCCTAAACTGCATATCCTGAGTGAGAGCGGTTTGCTGGGAAAGAGGGATGGGGAGGCAGGAAGAGGCCAGACGGTGCAAATGTGAGTCTGATCTGGAGGAGCTGAGTAGATATGTGGCGTGTGGCCAAGCGGCACAGCTGATAAAGTGTAATTTCTTTTCTGTGATTTTATGGGTTGGATATTTCTTTTAAGTGTTTTTTTCCAGTTGTCAAATGGTTAGCTTCCACAAATAGGAATGTGTGGCTGTGAGGAAATAGGCTTTATCTTTCACACTGCTGGCTTCATTCCAGACAGTGTCAGAAAGGTTTCAAGGTTTCTATAACGTTTTTATCCAGAATGAATTCAACCTCCTTTCATTTTCCCCTGGAGAGTATTTACTAACTACTGCAGAAGCGGCAAAGATGGAAGGAAAATAATGGAGAGCGAGCGGACTAACCTTCTCCCTCTTGCTCTTAGGAATTGGCTCAGAGCAAGTGTTCCGACTGGCAAGTGACTGAACAGGTTGAGCAGCCACAAGCAGCACAGGTTGCCCTGTGATGCTGCAGAGGCAAAGTCCTTGGCCTCAAAACCTGCTTTTTGTTTGAATCGCCAGATTGTTAGGTGCCTGTCAGGATAGGCGTGTGTCAGAGATGGGTCTTGGGGAGCCGGAGTAAAAACCTGGTGTTGAGGAATCCCTGTCCCACCCCCCCAAAGAAATTAAAATTAAGGTGATTGGTCCTCATTTTGCTATGTAGTAACAAACAAAGATGATGAATAATGTCACCCTGATTACGTGTCAGCATTGATAGTCCCTGGGTGTGTAGCGCCTGCAGGTTCTGTAATTCTGGGACTCGTAGAACCTGCCCTTACTGTTTTTGGGGGAGCAGAGGCATCGGGGTCATGCTAATCTTTAAATGACCACAGAGCTAAATCTGGGCTGTACACAAAGATTTGTTGTAAGCTTTCCAGTGAGAATAGTTATTTCTATAGCTCTTTGAAATCATTATTCAAGCAAGTGATTTGAAAAAAAAATTCACAACTGCCTTGCATACTCAGTTCAGAATAGTAACTGGAAAATAAAGGAAATTGATCGTATCTGTTTATTTCTTTTTATTGTTCAATAGTAAGCTGTAGCTAAGATCTTAGTCTTTATCTTAAGACCTTTAGTGGTCTTAGCCAGCAAGTAATCAAGAGCTGAAGTCTCCAGGAGCTGTTTCCTGACTTAGTCTACACATGGGAAAGAATTGTCCTGAGCCTCTAGGGCTGTGCAAGGGGAGATCTTTGTCTTCTCTTCCTTGGGCAGACACCCAGCCCCTTTGTAGATATGTGAAATAAGTAGCTGGAAGGAGTCCGAAGATTTTTCCTTGCGTGTGCTTCTCAGGAAGGCATAAGAACATGAAGCCAGGGTAGCAGAGGCCAGCCATGTCATTTCCTGCACACTGCCTTCTTGCGTGCAGCGATGATGCGCGTTTTGTAGGAACACTGCGAGTGGAAAGCCGTCCTGTTGCCGTTCCGAGTGTTTGCTTTCAGGAAAGAGGCATCTTAATTCATTCAGTGTGTCCCGATGGCCGCTCTTGTCTCTCTTGAGCAGGACACGGGTCTGTCAAATGCAGAGGAAGGTAATGAGGCATCTACCCAGTGTCCCTGACAGCAGAAGGCGTTAACAGCACTGTCTTCATCCTGTGTGTCGATGTGAATCCTAAAACATCTTGTACCTGGGACGCCGGCTTCCATTAATTGTGCTTAAGGTTTGATTCTTAGCTAAAAACATTCTCTGTACGTGGCACGGGTACTGGCGAAACATCACCCTAACAAGGGTATGGGAGATGAATGGTTGCAGCGGTAGTCGTGCCGTTTTGCGACTGCAGAAAGGAGCTTGCTCCTCCAGGTGAATCGTGAGACTAGCGGCGCTGATTAGTAGCGGCCTGACTCCATCTCACCAACCGGGAAGAGTCAAATTAGCAAGTCTTTCAGTGCGTCCACATCTCCTAGAGCTTAGGCATACTGATAACCTGATAGAAGAGAGTTTTTACGCGTTAAAAAGAAAAAGATAATAATTGTAAGTACTGGCCATAGCACAAAGGTATTTCTGACATGGATGGACTGTGAGATCAGCGTTGTAGCTTACTTGTTCATTTGGCGGGGTTTTGTTTCCCTAATGGCAGGAATATTATTTGGGTTTTATACAGTTAAATACGTTGTCCCACATGTAGCTTTGATCTGGGATCTTTCTCGCTGGCCTGCTTCTCTGTGGGTTCAGGAGCGTGAAAGACTTACCGGGCCATACCGATGGCCCCGCCGTTGGACGCTGTTATTGCAGTTGTAATATGTAACTGCAAAACTTGCATGGTTTTTAAAACTGTAGACGCAACGCAGCTACAGAAAGGAAATAACCTGGCGAGCTAGGGGTGTGTGTTACACGGTCAGTTTGTGAGAATGGTGTGAGTGTGAACCCTGGGACGCATCGGCAGGCGGATGAAGCGAGCTGAGATTCTCTTGTGCAAAATGAAGGCACTTCTCGCCGTGGATCCGTCCTGCCGGCTCTAGCGCAAGGCTTATCCTGGTGTGGTCTCCTTTCTGAAGCGTGTCGACACCCGAGAGCTGCCTTGCGGGCTGGGCGAAATTGCCGTCATCGGTGTGGGAGGTCTGTGACCCGTCTGTTCGCGTTTCTTGTCAAGAACTCGGGTCAGTTCCAGTTCAGCTCTGAAAAGTTAAGGTAGGAATGATATATCCAGCACATCTGACTCCCTGTAGTGTTGTGGTTACAGTAGAGGCAGCAGCCTTGGGCAGAAAAATGTCCCTGTTTCTTCTAAACCATGGCACCACTACACTATGCTTTTGTGGAAGTAGTCAGACATTCTGAAGGTAGTGCATTAGTCACATCTCAACACCCAGAAGTTGTTAAACAGGTTGAACATGAAGTAAGGGGAGATCGGTTCTCTGGAACTGGAGAAGGGGAGGGAGAAAGGGTCACATTGTACCACAGGAGGTTAGAAAAGACCATTTGAGGGATAAGTTTCACATTAGCTTACTTTTCCTCCCACCACCCTCTCTTCTAAAAGCAAGAAACCCGTAATAAGAGCTGCCGAAGGCAAGAATTCACACAAGTTTCTCCTGTCTTGTGGGATCTCTCCCCATTCGACCCTTCTATCTTGTATGTTTTTTCTCACCCCTTGTGTATCTTCCCTGTCTGTGTGTGGTTGACCTCAGCAGGAGGACACTGCCCTGTCCTTTATGATCAGATTGTTGAGCGTCTTTATAAACGTTTTCTCCATTTAAGCAACATAGTTTATGCACCTTAGGCAACATTTGTTCAGGTAGACAAAGATCTATGCTAGTAACTCAATATTAACAACAAAAGGTCATTTAAAAACAAAAATATTTTCTTTCCCTCATAACATTGTAACAGATCATCCTTCTGCTGAGCACTGGGAAAGCCTTTGCCAATTGTTCAAGTTCACATCCAGAGATAAAACGATAACCGTTGCTATTATATTTAAGTCCAAAAGAAAAAAAGCGTGTGACTTGCTCATTCATAAGGTACAAGAGGCTTCATTCAAGGTGTTACACCTTCTTCAAGTGCTGATGCTCAGTCCATCCTACACCACCTCTGTTTCGTGCTTTCTGAAGCTGTTCAGCATTGCTCGAACAGGATTGGGTTCGTTCTCCAAGTCTTTCACAGTTTTATTTTTCACGCAGCAGCAGCAGTCTAGCAGTTCGTAGAGGAAAGCCAACACCACCAGAGAAACTACAGTAAAGATGAATATGATCAGAATAATAAAGCAGGCAGTGTTCCAGTTGTCATGGAAAGGGTAAATTTTCTGCACTTGAAAGCCCAGATACTGGGAAATGGAGGTAGTAGTCTCGTTCCAGTGAGTGCTGTTGAGGGTTGCCATTCTTGATGAGTTGTTTTAGCGGGCTCACCGTCACGGATTTGGGGGCTGAAACAGAAAAACAAAGCTGTTGAGGACTCTGTTGATCAAGAACATGCTGTGATTTTTATCCCAAACCGTAAGAACTTAAGCTTGGACTAAGTGCTCTCACCTCCTACAAACATGGGTTGTTGCGTACTCGTATTTGCTCAGAAAAGTACCAAACTCCAAATGCACAACTTTGTGATTTGTCTGGAAGATTTATTTCAGGGGTGACTGGTCCATGTGGTGTCCATCATGGACCGGCCCATCATGTCGTGTCAGTTATTCTGGAATGAGAGAGCTTTGCTTCTTTATTTCAGGTATACCCAAGGACAACAAGATAATTTTCAAGGTACGCAGTGGTTTGAACAATCTGTACATGGTTAGTTTTGGGCTTGATTCTTGCATTGCATGAAAGCCGTCAGTGATCTTGACCCTCCCACACCTGTGTGATTAGAAGGACTCGCTCCATGTTAATGTCGTGGCAGTTTGTTTATTTGATTGTTGTTTTTTTCCTCCTATTTGGGAAAAAGGAGGAAAAAAATAACGTATAAATCCTAAACAAAAAAAGTATAAATCGGAACTGTTTTGGAGGATGTTTCTAAAGAACAGAACCAAACTTTTGGTTTTTCTTCCAGTACGAAATAACAATCCTGGTTCCTTAAAAGTCATTATTTTAGAAATGCCTGTTAGCATAGACTTCTTAACCCTGCAAAACTGTTTTGACTTCAGAGGGACAGATTTCTTGACACATCCGTTCCCCTGCTGTTCCGCTGCTGAGCAGAAATTTGCGCTGGAGAAATCCAACCGCTTTGTTCAGCTGCTGGAACAGCACTGAGCGTGTTTGGAAATCTCGGCCCATTTGTGGTGCCATGGTCATTGGGAAAGATAACGAGGAAAACCCAAGCCTTTCTGAGGAGTTCTGATTCCTTGTTTTCAACTACATTCTCTGCTTAACTACTAGGAAAGGAATGTCGTCTTTTGTCCAGTACTGTCTGTACCCCGTGGAAGAAAAGACCGCTTTGTGGCGTCGGGGAGAGAAAGCAAGAAGTTGGCTCCGGCCGATCTGCCTTTGGCGCGAATGGTATCGCTGTCGAGATGTGCTGGTTTGGAAAGGCCATTGCTCGGAAGTGTGAAAGTAGGCTGTGCCTCAGTCGTTTCTGTGGTATATCTAGAACCAAAGAGTAGTTTTGTCTCTCTCTGATTTTCGCCATGAATTATGGAGATGAATTCTCCATGAATTAGGCGTTTCTCCGTGAATTTGGCAGATGAGGTGTCTGGCAAAAAGATCTTTACAGTTATGAGTCTCTTTTTCCCCCCAATTTCTTTCTTCCCCTGGCTTTGCCTCCCAAAACTGAGGGAATTTAGGGTAATTTTGTTGCATAGTCTAATGTAATAAAAAATGTCCAAGGAGCCACAGAAATTTCTGGTTACCTGTCGTAGCGCACTGTAGGACGCCGTAGTAACCTTTGAATCCTTCAGGCAATTTAAAAAATGGGTGTGGGAGAAGGAGATGGAGTCAAATCTCCATATTCCCTTGCGGAGATTGCAAAGAGGGTTTAGGTGAAAGATAGTGGTGAGCAGCAATGACGGGCCAACCCCACATTGTAAGCCTGTCGGTGGGTGCGTGCTGGCGGAGGAGCAGCTCGCAAAATGCACGTTTGTATTCTGTGGTGCCCCAGAAAATGGAGGATTATGGAAGGGGAAGAGAGAGAGAGACAAGATAGAAACTTTGTAGAAACCCGGAGCCTTGTTTCCATGAGGCAATGAAAGATTTGTCTGCTTTGACCATAAAGCAAAAAGTGAAAACCTAGCCAGGCTCATTACAGAATGGTCCTGGCTACACACATTCAGTTTAATTTCATTCAGGAATCAAAACTACAGGACGGAGGAGTAACGCTGATGTTTTGTTCGTTAAACTGTGCTCACAGGTAACGCTTTAATGAACCTTGCATATCCCAGAAATAATTCTGCCATCGACCTCTTTAGACAGTGAGAACTACAAAATGTCTGAATAAATGGGAAGTGGCAAAGGCAAAGCGTGGTGGTGTCTGCCAAAATAGATTTCTTAAAGCAATCTAAGCACCTGAGTGGGGGTGCCACCACTTTTTTGGGGCACCACAGAATAAAAAAGTGCATTTTGCGAGTTGTCATTATTAAAAAAAAAAAGAAGGATATTGTGAAAACCGGGATGATGCAGCCAAACCAGCTTGTGATTTGTGTTTTATTTTTATTGTTCAATTATTATACATTTTGTTCTTCATCCTTCTGTCTTTAACGAATTTAAACTGAAACAGAATGGCTTTGTTAGTGGGAAGACACAGACATTTTTTGGAGCGGTTGCACTTACTGTTTCCTCTATTAAATTTCTAATTGAATACACAAATTTCTAATTGGATACACAAAGTATGACTGGGATGGATAGGATTAATTCAACTGTGTTTGTTGTTTGGTTTTTTTCTTAGAAAAGTTTACAGAACAAATCCAAGCTAAAAATGCTCCTGAGCTGAGTTGGGTCCTGGCTTTGAGAGCGTGTCTTAGTTTGGTCACGGTATAGGAAGGAAACTCGGCTGCCTTGTTTTATGGGGCTAAAAGTCAGGAGAGTTTTTGAAGGGGTGGTCTGAAGACTCATTTGTGAGCGAGAGAGGGGGCTGAATAAAAGGACTTGGAGTCGCCTTTGAGGGGTAATTAAAACAAGCAGGATATAAATGTGTACTTTAAATGGCAAGAGAATGTCCTCGGGGAAGAAAGGAGTTTTGTTTTGAACTTTTCAAACAGCTTTCTAAGGCTGAGGATTTTGTTGGAATCTGTTACAGGTCAGTTTGCTCACTCTGTAAACCCCAGGCACAAAAATTAACCGTTTCTGCTGACGCAAAATTGAGTATTTCAGTCGTTGCTGAAAGCGATCGAGATCTGGGGCCGATGGAGGAGACTGGGCATGTTTATATCGCGTAGCCGGGCCCCTTTGCCAGCACGGCTCTGTTCCCGAGAGGAGAGGAGCGTCCCTGCCGCCGGCGCAGTGCAGCAGCCAGCCCCTTCCCACTCCACGGCCACCATCAGGGCAGAGGTTTGCTCAGCTCAGGGAAGCTCGTCTTTACGCAGGGAGGTGGAATTTAATGCCTGTGCCGGAGGTGGTTAGCGCTTCCCGAGGATGATGATCATCTCCTTTAAATTTGATTGAGGCGAGGCAGATAAATATCAGCTCCTCGCTGCTGTAATTATTAAAATACAAGACCGAAGTAGCCGTTGCCGAGCCCTCTGAATTAGCACAGCAGTAATAAGGGTAGCATCGTTGAAAGCTGTCAAAGATGGCCTTGTTTCATGGAGTTTTATTTATTTTTTAATGGCATAGTTTAAACGCATATTGTAAGCCAGTCCGATTTGAATGCAGTTCAGCTACTGTATGTATCCAAAAGGCAGTGAGTTAAATATTTAATGAATTGGCTTCTGTACTATCTGTTCGAGGTTTTAATTTAAAAGTATCATCATCTTTAGACGCTGCAGAGGAGCAGCTTTACTTGAAATCATTTCCATGGAGCAGAGGGAAATGACTGGCAAAAAATCATTTCAGTGCAGTACCGAGCAAGTCCTGTTTAAGAAACCACTGAATAGACATCTTGGGGTAACAGCATTTACAAATCCCCAGTGGATTCTAACCTGTCTGTATTGTCTTGATTGCTCCTCCAATATTTACAAGGATAATAATATGCCATGAGATTTTTTTTTCCTACCCTAACGCACCAAATTTCTAGAACAGGTTTCTAGCATATCCACGAACGTAGATCTCTTTTAGGCAGCCTAATCGATGTGGTTTACAGAATACCCACTTGGGAGACAGGTTTTTTTAAATTTCAGGTTTAGCTGTCTCTGTTTTAAGGAAAATCCTTTCATTATCATTTCTGTACAAACATATAGAATCAATTACAAGGAACGTGAGGCTGCAGGAAAGGAGCTACCTCCCCGGGAAGCACGAAATCCATTTTGTTTACTGAGTCTTGGCTTGGTATATGAGCTTTCCTGTAAGATGGAGCGGTCATCAATTTTCCATTAGCACACAGATGGTGAAAGTGCTCGTCTGACAGTGCAAGACAAGCTCCTCTGCGTTCAGCGGAATGAAATCCGGCTAAACCTAGAGAAAAATCATCCTGATTCTAAGCAGCTTTTTACAGGCTTGTAGGTTACAGGCATATTTTCTTTCAGGAATCAAGATAAACCTAAGACAATGTTATAAAATGGTACACACCTACCTCTTGCCTGAAAGGATGCTGAAAGAGCGCTGTTCTGGTCCCTTTTTTTAATGCAGCCGGTGGCACAGCTAAGATGGAGCTTTCCTACCATTGGCCAGCGCATGATGCTGCTGACAACTTCCTTTATGCTCATTTGCATCCAGCCCTCAACCCCGGGAGTAAATCATTCATAAATTTGACTCTTAGCCTCTCGGAGAAGGAACAAAACCCCTTCCCGCCCTCGTTTTTGGGATGCTCTCCGTTAGGCGATGAGCCTAGTTAGCGGAGAGGTGCGCTGGGAATGCTCTGGTGGCTGTGAGCCGGCTCTGCATTGCGCTGGGAAGCAGCCAGTCGAACCATGACGTTTGAAGTGTTAATATCTGCAGATTTCCAGCTTTGCCGTGGGGTTAGATTTACTTGTCATGAACGGCAGCAGGCTGTAGCCAGGCAGATCAAACAAGATAATCTGCTTGATTCAATTGACAGAACAAATTCATGATAAGTCGTCTTTAACTATTTGTTGTACCTCTGAGTTTATTTTGGTCGCTTTAGACCTCTCGTTACAGGAGTGATTTTTTTATTTATGAAATATCCTGCATAGACATTAATATTTCATGATACAAGGGGCCCTGGGGGGGAAAATCCCTATAGGCTCCTCCTATTCAGGGGGAGATGGCTTTTGTTTTTCTCCCTTTCTTCCATCTTAATTTAGTAACCAGAACAAGATGTTCTTCTGTAGATGGAATTATACTGATTCTTCTGCGTTAATTTTAGGATTGGTGTGCTATGTAAAGCCTCCAGGACGATGTCATGTAGTAGCTTCACAATTATCGGTTGCCAAATTTTAGATGTGATGTTTATTCCTTTGGCATTACGGTTTTTACTATATTAGCACCAGTTTCCATGAAGGCTTCCTAATAATTATCGGAAGTGGATTTGTTTGAAGTTTGACTACACCCAGAATTTGCCTTTTACAGTGACTTGCAGATCAGCGTAGAAGTAGGTTGAGATGCAGTGGGACAGACACGAAAACAGTTCACCTAAAGCGTAGTGATTTTGGAAACTTGATTTGGCGTTTCCTGTGAAGAACTTGGCAAGGGCATTTAAATTTACACACGCTTTCTCTAATCCTGCCGCTTAATCGGTGGAGGTGATGGGTCTTTGTTGAGCATCTTAGGTGCGTTTGCTAGATTATGATGATCTTTTTTTTTTCCTTTTTTCTTTCTTTTTTCACTGCTGCAAACCCCTGAGCCTTTCCACTCCTGCTTATCACCACGCTCATCCATCCCTCCAGCTGCCCAGCAGAGCAAAGACCCGCTGCAACCTCTCCCTCGCCTAATACACTAAGTGTTCTTTTCTCTCCCTTGACTGATTTTTCCACAGAAATAATAGGAGCTCAGTACCTCTGAGATGCCTACTGTCCTGTCAAATGTGGTTAGAAATGCTTAAAAAAATAATTTTGTGATTAAATCATTTTTGTGATTAAAAAATTCCTGTGGTGACAAAGAGGAAATGTTCTTTTTCTGGAGTAGCTGAAATTCTGAAACGCTGTTACCATTAAGTTTGAGCAACGTTGTGCTGGTAATGGACCTGTGGCTTTCGACAGTGGTTTGTGGATATTTCTGTTTAATGTGCTGTGGTATAAAATTAGTAACAGTCATTAACAACCTTTCCAAGATTTTCTGAAACAAGCTTTACACAATACCAAACCTCGCGATACATTAAGGTGGAACCAGACCTGGCGACGGAAGGGATTCTGAATTGTTCAACACACTAAGTTGAACTGGTTTGAATTTACGGGTTGGTTTTTTTTTAATAAATTCTCCGGTAGAGCTACTTTTAAAAAAATATTTTTAAAAAACCCAGCGCAACAAGGACAGCCTTCCTTTACCTGGGGCGTAACTGTTTTATACCTGTTGGGAATAAGTGAAATTTTCTGCTCCTATCTCAGCAGCAGGAAGCTATTGGTAGAGCTAATTGTTGGGCAAAAATGCGGTGCATTATTTCAGTGTGAATTAATGCAGCATAAATGATTATAATATGTTAAGCCACAGAATTAAACGTGTAGTCTTACGGTAGTCATGCTGCAGTTGCTCGCTGTTTTCCTAAAGGCCAAATCCCAATAACTTTATATTTATGGAGCTCTTCTCAGCAGCGTTCCAGAGGCACGTGTGTCGGCAGGTAACTCTGTGGGTTTGGATCAACCCCTGTGGTAGTACAGAGTCCTCTGAGGGTGACCGTTCCTGCAACACGCGTTTCTGTTCATAGCTGTAATTCCGAAGGCCTGTGGAAGTAGAGGGAAAAAGAGGTGGAGTGCAGAGCCAGCAGGGTGGCCTTGAAAGCGTCATTTAATTGTTTACTTTCTCCTTTTGTAGATCACAGCAATGGATCATTTAACTTGAAAGCCCTTTCAGGAGGCTCTGGCTACAAGTTTGGAGTCCTTGCTAAAATCGTGAATTATATGAAGGTACGGTGCAAAATTATATGCAAAATTTTGATGCAAAATTATAATTGTTTTAAAATACTTAATATTTATTCACCCGTGGTAGCTGAAAGATGCTGAATATTTCAAACTTTGAAATTGTTTTACTGCAAGAGTGAGAATTTCAAGAAACTGCTCGTGAAATTCAAAATGCTGTCAGTAAATAAAATGGTCTGCTTGTTGTTCCATTACTGAAATCCTAATTATTCCAGGTCACTTGAAAACCAGGATAATGGTTTTTATTTGCAGTAGAAATGGGAACTGCAATATGCTGTCACCTTTTAGGATTCATGAGCTATTTATCAAAATAACGTGTAATTTGGTGCTTGACAGATGACTTTGTCATCGATCTCAGATGGTACTAATTTTTTTTCCTCATATTCTCAAAAACCATGTATTGAAACTCATATGCTATGTGTTCTGTGTCTGTCTTGGTTTTGCAAAAGTTATTTGGTCATCACATGATGGCAATTTTAGTTACTTTATGATAGTTGAGCCACTGAATAAAATAAGTACGGAACGCTAATAGATCCTATTTACTTTTCCAGACTCGGCACCAGCGTGGTGATACACATCCATTAACCCTAGAAGAGATTTTGGATGAAACACAGCATTTAGATATTGGACTCAAACAGAAACAATGGTTAATGAGCGAGGTAAAGAAAACATATGTTTAGATTTTAATTAGAGATGAAGGATTATAATAAACCTTAATTATACATACTTATTTAATTGTAAGCTCTATAAATATATAATCCCTCCTTTAAGAAACTACATTAATTCACATGTCTGTCTATCTGTCTGTCTTGTACCTCCACTTGTTGAGGTAGCTGTGAAATGAAAGCTATTTTGACATTTTTAAGGACCTGTTAGAATTGTTACACAGAGACTGTATTTTATGTCAAGTGAATTTATTCATTACTGGTTTTCTTAAGGAATTTCTTTTTAAAAAAACTTCAAGCGGAAAGCTGTTCCAATATTGCGGGATTTAAATTACTTAGACCAAAGGAGTATGGCACAAAAATCACAGGCTTACAGTTCTTCGTTACTTCCTGAAATTAAGAATTCCGAAGTCTGAAATTGTGGGGTAACAGATCTGCAAATTCCACTGCTGTAGCTCATTAGTCTCACTTGAGAGGCTAGGTTTGGTTCTTACAGGCTCCGTGTAACTTGACACTGTGTTTGTCCTCATGCGTAATTGATATGAATGTCTTCATGGAATTTCAAGATTAATAAATCAGGAAAATAACATATTCGGTATTTACACTTGATTGACCTACCTGTTTTTAATCAGATCATATTTAAAATCCTCGCAGTAGAGTAGTGAAGGCTGTTGAGACGTGGGGAAAAGAATATCTGTACAGTAAAACTAAGAGGGTTTTAACTAATACAGCCTGTAGCATTCCTTTGCTACCGGTACTAATATTCTGGCGCACCGAAACCTCCGATCTGGCGGTGTTGGTTGTGATGAACCAAGATGGAATGAAAAACCTCTTCCCAAGAAGGGTATATAAAGTTATCACTGAATTGTTACTGGACGAGAAAAGGTGAAGGAATACCCTGCAGCGCCAAAGCTAGTCACCTCCTCTGTTACGGGGCGTTTCTCCCTCCTTTCTTCTCTCTGTGTCTCTTCTCTTTCTCCTTTCAGGGTCAGGCTGGCATCTGCAGAAGAAACTAAGTAGAGTTTCCCTCTGTTACAGGTGAACTTCCATTGCTGGTACTGGCTGCACAGCAAAACTGATTCAGAGCATATCTTAAATCATATCAGTTGTCCGTGAACTTCTGGTCAGCTTCGCTCGGCAGCTGGCATCACGTGTAAAATCCTACTGTGCAGGAGGTCTGCTCTTCTCAATTTCTTCTGCAGCTGCTGGTGCCAACGGACAGCAGTTGGGGAAGACTGACCCCTGTTTTGTTCATCCCAGGTTAATGCCTTTCACACTCATAACATCCGTATGACCTGAGCTTGATAGGCCGAGTTGTGCCTTTGCGCTTCATATTCAGCCAAAGCACACTTTTTTGCCTTCCCTCTTCTTTTTCTTTTCCTTCCTGTCTCACAGAGAAATGCACGCGGCTTTCTGACATAAAAGGCTTCGTGGACCTTCGAGCCCAAAGGCATCAAGTGAATGATGTTAAGCCTCCTTTGGTGCTTTGTCCTTTATGGTGTGGCGAATTATGCCTAGACTGGTGGATCTAGGATCCAAGGATTTGAAATCCCTTTAAAACTCAAACCTTCAAACTGGCGGCTGCAACGTGTGGCTGATGTGCTCTAGCTGCTCAAAAGCACACCAGAAAAAAAACCTCCTAGCGTGCGCTCTTTTTCAAGCTTTAAAATTTATGTCCCTGTTACAGGCTCTAGTCAACAATCCGAAAATAGAAGTTGTAGATGGGAAGTATGCTTTCAAACCCAAGTACAACTTGAAAGATAAGAAGGCTCTGCTCAGGCTCTTGGACAAGCATGACCAGCGAGGGCTGGGAGGAATCCTTTTAGAAGATATTGAGGAAGGGCTGCCCAACGCGCAGAAAGCTATCAAGGTGAGTGGCACCTGTCTGCGATTCAGCGAACCCGTTCCAGTTAGCTCCTCCAAGGGGAGGTGAAGGCTAAGAGAGAATTTTTTCATGAGTTGTTTCCATTCTTTTGATAACCCCAAAGCTGTTGCAGAAGATCTAATATTGTAGCTTCTTCTGTATTTCATCCTTTGCTTCTGGATTTGGCCTGGTGTCTCAGCACAGCTGTCAAAGCTCTTTCTGACAAAAGACTCTCGCTCTCCCACATTCCAACTGTCGGCATTTAGTTCTGCTTTTATACCTTGATCTCAGTCCTCCGTATCTCATCTTTGATTTTTTAGTGTACTTATCGTCAGCGTCCACTTTGGATGCCTTTCCTTGCCGGGGGTCTGCTGCTTCTCTGGTTTGTTGTGCTTTTTGTAGCACGAGATCTGGGTCTGTTGTTCAAGTTGGAATCCTTATCCTTGGAAACGAAGTGATTTTGAGTTGCTCTTTTGCATTTGTTTTCGAGGCTTTAGGGGACCAGATCATCTTTGTTAATCGTCCTGATAAGAAGAAAATTCTTTTCTACAATGACAAGAGCTGTCAGTTTACTGTGGATGAAGGTAGGTGTTTGTTTACGTATGTTTCCATACAGTTGATGTATATTCATCTTAAGCACCTATATGTATAAACAGTCTCCAGGTAGAGCAGTCTTTGAAGGCGGTAATGAAATACGAGGTGTATCCAGATGTCAGGAGAATTATTTATATTAACGCGAGGCTAACGACACTAGCGAGTCAATTCAGGGGTAATATCCTCTGTTTTATAATGGATACACTGGAACACGGTACCAGGAATCCAACAGTTCTCTTCAAGTGTAGCGGTACAGAAGAGGCTAAAAATCACCTGACTGTGGCTAAAATGGCATCTAACATTTTGCTGTGTAAAGGGCAGCCACAAAAATCCAAAAGAATGGCTACTGGGTGCAAGTTTGTTGGGTTTTTTCCAGTTTATTAATCACGTGCCTTTTGTTGGTGAAAGTGGCGAGAAGCCTCAAATGGAAGAGAAGGAGGAAGCAAACAGGGAGGAGATGGGAGCGGCAGTGCCGAGAAGGGGTGGTTTACAACTGGGAGTGCAGATGCGGAGTAGTGCCGCTGCAGCAGCTGCAGGGGTTTGGGGACTTCAGAAGTTCAGCGTGCATTTTCTGTCTGACAAATAGTGGTAAAATCCTCTGGTGCGATGTGCCTGCTCACGCAGAGAAATTAATTACGCAAATCGGGGTGTGTTCCAATAATGACATTTATACCAACATGAGATGCCTGTAAGTACAGAAAGGAGAAGGCAATCTGTGTCAAAAGAGCTTACTTTAAATGACTCGGCGACACTGAACACTTTCTGTTGTTAACATACTGTTCTTGTAACATGCCACGTAAAGCCATCGTAGCGTATAATGTCACATTATGGTAAACAGAAAGGGAAGGGTTTTGATAGAAGCTCAGACTGCTCTACCTATAGGACCACAGGACAGAGCATAAAGCTCTTTTTTACTTTGACAAGCTATGAGAGACTTTTTATTTTCAATAGAATTAAGCAACTGGAAATGTGTATCATTAACTTACTTGTTATTTACCACGCTGGTACAATCAGTAATAGTAATAGCTTTCTTCCACAAAGATCATTAAATAGATGTGACATCTACGGCATTTAAAAACACAAAAATTGTTGGAAAACATTGAAGTGAATCTCTTTAAACCATAATTTTTGTCATTTCTTGATAGTGGCAGTCAGAACTATATATGAAATGCAGAATTATGAGCCTTTAGTCTGCATTCACTTGGGAATTTCCAACCTCCCAAATGCCTATGAGTTCACCATTAACACTGTCATCCAGTTCAGGTAGCGTCTCTTTGGTCCATCAGCCCACAGCTTTCCGGGACCTAAACATGGGGAAAACATTTAGAAATCAGTGCTGTTGCAGTAACTGTTAAGACAAAGCTTTTCAGTTTTTAGCAGCAACTGGCTTTATTACAGTCGCGGTTGCTGATCATTTCTTTTTGTGCCGTTTTTTCCAGGTAACCGGCACCCAACTATCCTAAAAAAATTCTCGCAGGGAGTTCTCTACCCTGTTGTTCTTAGTTTGTAATAACTCCAGGATTAACGGTGAAATTTAATGAAAGAGCTCATTTTATTAAGACGTAGCAAGAGACGTCTGCCAACTCCTCATCAGGTAGCCAGTATAAATTCAAGGCTGTTCATATACAATATGTTATATTTTAGCACCCCCAGCACTGATCTGTGTTTAGGAACGAGCAGTGCAGGCTGTTGCTGTGGAAAAGTGGGGGAAATGAAAAAAAAAACCCTCTAAAACCCCTCGAAACAAAATATTTAAGCTGTTTTGCTCAGTCTCCTGGTGAAGGGAGGCATCTAAGCCTGCAGTGTCTGTCATGAAGGGACCCTTAGTGAGCAGTGTTTGTAGTTCAAGGTGGCTTTGTGTTCTTTCATCCGCAGGTGGCAGCATGATCCCATTTGATCAGAAACGGCTTATGTTTTTTTGTTCTGTTCCTGCTGCTTTTGGTTTTCCTTTTCAGGAGGATGCTGCTGCTTTGTTCTGAGAGGAGGCAAGAGTACTTTCTCTTTTGTGAATTTCGTGACCTGCCTGCCTATGCCACAACTCCTAAAATACCCCTGAGTGGGTTCACTTAACGTATTGTATCTGGAACAGGTCCTTTTTTCCAACCATGTTATCTTCTGAGAAGGAAAACCCATCCTTCCCAAGCACTTTTGCTCCACGATTCTTTCTAGAGCACCAGAAGCATGTCTCTTAGGGAGTCATTGGCAGGATTGTCTGCGTACAGGATGAATTATGACATGTTTCTGCATTAGCAGTGCTATTCCAGCTCATTATCTCCAGCAACGTTAAAACGAAGTTTTTTAGAAGACTGGAGGATAAGCCTTGAAGTGTTGTCAGAGTCTTTGATCTAGCAGCTGATGACAGTTCAAAATATGTTTCTAGTTTTAAGTTTATCTTTAGAAATAAAGGCTCTGCGCTCCTCAGTGCATGATTCTGCCGTATGACACTCTCCAGTTTCGAACATGTGTTGGCTGGGATTAATATCCTCTACAAGTTAGGCGTCCTCTCCCATCCCTGTCTGAGCCCCGTCAGCAGTCAGTAGAGAAAAAGAGGAGCCGCCGGGGCGATTTGAAGCTTGCTGAGTCTAAAGCAGTGGGAGGAATTCTTTCTGGCAGTGCCTACCTCTGCCCTGGCTGCAGTTGTTTTGGTGGCTGAACGCTGAAAATAAATCCCGATGCACTGCCGCAGTGGTGCAGCACCTGTATATCGTGATCTCAAGGGTACTGGAGAAGGGTTTTGCAGTGAGGAACGGCTTTTGTTCTTCCTTTTATGTGATTAGCCAAGGAAGGTTCAGATTGCACGTGTTCCTTCTTGACTTCCTGACTAATTAATCTTCTGTCAGTAGTGTGTAGCTGAAAGCGTTTATAAAAGCCGGGCTAGATTTCAGGTGCTTCAGCCAAGTAAAGCGCTGCCTTGTTGTGCTGGAACTAAGCACTTTGCTTGTGAACCAAGCTTTCACCCCGTGCCGGCTGAACGCTGAAAGGCCAGTCTGATTGCTTAACTGGTAGAGATGGTATCTTTCACATCTCAGTGCAGTATCGGAAGTATTTTAATGCCTAAAAATTTGTGTGCTTGATTATACGTGTTTTTAACAGTCTTCCTAAGCACCTTTGAAGACATTTAAAACATGTAAACAGTACAAAAATTGCTTGGGATCGGTGATGACATATGGCTTTGGATTTGAATTCCAAGGTGGTCCAGGGGCAGCACAATTTTGATATCAAGCACCTTTTCCTTCTGGTATCAATCTGGTACTGCACTCCCGGGGACTGTTAGACTCCATCTTCCCCGCTACCCGGTTGTTTCTTCCCCTCCGCCCCGTCATTGTCTGTTCTTCTCCTGTGCTCAGTTTTTGGCTCAGCTCAGTGAAGATCTTTAAGCTGTTTTTAATCTCTGGCAGATTTTATTACCGGCGTGGTGTAGCAGTTTTATCTCCAGAAGCCATCTCAACCTTTCCGCAAGAGGAGGTGAAGCAGTCAGAAAGGCGGGATAAGCTGCGCTGAAGTCACCGTGCAGCCGTTTACCCATGACTTTGTTTGCCACGTGTAAGCGTTTATAGAAATGGAGCGTGTTGGAGTATAATCACTCAGGGAATGTCAGCGTAAATTGTTTTCTTACATGGGGCACCCCACGATGCGGTAACGTTGAGGGAACTGTGCATCCCTTGAGTATTTCAGAGAGAGATGTTTGCAAAGCCTTTGTTAGGCTGCCCTCTGCTTTGCTGCCTGTTGGTTACTGCTGGTCAAAGCGCATTGTTTTACGTCCGTGCAGGCAGACAGCGTGATGCCGGAGATCTTGACAGACGTCTAAACCGGCCTTTCCGTCAGCTTTGTGATCTCATTCCCTCCTCTTTATTACTTAAAAGACCAGAAGTTATCTATCTAGAGGAGCGAGAGAGCAGCCTGTGAGTAGTGTTGATTCTGCCAAGCCTGAGTTAAAATATTTTAGTGATCAATTTGCGAGATAATTGCACGTAGGATTTGTTTGTAGTCCAGGCAGGACACCCAGCACCTGCCTTGGGTACTGGGATCACGACTTTCTGCCTCTTCTGGGGAAGATCTGCAGTGGGATTTAAAAACTCTGCTGAAAAAGTGTGCGTCTCCTTGAGGGTTCACAGCACCTGCACTGCTTTGGCCTTTGGAAATTTCTCCCCCAGGGGATTTTTTTGACTCTTTGGAAATTTCTCCCCCGGGGGATTTTTTTCTGAGCTCCGTCTCGTCCTAGCAACCGAAGCGGTAGGAGAAATTGTCAGTTTGTCTGAATGAAGCCTGCTGGGGCCAGGTGAAGCCTTACCGTCTTGACTGCTCGACAGTTTTTTTTCCTTCTGTAGCTATTATATGCTTGCTCTGGCTGATCTGTCAAATAGTTTAGTGGCTCTGATAGATGAGTCTCTCACCTTCACCGTGCTTTGATGGTGTAAAGATCACCTAGCTGGCGGGACATGGAGGAGGAGAATTGGATACGCTCTGTAGTCGTCATGGTTACGTGCACTGCAGGAATGCGTGCATCTGAGCCCGTTCTCCATGCCTGGCTGAAGCAGGCCAGCATGTGGCGAGCTGTCTGCTCCAACAATCCCCTTCCCACTTCTCACAGCACTACTCAACTCCCTGTGCCCCGTCCAGAGAGAAAAGAAAGACGGTGTAAAAAAATGGATCCGGTATGTTGAAACCGTCCCTAGGAACTGCCTTCTGTCACTGTTGTCTGCTCTTCAGACACATCAGCTCATCACAGCGTTTTAGTTTCTGTCTTCTCCCCTCCCCAGAGACAGGCCAGCCCGTCGCATCCTCCTGCCTGGCCAACCATAAGCATGGACGCTGTTCCAGGGGTAGTGGAGGACGGTAATCAAGTCATTTCCTGCCATTTCCTCCTTCTTGGCCCCTCTCGTGAACTACGGCTTTTAAAAAGTGGTGACTCCCTTTGCTCGGAGCCACACAGCAAAGGCCAGGGAGACGGGATTTCAGATTCTCCTCAAAGAAGTAGGAGCAATCTCTTTCAATCTTGGGTCAAGGGTATGAATTTTGAGGTGCGGAAATACCACAGCCACAAATGCGGAGGGTTGTTTCTTGAGAGCTGGAGTTACTGCCAGCTTTTCCCATAGGTTCTCATATTTCAGGGAGGATGTCGCAATAACTCGGATGGCCTCTTTCCAAGGTCTCAACTTTCACTAGCTGATAGGGGCATAGTCCTTGGAGACTTGTGAATAAATCTGACAGGTAATGTGGAAATGGTTCAGCGCCGGCCAGACAGCTGCTCTCTTTCTTCGGTTCTTGCGTTTAGCTCAGTGTCTGGTGTTACACCGAATCGGTTTTGTGATGGGATGATAGATGTGTCTCCTCTTCCCTTTAGATGGCACCCTAAATGCAAACAGCTAGTACGCACAGGCGCCTGAAGGGTGGCAGCTCTGTGTGCCTCTCCACCTTCACCCTGTGCTTTCATCTCTGAACCAGTCCTTTAACACGGAGTATTTTGGGGGAGGGAGATGGACGGACTGTGTTTTTGGGACTCCCGCCTTTCCTAGGCAATAAGGTACTTTAACGCCCTACATGGAGCTTCAGCATGGGAAGAAGATTGTTTTGCAGTTACCGCAATCAAAGCAGTAGCGCTGAAAGCAGCCTGATTAAAGAAGGACTTTTTAAGTGGAGTTGCAGAATACTGTATAGTGACTCTGGTGGGGCCAATTAGTGGTTTAAGTTATCTGCATGTGAAGTCCATTTTAGTTCTGCGGTTTGGATTCTTGGTGACCGTTTTCATTTGTGTTTCTTGTCCCAAGTTTAAAAGGTGAATGTAAGGCTGTAATGGTGGTATAACCGCTGCGTTACAAGAAATGCAAAACGCTGTGGTTAGATATTAACTGTGGTCTGCACTTCTGTGCAGGTTGATCCTTGAAGAGCTGACCATTTATTTTCTAGTGTTTAATTTTTCACTTCTGTTCCCCAGAAGAATGTAGACCAGTTTAACCTTAAGCACCTAGCCTCAGCGTTTTCTGTTGTTGGTTTTTTTGCACCACGGCGTATTTGTCCATATATCATGAACTCTAATAAGGAGACACATCATCTGTGTTTGTAGCAGAACATGATAAATAAAAGGACACTGTCATGTCAGAGTTATCAAATCTCTTATCAGCTATCGCCTCTTGTTACACGTGCCTGTCGTGCATCTTGGAGGACCGCACTGTATCTCCTCGGCTCCCCCAGGAGTCATCTCTGCAGAATCAGAGGCGGTATAGCACAACACAACGTTAAAGTATCTCTAACCGACATCTGTGTAATAGCCACGCGTTTATGCGCAGCCTTCTCGCTTCACGTGTGAGCTGCAGAAACAGGTGATGGGAAATGCGGTTACTCGAGAAGTGCGATACTGCATTCGCACCCCCATCGTCTGATTCATCTTCCCAAGCGCCACGGGGTCTCGGTGTCCAGCTGAATCCAGCTTGGATGTTCAGGGCAGGGAGGGGGCATGAACAGAAAGGAAAAATAGCTTGAAAGAGCGTGTTCTGCTCAGCCCGGAGGATGCAATAGGAGCCTTGCGCAGGCTTCTGCTGATAAGGCTTAATCTGAGTGCTCATCGCGGAGAGATCTCTCTCTTGCATGTTTGGCTTTGATCATAACACGACCTTCTCCACCTGCCGCGACAGGATGAGGTGAGAGGTGATCTGGGACAGCAGGCACCGCAAGCTATGCCGAAAGCCCGGAATTGCGCTCAGAATGGATGAGCAGATGGAGAATGTCTTGACTACAGTGTCAGTCCTTAACGCGCATTAAGTTAGCTGAAAACTGCAGTCTCAATGATCCCGCTGTGCTGCGTAGCCTGCATGAGGAACAGGCTGAGCACTATCTCCGTGTAACCAAAAGTGGTGTTTTGACAGCATTTAGTTCTCTTCAAAAATGCTGCATTACCAAAAATGAGCATTGTTGTTCTTCAC
The DNA here is from genome assembly GCA_013400135.1 of Rhinoptilus africanus. NCBI lineage: Eukaryota > Metazoa > Chordata > Aves > Charadriiformes > Glareolidae > Rhinoptilus > Rhinoptilus africanus. Next base: position 120,629 of record VXBO01007153.1, read on the forward strand.
TGGCGAGATTCCTTTCTTTTGTTTCCTGGAAAGCTTGAACAGCCCCTTACTGTTGGCAGTGGGGAAGAAAAGAAAGACCTGAGACTGAAAGCATGTATTTTCATAGAAAAACAATGTGTTTGAGGAAGGGAACGGGTCCGAGTGCAGGAACCAAGTCTTTTGTACAGTGCCGTTTGGTTGTGGTGTGTTTAGAGCCAGTGTATCTGTGGCAGAGCGTCACTGGAGTGTTTCGTCGCCCGCTGCACGGCACAGCTTCTTAAGCATGCCGAAGTTGTGGTTGTTTTGACAACTGTATACTAAATTTATCTGGAAAAAAAGGGAAAAAATTTAGTCTTGCGTTGCTATGTGTGCCTCGTGTTTTATTTATAGTTTGTTAGCCAAACCTGCTGACAGGATATATCTAACTTACTGCCTGGGGAATGAAGGGAGGTAGGATTGTACCAGCCGCTGCCTGGAGAAGGCATTCCAGAGGCTCCGTGAAACTTTACGTGAGGCAGAAAGTGTGCAGGCAGATGGCAGCTGCTCTAATTAAGACTTACTGTCTCTGTCTTTTTTTCCTGCTGCTGTGGCTTTTAAGGTATCTCTCTTCTTTTTAACACCAGAGGAATTTTAGTAATTTATTATCTGTACGGCACGGTATGTATTATATTACAGTGATAAACGAGCTTCAGCCCACTGAAGTGAAATGTCTTGAATCTTCAGTGAATTGGACTATGAGATGACAAGACTCCCAAGACAATGGCAGCTGAAGATGTGTAAATGAAGTTGCCATTTATGGTTAGTTATTACCCTTCACCAGAATCGTTTGAACTGAGGCTTATAAAACACGTTGACAGTCTACACGGCTATAGAGATGCTAGGCGAGAAGAGAGACTCCGTAGCAAATTAACATTAAAAGCATATGTTGCCTGTGGGTGTTCCTGATGCTGGAGCGCCGTTAGCACGGATGGGAATCAGCTCATCTTTTCCCATTAAGTGTTGGGGGTGTTTTGTTGTTGTTTTGGTGGTTGGTTGTTGGGTTTTGTTTTTTTTTTTTTGGAAGTGACTCCGGCGTTTGGAGCGGGTAAAGGCTGTGCTAATTGGGTGCCTGCTGGCGGTGACCGCCGCATCTGTGCAGTCGCAGACACACCAGCATACTTCAGCGTTTGCAATCGATCTCCTTCTTTCCCTTCGTGCGGGGGCTTGGCCCGAGGTTTGCTCATCGAGATATAAACCGAGGGGTTTGTTTGGTCTTTCAGAATTTCAGAAGCTGTGGAGGAGCATTCCCGTGGATTCGATGGATGAGGAGAAAATCGAAGAATATCTGAAACGACAGGGTATTTCTTCCATGCAAGAAACTGGACCAAAGAAAATAGTAAGCGATACAAATTACAGATCTTTGCAGGAGATTCCCCCTAACTGACCCCGCAGCGTTAATTCCAAAACACGGTGGTGAGCCTATGCACAGCTGCTTTGTGTAGCTCGGGGAAGTGTGACCAATTTTAAGAAGTTGCAAAAAACAATGCTGTAGCCAGCAGTCAGTGTTTTTGTAACTTGTTTGAGCCAGTGTAATCCAAGCAGCATCGAGAAGAGAGCAAACGCCAGAAATCCCTGTGAGCTCCGAAGTGGAAGCTTCTGCTTGAAGCTGTACAATACATTAGGAGCAGAAGAATAGTTACTTTTCTGGGAGAAGGGCGGGGCTTTTTAAACTTTTTCTTTTCTGATAAATAGCTTTGAAATCCTGATGAGAATCGTGTAACGTGCCTCCCACCACACACACACCGTTCTCCAAACTGGGTGCAATGTGCTCATGTTTTACTGGGAGGCCAAAATGTCTGCCAGCTCTCCAAAGCTGCTTTCTTCCTGGCTTCCAAGAATTATATTTTTTTACATTTCCTTGTATGTGATATATCGTGTCTTTTCTCTTCCGCGCTTGGCTTCAGACTGTCCTTTCGTGAGAGCCCTTCCACACAGGACTTGTTCCTGGTTTCTGGTAGTGGCTGCACGTGATGCTTTAACGCCTGTCGTCATGTAGGCACCCCTCATGGCTTCCTTACGTGCTAAATGTGTCTTTGAGCATGTAATTGTAGATAGAACTACGGAGCATGTACCTGCTCCTGTAGCTGCATGGGAGCGTTTGGAAACTTACAGGCGCCAGGTTTACTACTGTGCGTGGGCCACGGAGACTCTGCTCTGTCCCCAGGGTCATCTCCCTGCCTGGATTTGAATTGAATCCTGGTGCTTCTTGCAAAAAACAAGCACCGTCCCCGCCTGCCCGCCCCTGGCTCAAGCAGGGCTCTTCCTCGCAGAAGTGATGACTAGCGCAGCGTCACACAGCAGGTCGGATGTCGCAGCTGGAGGGCAGATCTTTTGACTACTGTTCATTTCTTCTTGTAGGCTCCTATTCAGAGGAGGAAGAAACCAGCTTCTCAGAAGAAACGTCGTTTTAAGACTCACAATGACCACTTGGCCGGAGTATTAAAAGATTACTCTGATGTCGTTCCTGGCAAACAGTGACCGGTTGAATTCTGGAGCAAACATGCGTTTTTATAAAGGCTTTTTGCCACTCGGGCTCAGTGTCTGCTCGCAGAAAGACTGACTGTATATAGTAATGTGATGTGTTTTCCCCCATCCCAGCAACTGCCGAGATGAAGCAGGTCAGTTTAAGAGCAAGTATGAACTACTAAATTTAGAGTTTAATTTAATTAGCTAATGGGAAATGTGTCTTTAAGTAAGAGGTTCTCACTAGACTCTTGGCATTAGAGTGATAATGGTGCTCAGCATGTAATGCAGGAGTTCCTGTTCAGTGCTTAACTCTGCTTTTACATTGCTTAATGGGTATTTACCTGGAATTACGAGGGGTAGAATCGAATACAGCATTTATTTTACCTATTTCAGGAAAACCTTTTCCTAAAATCACTGCAGGCAAGTTTCTTTCACAGTTAAATACGCCCACGGTTTGTATGCTTCTTCCTTGCCGTGGGACTGAGCTGTACTGAACCGCTGTGATATCTGAAGCTCAAACTCAGAAAAAACCCCTCTCCCGAACTCCCAGCGGGCTGCAGGATGGCAATGCAGCTGTAGCTTCCTAATGCTAATCAGAAATTGCCCTCGGCAATTTCTTGTCACTGTAGTGGATGCACGTGTGTTGCACAGTTCTGCTCTATGGACAGGAGGAAAATAAAATGACGGTGTAATACTGAAGCAATTTTTTTTTTTTTAAAGTAATAAACTTGCAATGCTGGTTTCCAGTGTTGCCTCCTTAAAGAACGAGAGAATGAACGTCTTTTGTGCTTGCTGCGTTTTCCTTTTCAGGGAGGTAAAGGAATCTTTGCTGTATTTTTATCTTCTCAATGACTTATTATTCTGGGCTAACACTGTCATCTTTTTATCATTCTTGGTTGGGGAGGGGGAAGGAACCACCTTAAATGAAAGCTCCCTGTAGATGCCTGGTGTTCTGTGCAGTGCAGACCAACGTGGAACGTGGCCAAATTGCGTCCTCTTGATAACTTCTTTTTATGTACTGAACCAGAGTCAATCAATGCTGATATTATTTTCATGGGGCTGCAGGCGAGGAGCTGTTTCTCTGCTCTTCTAGGGTTAGGAGCAAAGATAAAATAGGGGGCTGCGATATCCCACCGACAGGAGGTTGCTGCTGCGCGCGCGTGAGCTGTTGTCTTGCTTGATGTATCAGGCGTTGAAGCAGAGGCCGTTGGATCTGGACACACGAACAAATGAAGAATAAGGCTTTGTTGCTGTCACATTGAACGAGTTATGTCTGCTTGGGGAAGCACAGGAGGAGAAATACACTGGTGTAAGTGTAGTGTTTATCCCCTTGATTTTAAAGACTGCTCTTTTGAGAAACAGACAATACTTGCAGCGTTGCACATCAGCCCTGTGTAAAGAGTTGCTAAATGCTGGTAGGAGGTTTCTTCTTTTTTTTTTTAATATTTTTTTTCATGCCTTTTTCTTAAAAAAAAATATATACATATATAAAAGCATGCTGCGCCAGCTGGCTTTGAAACCGTTTTTCTTTCCTATATCTTCCAGGTCAGCACAAGCAATTCCTCTTGGAGCCTACTAGTTTTCTGTTACAGCTCTGCCTTAAAGCCCCTGCAGCACACTTGCAAAACTGTTCACCTCTCTTCTGTCATCTTCACTCGAAAAAAAAAAGTTCCCTTCCATCTGCTGCAGTTTTGAGCAGTGATTTTTTTGGTGGTGGTGCTCAGCCAAAAGCAGAGCTCTGAGTGAGCTCCGAGTTGCCTTTCATACCTTCAGGGGGTTTTATGGGGCAATTTCCTAGTCGCCTAACATAGCATTACCCTTTCTCCATGAACCAAAGCTTGCAAAGCAGACTGTAAGGTAGGCTGCCTGTTTTGTTTCTCTGCTCGGGTGATTAAGATAATAGAGGAGTCTAAAGAAAACGCCTCCGGCTACTTTCAGAGATTAAAAATATGTTAGGTCAAAAAACAGGAGAGCCAGAAAGAAAGACTCACTACCAGCTCTGTGTGCTCTGCTGGCATTGTCAGGCTCCAGTGCTCAAAGGAATGAAAAGGTCCAGTTGATGTCCAGTTGGAAAGAGAGGATAAATGCTTTCTCTCCCTGGAGGAGGTCTTCTCTGCTGAGGGGGCATAATAGGTTTTGCAACTTGTTAGGGTACCGTTTCAAAAACAGCTGAAGGGAAGCTCACCTTGGCCCGTTAGAGGTGGCATGGAATATAGACAAGCAGTCGTGAAGAAAACAAGTTCAGAAATGAAGCGTGAGCTCCTCTCTTTTGTGTGGGTTTCGGGAGCTGGGTTTTGTTTCTCTACTGAAGATGCTCCCGGCGGTCCTTAGTGGGTTTTTTCCAAGACCTCTTAAAAATCAAAAGGTGCAACTTGAAAACGTCTCAGACTATATCACCGGGAGGCTGCTTGCTGAAAGCATTTTAGTACCGCTCCAGTCCACTTCAGCGTGTCTTCGCAGCGTAATGTCCAAATCAGGCTTCTCACTGAAGGTCAGCGTAAGAGTTCACAGCTGTTAAAAACCTAAACCTACTTCATCCTCCTCCAGGGTGTTCGCATGTATTCTGTCTCTGGCAAGATGGTTCTCCCAGTGGCCAAAACCATCATGCCTTCAGCTCGCTTTTTTTTTGGCAAAACCCTTCTTCCCTCAGTCTGGCGGTGCTAAGGGCTGCTGAGAAGCCTCGTGCTCTCTCCTGGGGGCCGTGGGCCTGTTACTCCATTTTTCTCTTCCTTCCCTGGAAGCATCTGCTGCTAGCAAGGAAGATAACAGGACTCAGGCTGCCCTTGGCAAAGAAAGAACATGGAACAGAATATTTCAGTTGGAAGGGACCTACAGTGATGATCTAGTCCGTGGCAGGCACCTTCCTCTCCTGCATTTCAGGAAGGCTCTTTGGCAAACCCATCTCAGCACGGTCTTCACCTGCCCCTGCCAGCTGAGGACTTGCCTCTTCCACTCTCCTGAAGCTCCTCAGGTCATGCCTGTCCTGTCCCGCAAGGACATTGTTCCCTCCCCTCCAGTATGTTGATCCCGAGCCTTTCTAACCCCCTGGGGCAATGGAGGAACGCGGGCACTGAGGAGCAGCTCTTCTGATGCAGCATCCTTCTCTTCCTCCCTTGCCGTGTCAGCCAGGACCAGAGAGGCATTCAGCTCCCCCCCCCCCTGTGATGCTGATGGACATACGGACAGGGCCCTGGGGAAAAGGATGCTCTTTCTCAATGACGGAGCTCTCTGAGAGATATCTTGGCTATCCATATCATCCTTTCACTTGCACAATTGCATCTTTGAGCCTGTGGCTGCAAGGACAGTGTCTGCAGTGGTCGCTGGAGCTATTCCCACGGCTCTTTTGGGATCTGCAAGCAGAGACATGCACTCAGTCCTCTCTTTCCCCCTCAATATTACACTAGTTCNTCCTGTTGTTCCGTCCTGTAGTTCCGTCCTGTTTGGAGGAAGGTGTGCCAGTTCCTCTTGCATTGAAGCTGGAAGAGGAGGGAGCTGCTGGAGTACGCCGGGTTGCATCGCTGTTAGCTCTTCCTCTCTAGCCAGGCATTGCGGTCCCGGATTTGCTTCTGCAAAGGCATCCTCGCAGGGCATCCCTGAGCAATGTCAGCATTCCTTCCTGTGGGGACGAGGGGCTGCACCGGCCCTTCAGGAGGAGCTCATTAGGACTTCTTTGTGTCTGTGTACGTGAACCAGGCCTTTTATTTCCTCTGCTCCTCCTCACCCCCAAAGTAAAAGCACTGCTGGGGTTTTTTTTTAAGGTACAAGTTGAATAGCCATGAGGTGTCACACCTCTAAAGATGGAGCTCTACTGGCTTCTCTTCTAAAAGTTGCTCTAAGTGTAGAGTTACTCTACCTCCTCCTCCGTTAACGATGATCGTTCTGGAAGGGGATGGAAAACAGCAGGATTTTGTATGCTTGAATGAGAAAACTGACATAAGGCAGCGTGTACCAGAGCTGATCTATAATTCATCATGATCATTCAAGGCTTTTAGAGAGCAGAGGAGAGAGAGGCAAGGGAGCCCTGGCAAACGGTCTAAAGCCCCCGCACATGGATGTAGCCGGTGAGGACTGTCACTTCACATGAGCACAGGCAGGCGGTGCTGGGCCACCAGGGAGAGCTGGGCTCCCGGTACCTGCTGATGAGGAGGGGCTGCGTTTGCAGATGACTAAAAGCAACTATGGCCCTGACATCTCATTATTTCCAGCTTTGTTGCTTGCTTTCCGGTCGCTGCTAATGTACCAGGCCCAAATTCCTTTGTGTGTTACTGCCTCAGGGGCTTCTGGCAGCTACTGCATCAGGGGGAGGATGTCGAGTCAGGTTGAGTGCTTACTGTTGACTGGTTAAGATTGGTAAGGCTAACCGCTAACATCGTTAGGGGAGAGCAGCGCTCGGTCCCAGATCTGCCCCATACTGACTTTCTGCTGCTGGCAAAGTCAGGGATATGGCTGTATCATCCAGGCCCACCGCTGAGTTGTCACCAAGAGAGAGATCTGCCTGAAAACGGCATTCCTGGCTGCCTCAGGTAGCTGGCATTGCTACGGCACTGCCCAGCCTGGCCCTGGGGGGGATTCCGAAGGGCAGTGCTGCACCGTCCGGGAAGCCTGAGCCAGCATTTTGCTGTAACGCAGAAAGCCAAGTGGTTTGGGGCTCGATCTCCCAGGGGAGAGAAGGTCTGCTTCTGCACCGCTTCTCCATCCTGTTGTTCTGGCTCCGTAGGTTCATTCCTAACCGTGTCTGTCTTGTAAGTCCTGCTCAGGCTCTCCGGACGCATCCCAGTAAAGCAGATAAGGAAGAGCGGCAGTTCCCCAGAAGAAAGGGCTTGTCTGGACACGGCGGGGCTCTTGGCAGGAGGGCAGCTTCTCCGTCGTGTTGGGTATTGCGTAGCTGTCGCTGCGCTCTTCCCGAATGAGGTGAGCACAGCCTGCACCCCTCTAGCAAGGGCCGGCGGAGCAAGGGAAGCTCTTGGCTCCCTGCACAGCTCTGGGGAGGTCGTACCTGGAACCTGTGTCCAGTTTGAGCCTCCTCCCTCCATTTAAGAGAGATGCCGGGGGGGGTCTGGTTGGGTCTCCTGGGCTAGTGAGGGTTGGGGCAGATGGCCGGGGAGGAGAGTGGGGAGCTGGGGCAGCTCGTTGTGGTGAAGAGGTGGCTGGGGGGGGCCTATCTAATCAGGGGCACGGCGATGTGAAGGGCAATTAGGAAGATAATGCGGTCAAACTCCTTTTGGCAGACACGGCAGATGACATAATAGGGGAACGTGAGAAGTTTGGCTCGGATATTAGGAAAAAAAGCTGGTAGGGAGGTGTCTCCATCCAGGGAGGTTTCAAGCATCGCCTGGACAAGACCAGGCTGCCCTGATCTCTTGTTGGCAACAGTCCTGTTGCAAGAGGGAGGTTGGATCAGAGGCCTCCTGAGGCCCCTTTTACCCACGTGCTCCTGTGAGTCCGAGACCCGGTTCCTTTGGTCCCTCCCAGCTCTCTGTAAGAGCAGTTCTTGTTTCTCGCTGCTGTGCTTTCCGCTGCTTTGGTTCGCCAGTGTGTGCAGCAGCCCCTGCGTTACCCAGCAGCCCAGAAAAAAAACAGCCGTGACTCCGAAAACCCATCAGCGCTTCTGTAGTTGGGACCCATGTGTTGGACTCCACCAGCCTCGTGGGTGGGACGTTGTACAGAGTGGAAAAGGATGGTTAAGGCAGGAGGTTGTCCTTCCATTAAGTTAATTTTTTGACTATACCTGCACTTCTGGGCTTACATCCAAGGCCTGATGTACTTGTGCGATTCCCTCCTGCCTCCATCAGTTACGTTGTATTCTCTATTCCCTCCTGAGCTAGTTATTAATTATGGAGGCTGCAGAGATGAAGTCCAGACTCTGCTAATGGTTGACTTCCCCGTGTTTTAGAAGAAGTGTTTCAGGGGTCTGCTAATGGTGTTTCTTAGCTTGGCGTTTTTAAGCTCCACCACGGTCTTGGTTTCTAGCCTGAGCGTGGCGGTGAGGCGGATAACGGCGTTACACAGCCACGGTGAGCACTGCGTCCCAGCCCGCCTCTCAGCCTCTAAAGCTGCCTGGCCAAACCCCAGGGCTATCTCATCTTTCCTCTCCCAGCCTTGTTATTCCTTTCCCAAGGAGGCCCGCAGGAGCGGGTGCTGGGCTTGCTCCTCCTCCCTGCCCCATCTGGGCTGCGGGCGCTGCTGGCCGGCCTCGGCGCCGGCTCCGTCTGCCCTTTGCTTTCCCTGCCCTGGCTGGCCCCTCTCCGTTCCCCCGGCACCATTCCCTACTCCCTGCCTTCACTGCTGCCTGCCCCCCGCCTGCAATCCTCTGGGAGATACAGCTCTCCTTCTCTCCCATCTTATTCCCGTTCCTGCTCGGTTGTGTCCATCCGATGTGGGGAGTTAACGCTGTGTTTTTCACCCCAGACCCTGCCATCCCATTCCCTGCCTTTACCGTTTTTCCCTGCCTTTGCCGCCATCGCTTCCATCTTGCTGCCCATCAGCAGGAAGCCTCAGGGCAGCAAACCTCCACGCAGGGATGCAGGGCCCTGCAGGGATGCGTAGGAAGGAGCTGCTCGCATCCTCCCGCCCCCCCATCTTAGCGTTAGGGGGATGGGGAGAGAAAGACTCGGGAAAGTGGAAACAATGAGAGTGCGAAATTTTCTCATTTTGGTTTTTTCATTTTTGCCTGGTTGTTTTTCCCCCAGGATTTAGCCCTGGTATAGGATGCCAGCACTGTCCCGGGAGTCCCTGGTCCCCGTTTTGCAATCTCCTGGTGTCAGCCAGCAGCTCGGACCTTCCTGTAAGTGCCCCGACGGTCACGGGGAAGGAATGTTCCCCCGGCCGCATGGGGAAAGGTCACCACGGGCAAAGGGGACGCTGGGGCCGGGCAAGCGGCTTGCAGCTCCCGCCCCTCGCCCATGAGGGCAACGCCGATCAGCACGGAGCCGAAAATGTTTTGATTTACAGGGGAACTTTTTGTTGTTTTTAAAAAAAGAAATGGCTCAAGAGGCTTAATATTTTCAGCAAGGCCCCGCTTCCTTTCGCAGGGCAGATCTCGGAGCAGACGCTCTGCCCAGGCGAAGTCCGTGAGGATGCGTGTGTCTTCCATTGCTTTCTTAGCTGGAGGATGTTTGCTGTTGAATCCGCTCCCGAAAGCGTCTGCCTGTCCGGCTAAAGGGATGCCTGGGACAGCGGTGTCGGCCAGTTCCCGCCGCTCTAAAGCGCAGTTGGGCTGAGCAGTATGTGCGCCTTCTTCCCTTCCTACCCCGGGGCCTGCCAAAAAACCTCTCCCCTGGACGCAACTCGGAAAGAAAGCTGTGACTCGCGGTGGCCGCGGCGGGATTAGCATCCCAACATTAAGGGCTTAACTCCCCGCCTCATCCCTGCCAGCCGGGGGTTTCAAGTAACACCACCGTGCCTTTTTCTTCCGCCCTCGACAGTTTGTAGCCTGCTTTAATAACGTTAATAACACACCGTTCTCCGGGCTGCGTTAGCTAAACTGGAACTTGCTCCTGGGACTTTGTTTTCAGAGTCTGGCCTGTTGGCTGAGGCTCCTGGGGACGCTGGTCACATTTATCAGGGCTGGGGCGGAGCGGAGGAAGGGGGAGGAATTTCTAGGTTGGGTTTATGAAACCGAGTTTTTCAAAATTCTCAGTGTGTTAAAAAAAAAAATCTGGCCCTTGGTCTCTAGGTTACGTTTGCCTCTGCTGTGGCTGAGCTCATGGAAAATCGCAGCTTAGCTCCTGTGCTCGGTGCCAAGATTAGTAGGTTTAAAAACTAACCGATAACATCTTTGTAAACTTGGAGTCATTGCTTTAAAGCCTGCTGATCCTTCCAGCCTGGATTTTGGAGCTTTCCTAGAGGTCCAAGCAAGCCAAGCGGGACGACGGTATCTGCCTTGAAAAAATCCAAGTTATCTGCCCCAAAAAATCACGTCCGTTGCCTTCAAGTAGCCCGAGGGAGGAAGGAGGCTGCTGTTCCCCGAGGCCCCGAAGGGCGTGTTAGGATCCTTCCCCCTCTTCCTAACCAGATACACAGCACGCGATGACGCTCTGCGCATAACTTATAATAATCACTGGTTTTATTTTTAAAAAATTACAATAGAAAAGTACCTTTAAACATATTTCCAAAAGCGGAGTAGACAATGTGGAAGCTTCTCTCCTCTCCACGAGACAAAGTACAGGAAATAGTTTGCTAAAAGAGTTAGTCCGTCGCTTGGAAACGCTGGTATCGTTCCTTTGAGAGACGCTCAGAGGTTTGTCTTGGAATTGATTGCTTCTCACGTCGCCTTTATCAATCCCGCTTTTTACAGAAGACCCCAACGGGACAGTTTCCCACCGCACCGTCTCACCCCCCACCCCGCCCTGGCTCCAGCAGCCGAAATCTCAGCCGTTTTATCATGGCCCGCCCACGGAATAAAAGGAAGGAGGAAGGAAAAAAAAGGTTATGATGTTTAGCAAGGCCACGGGCACCCTGGGTCTGGGGTGCAGAGCCCGGGCAGCGGATGGGCTCAGTGTACTTACGGGGCGGGCGGGGGGAAATGCAATGGAAGGAGAAGTTTTGCGCCTCCTTTTGCAAGAAACTGAAATCTGTTTGAGGTTTTGCTTTGGTTTGCTTTGCTTTTTTCTTTTTTCCAAATTCCTCCTGGAGCAGGGAGAAGGAAAGGCTAGTAAAGCCAAGCGGTCTCTTTGCTGGTACGCTACCTCAGTAAAGGTTACGGATACTGCCCCAGGGGTGTGAGCAGCCTCCCTTCTTGTCTTTGCGCATGGAAACATGGGAATGATACACCGCGAGCCGCCGGAGCGCGGCATAACCTCGACACTAAAAACCCCGGTTCAGCCCAGCGCTTTGGCGTAAGGGTGGGCACGTGGCTAAGCCCCTCGCTCGGGACTCGCACCCCACCTCGAGTAAGCTGGCGAACCGAGGGCTTGGGGGCTTTTTTTTTGTTTGTTTGTTTTTTTCTCATTACAGCAGTTTACGTTGCCCGTAACAACTTCAAGCAGGAGGAGGAGGCAAATTGTCACCTTGCTACATGTGCGGGCTGTCTCTGCCCATCCCTGATCCGAGCCGTTGTACCATGCCGAAGCTTTGCACAGCAAGCTATTAACATAGCCCTAAGGTAAAAAAAAAAAATCGCCATAAGAAAGTTTCTGATTGTCCTGCCTGGTTGTCGTTGGGTACAACTGGGAAGAAAACGGTAATACTGTAGGCGTCCGCAGGCGACACAGCCGGAGCGCAGTTCCTGTGCCAGAGGGAGCGCAACTCCTACAAACCCGAATCGTGTGTCCCGACGTCCGCGCGCGCGTGAACATCATGCCTTCCACATGCAGCTGACGGGGCCGGGGGGGGGGGACGGACGCTCTGAATTACACGCGTTGGAAAGTCAAGCACAAAACCTGTGGTCCGACCCCGTGTAAGATTGTCCTGTTTAGGAGGGTTGGTACAAAAATACTTGCTCTTGGGTTTGGTGGGGTTTTTTTCTTTTTTTTTTTTTTCTTGTAGTCTGCTTTCCTACGGTTCTGGCTGAAAAGACTTCTCGAACGCTACAGCAACGCCTGTCAAACCATGCTTTCAGAAGTAACACACTCTTTTCTTACAAATATACAGTGTAAAAGAGGAAAATATTATTACTAGGTATGCTTTTCGTTTTTTCTTCTAGGAGAGCAGATGTGTGATAGAGGCTGTGGGAAAGTCTTGGAGGAATCCAAACTTGTGGTGTGAGGTTTGTTTCCTTTTTTTTTTTTTCAAGCCTGTAACAACAGAGAGAGGTGTTAAAAAATTTAAAAATTAAAAAGAAAAAGTGAGCAGCCGCGATCTCGGGCTGAGGCGAAGCGGAAAAGGGGCTGTGGTTAATATCTCCTCCTCCGTGGGGAAGCTCCCGTGCCGCAGCCTGGGGGAGAGGGAGGCTTCTTTTGGAAACCTGGCGAGGAAAGGAGCAGCCCATGCTCCGAGGACGGTCATTTAACTGGGAAAGGGCAAGGTGGGAAAGGCCTGCGGGGAGATCCGGGCGGCACCCCGGGCTCGGTCGGCCAGGCAGAGGGGAAGGACCCCACTGGTCCCAGTTTGCTCCTCCAGATGGCTGCAGCCTCTGGGGTTTTAACGGAGGAGGCACCAGCTGGGAAGCCGAGAGTTAAGTTTTGAGTTGAATTTTGCACTTAAGAGGAATTCAGTCTCTGTTGATCCAAGGCAGGAAGCGAGGACGGCAACGAGATGAGATTACCGGGGGGGTAATTCAAAGCCGAGAGGCATTCCTCGTCTGGCGAAACTCTCGCCCCAGATAACAACGGCAAACGCGGGAATGGCAGAGCCGCCGCCGGGTGCTGGAGGCGCCGCAGCGGGAGCAGCCATGCCACCCTGCAGGGATCAACCCCAGGGAGGCGTCCGCCTGGCTGCCCTTTTCCTCGGGGACGTCGCCTTGGCTTCCTCGGCAATCTACCCCTCCCGCCTCCCCAAAGCAGCCGCCACCTCCCCCTGGCGCAGCCCGGGGCCGTGCCGCAGCCTTACCAGCACACTGTGGTTTTGCCCAGAGCACGCCAACCCAGTATAGCCGCCTTGGAAGACTCCATTAACACCCACAAGACTGACTGTAGGCCACCATCACACACCTGAGACCTGCGAGAGGACACAGCGGAGGGTTAGGGAGGCTGGCGGCGGCTGAGGTCGCCCTGCTGCGGGGAGAGGTGGTTTTGCCGGTGGCCAGCGCTTCCTAAAGAGGGCATTTTGCAGCTCAGCCCTGCCCTGATGAGCTCCACGTGGCAAATACAGGGAGGATGCAGGCAGGAGAGCCAAACCCTTCACTGGACTGGGCCATAGCCCTTCCCGGCTGGAGGAGCCCAGCAGGGAGCTGGGAAGTCCCCGACCCTCCATCCTTGCCACCCGTTGCGGCTACCAGGGTTGCTGCGGGCAGGTGGACCCCTTCCAAGGAATTGGCTCCTCTCCCCTTCCCAAATACGGCTCTGCTTACATTTTAGCTGGAAACATTGGCACGTTCCATATTTTGGAAGAACCGCTGGTTCCCAAAGCCTCGTCGCTCCCTATTTTTATCTGCTGGGCCTAAAATAGCCGGTAAATGTTTTGCGGATCCAAGCCTGGGGTCGGCTGCAGCCAGGGCTGGTCCTCCTGCCCTCCCCGGGCAAGCAAGGGAGCGAGCCTCGTGGCCACAGCACAGGGCTGCGGGGGCCGTGCGGACGGGCAGAGCGACGGCACGGGCAGCCGATGCTGGAGCCTCCTTGGATCCGCTGGGATTTCTCCGCAGGCTGGGTGCGGATGTGGCGCAGGAGGCTTCCCGGCAGGCATCAGCCGCTGGGATGGTCGGGGCAGGCTGGGATCACAGGCCGAGTTATTTGCAGAGCGTATCTCGCAAGGCGTTTTTCCATCCCAAGATGTCCCGATCCGAGCCCTGCCGGGCAGCGGCCACGCTGCTCGTTCGGAGGGATTTCGTTATGGTTTAACGAGATGTTTGCGTCGTGCCGGGAGGCGGCGGTTGCCTTCAGCCGGGTGGCCTTGATGCCACCATCGTTTGCCGGACCGTGCCGTCGCTACGCCTTCCGGGCACGGACCTGCCTTTGCGTCCTGCCCTGGGATACTCGGGAAAGTGTTGGGGTGGACGGTGGCAGAGGTGTCCCCTTCCTGGGGGGCAAGGAGGGCACCTGGGCTTGCTGGAAAGTGGCCTCAGCAGTGTGGGTGTAGGCTCTGGCCACCCTCGGGCCACCGGAGAGCCCCAGGAGCTCAGCGTCGGGGCGGAGGTGGCCACCGGGCCGGCGCGGGAAGAGGGGAGCAGGGAGGCGGCACTCACCCGGCATTCAGCAGAACTGACGGGACTTCCAGCCCTGAGAACCAGCCTCGGAGGGAGGGAGCCAGCGCATCTGCAGAGACAAAAAGAGGGGCAGAGGGTGAGAGGGGGGGTGGTGGCCCCCAACCCTGGCAAGAGCCGGGCTGGAAACGAGCCGTCCGTCCCGGCTCTGGTTCGGCCGGTAACGCTCATCCCCCGGCACCGCTCCTTGCCAGCTGGGCCAGCAGCACCGCGCTCTCACCGAGCAGGAGCGGGGATATCCCCTCCGGACTCTTGCAAAACCCACGTGAGATGGGGTCGGGGGGGGTGTCAGGCGCCAAAAACCTGGATAACGCCACCTCGGCCCCACCGTCCTGAGGTTCCTCATCCCGCCACTCTGTGGATCCAGCTGGGAAGGCCACCCTGCATGAGCAGCTCGGGTTTGGGTGGTGGCACCCGTCTCCAACGGGGACAGGGATGGGGACGGGCTGCGGCCACCAGGGGTGACGAGGAAAGCGCCGCCACCGTCCTCCCCGCCGTGCTGGCTCTGTAACCGCGGCGGATAATATTTCAGGTCTCAGCCTGGGTTTTCCCGGAGCTCCCTTCCTTAACACCTCCATTCCCTTCGCCGGCCGTTTCCCCGGCATCCCGAGCGGCGCAGGTGCTGCCTGTTGGCCGCTGTTTGACAAGGCAAGTACGTAGCTGCAATAATATTTACCGCCGCTCTTCCTGTAAACAGCAGGGATTATTTTTTTTTTTTCAGGAAAAGCTGGAGTTGCATCCAAAAGGCTGCGGCTGGTTCCTACGCCCAGCGCTTTTCCTCGTCATCCTGCTCAGACCAGCCCCCGGCTGCCTCCAGCTCCCAGCGATGGTGGCTCCGGATAACTCGGCTCAATCCCGGGCGGGCCAGGGCCAAAAGCTTTTCGGATGCAGCTTATCCGGTACATCTTGTTTCCGTGCGCTCGTTTCCTCCCGCTCACTGCCAAGCCGGAGCCGGCAGCAAGGAGCGGAAGCCGGGATGGGACAATGTCCGGGATGGGATAAAGTCCGGGATGGGATGATGTTTGGTGTGGCTGACCCTTCCCTCCCCACAGTGGGGGTCTCTTCCCGGCATCCCCGCGATGCCGCTGCGGGAAACATCCCGAAAGCTGGCACTGCGAGGAAATCTTCCGCCGCTTCCATTTCTTCTACTTCTCTTCTTTTCCCAGTTCCTCTCCCAGGGCGGGCATTTAATTTTTAACGGATAATTTTTAGCGGCGGCGTGCTGCCGGCGGGGGCCGCCGGCGGTGGCATTTGCGCTTCGCTTGCCCTCTCCTCCCCACTGGAGCCGCTTTCCTTCATGCCCCGCAGCCGGCAAGCTGCATCCCAGCCATGCTCGGGGTCGGGGGGCTCGGGATACACCCTCCCCTTTCCCGTTTTGCGGGGTGGTTTGGTGCCGGGAGCAATGGGGACGGTCCGGCCTCCCCCCGCGCGGGCAAGAGCGAAGGTAGGAAGGCAGAGAGAGGCGTTTGGGGAGAGGCAGCCGGGTTTGGGTGCCATCCCTAAATATCGGGGGGGGATAGCCGGGCAGAGGTTAGCGGAGGGGAAAAAAGGTGGAGGGGCGGGAGGGTGAGCGCAGTGATGGCGGAGGGGTCGGAATTACCTGGGCGTGCAGGGAAGCGGGATAGGTGAAAGCAGGAGGAGGTAGAGCAGGCGCTAACTCCGCTGGGTACAGAGGGTACGGCCCCCACACTTCAGGGCTACCGGGGTAAAGTGCAGGCACCGTGAGCTCGTCTGCAAGAAAACAAGAAGGAAAATTAACGGCCACCCCGAGGAGCCGCGGCCCCCCCGCCGCCCTCGGCACCACCGCTCCTTCCCATGCCGGCCGCAGAAACGGGAAAGACGTGGACGAGGTCTCCGCCGAGACCCCCCCTCCAACACACACCCCGCAACTCAGAGACTCCC
>VXBO01007155.1:0-27797 GCA_013400135.1 Rhinoptilus africanus
CCGAGACTCCCTGATTCCCATCTGTAAGCTGATTCGTCGACTAGAGTTTCAAGGAGTGATCAGCAAGACTCGTTCACCCTTTAACAGTCCCATATGGCCAGTACGAAAATCTAACAGAGAGGCTAACTGTAGACTATCGTGGCCTGAATGAAGTCACGCCACCGCTGAGTGCTGCTGTGCTGGACATGCTAGAACTGCAGTATGAACTGGAGTCCAAGGCAGCCAAGTGGTACGCCACGATTGATATAGCCAATGCATTCTTCTCGATCCCTTTGGCAGCAGAGTGCAGGCCACAGTTTGCTTTCACTTGGAGGGGCGTCCAGTACACCTGGAATCGACTGCCCCAGGGGTGGAAACACAGCCCCACCATTTCCCATGAACTGATCCAGGCCACACTAGAACAGGGTGAAGCTACGGAACATGTGCAATACATTAATTGACATCATCGTATGGGGAAGCACAGCAGAAGAAGTTTTTGAGAGAGGGAGTAAAACAGTTCAAATCCTTCTGAAAGCTGGTTTTCCATCAAACAAAGTAAAGTCAAGGGACCTGCGCAGGTGATCCAGTTTTTAGGAATAAAAAGGAAAGATGGATGCTTGTTTTCACAGTCTCTGGGAACTGCTGACTTTAACCCATTGACCTTCCTGCTTCTACTCTCTATATACCCGGGCTCTAAACCAATAAAAATCTGCAGATTGCTCCACAAAACAAGGTGCCAGGAAAGAAAAGAAGTGCTTCTCACTGTCTCTGGCAGCTGCTTTCATTGCCCTGCTAACTTCTCTGCATACACAATCTCTTTGGACCTGTGCTCTAAGCCAGCAAACATCTGGAGATTGTTCCCACAAGGATATATTAGGAACGAAAACAGGTGCCTCTTCTTATGGTCTCTGGGAACCTCTTTCTTTGTCAGTCTAAACAACAGGGATAACAATCTCTCCAGACCTGGGCTTCAAATCAGCAAACATCTGGAATTTGCCCCCAAATGGTAGGTACCAGGAGGGAAAACTGGTCCTTGTTCTCACTGTGTCTGGGAACTCTCTCCACACTTGGAATCCAAAACTAAAAATGTCTGGACATTGCTCCAGAATCGAAGGTGCCAGGAAGGAAGAGTTCTCACCGTCTTTGGGCACCAGTTTGTTTACCCTCTAAAAGTGAGGATAAAAGTCTGCTCAGGGCTGGTCTCAAAACTTTGAAACTTATAGAGATTGCTTTCACATTGTAGATGGGAAACTGCTGATTGTTCTCTCTCTTAGGGGGAACTGCTTTCATGGTCCCACAGACATTGGTGCTCTTTACTTTCCTGGTGATTTCATCCTGAAAAAACACATTTTTTTCACTCTCCCCAGTGCCTGGGAACTGAAAAGTTATATGAAATAATAATAACAACTTCAGTAACAGTATTAACAGTAATAGTCCGCTCCTGCAGCAGGAGGAGCAGAATCCTGAAGGAACGGTGAAAACCAGGGAATTCCTGCTTGGGTGTAGCACTTTGCAGAGCAGACCCAGTGCATACTCTTTTTCAAACATTGGGAAACAGGTTATTTATAAGCCCTTTCACATGCGAAAGATGAGTTGGTAAGAGTGTCTTCTGCAGAGTTGCGAGCTCAATCACTCCAATCCTTCTTAGTATTTCTCATTAAAGAAATTTTTAAAAGAGCCATGCAGTGGGGCAGGAATCAAAGAAGGCAGAGGCATGGAGCAGCTCTGGCTGGGCAGTTTGCTCATGCAGCTCCAATTCAGCTTCTTGAAAATGTTGTCCTACTTATTTAGTCTTTCAGAAAGATGCCTGACAAGTTTTATAAAGTGTCTGAGTTCAGTCTATGCTCTTGGGTTGCAGGAATTAAATGCCTTTAGTTGTCTCCGAGCGCAGTAAAGAAAGAGTTGAGGAGCCTTATTAGACTTAATTTCCATTTCTCTTCATGTTAAAGGCATACTAAATAACTCCATCTGGGTGGATTTGGAGTATCTGTCATGTACTTATCTGCAGGACAAGCAACAGTATAGATTATTCCAAGCTCAAAAATTGTAAAAAACCCCCTTACTCATTCTCTCATTTACTTTATTTTTTCACTTTTTTTCCATAGCTATCTTGCAATTGTAAAGAGCTTGGACAGCTGAACGGTTCAGCAGTTTCACTGCCTCTGTCCCAGACCCTGAGACTTTAAAGGCATACTGAAATCCAGAAGAGAAATTGCTCACACAATTTCTTATGCTAAGGTCACATTTCTGTAACTCCAAGACTCCAGGAATAAGTGCATAGTATTTCTTCTTAATTCTGGTCTCTGAAGATTTTTTTCTCCTGTATGTTTTATATCGTTTTCTCTGAATGGAGCAGCCTGAGGAGGATGAAGCACAAAGTAAGTGTTGGATCAGGCTCCCCTGCCATCGAACCTGCTTTTAAATTGGCCCCTTAAATTTCCCCTCTAAGTTGTTGCACCCAAGAAGGCTGCAAGGCATCTGGACCCTAGAAATTAGGCACAAAAGGAATCATCAACTTTCAGTGAGGAAAGGCATCTTTCCCTTGGAGTGCTACCTGATGTTGCACCTCTGCTTGTACTGTCACTTCTCACCACAATTCTGACTGCAGAGCAGGCTGCAAGGTGTAGGAATTAGCGGAGAGGTGTATGTAATTTGGATTAGGGAATGGGGCTGCTGGGAGCCTGGAGGGGGAGAGCAGCTTTTTCTCAGTTTCCTAAAAAGAGTAGTTTCATCACAAAAACCTACTTGGTTTGCTGCAAGTGGCAGAATTGATGTTCTTTGATATTTCTGTTCCTCTGTGACAGTTCTCTTTTACATTCTGTATATTAAAACAGGTTATAAATGACTGATATGTCACAGGGAAATGGCATAGACATTTGAGTAATTATCTAGTTTATAGATACATAAACTTTAGGGACAGAAGGAACTATTATGATTTGCAAAGCCATGGCAAGAGAAACTTGCCTGATGAGTACTCCCTCAAGGCCTACTTTTCTGGCCAAGCGACAATACATCTTCGCATAGAGAGAAACCCAGTTGTAACTAGAAAGCAGCAAGTGATGGAGAATTTATATTACCTGCAGGTGCCGCATACTTGTGCTAGGTGCTTGGCAGTTCTCCTCCCAGAGAGGTGTTTGGGCGGGGGTGGGATACGGCTGAGGGAAATATTGCCTTTGCAGACCATTGCCCATCAACAGGCTGTGGGAAGATGGCTGTGGAGAGGGGCAGAGCTGGGGGAGGTTGTTCAGGTGAGGTTAGGGACCAGCATGTGTCTCCAAGGATATACTTGAGCACTGAGGAAGGCCTTTGTTGTGGACTTTGCCTCAGCAGGGCTCGGTGGAGGGAATGTTTTTCTGGGAGCTATGCACCCATCAGCAGGCACCAGCACAACGGCACAGCTACTGTACAGGCACGGCTGTGGTTTGGAGGCACTTGTGGGATCATCGTGTCACCTTGCATGGGGAAAGGGGTGCACGCCCACGCATTCAAGGATGAGGACCAACCACTTGCACCTAGCAGGAGAGATGCTCCCCTAACCTGGTGGGCTGGACAGGGGTGTCCCAGCCCTCACCTCACCACCTTCTTAAGTAACCGCATGTCAAACCCCAGATAAATACAGGTTTGTGTCAGAATTCTGGCAGTTTACAAGGAAATTAAAGGAAGGGGCCATGTGTCTGATAATACAGCAAATAAGCCTTGGTAAATTACAAACATATCAAAGGTAGTTACAATTAGCTGCAGTGATTTGCAGGGGAAAGCACACAGGGTAACTGCTTGTCCTCAGTTTGGTGTCTTGCCTTCAGGAACCGAGCTATAACGTGTCTGAAGATCATAAGCTGCATTCCCAAACAAAGAATACCAAGTATTGTATTTATTTATCAGCTGCAAGTGAGGGATTGCTACAAGAAGCTTGACAGTTAGACACGGCAATTACATATTGTTTGAATATGGCTACTTGCTTGTCACACAAATGAAGAAGACTTCCTTGGTCCTTTTTATAAAAGGTGAGAAAAGCCATATTCCTTCAGATTCCTTCTTGTCTCTGGTGCAACTTAAAAGCAATGGCCAAGATCATGCACTCTGGACTGGGATCATATGGGCATGACTAGTCTGGAGTCCTGGGTGCTCTGGGCTCTTCCTGCAGAGAGGAGAGGTCTTGCTGTGTAAGTTCCCCTACATCCAGACAAAACCAACCTCAAGGCCTTTCCTTCTGCAGTGATTCTACCTTGGAAACAGCATCATGAAAAACTGTGAATGGATTTCAGACCAACAGCTTGCAGAGACAGCACCTTGAGGTGTTGTACACCCAGAGCAGCTGTTTGCTGCCGGAGCCCTCCCTGCCACCCTGCCGTGGGGCTGCCAGTACTGCTTCCTGTCACTTTAGGTCCTTGCCCCACTTCTTTTGGGCATCTGCCCTCAGCAATTCCCATCCCCATTGCTGCAGGTAGCCCAAGCCTCTCATGGGCAGGGGAACCTGCCAGCCACCCGGGAACAAGCCCACTTGTGCATTATTTTTTTTCCCCTCTATGGTCTGGCTGGTAGCCTTGGGCAGCTTCATTCACTCATTGGAAGCACCAGGGAATGTGACTCATCTTGCAGTGAGGCAGTTTGGTTTGAGGAGATGGTAGGGTTTCTTGGGTGCCCTTTGCAGCTTGCTGCAGATATTTGCCAGCTGTGTCCACATCCATTGTCTGGGGTGTTGGAGCTGAGTCCTGGGGCTGTGCTTGCTGTAGGAATGAGAAACACTCTATATCAAGGAGGTAAGTACTAATTCTTATAATGAGTAGCTGTTAATACATTTACTGATAAGTTTAGTGTCAACTATCACAGCTGATCGTGCTAAGGATGGTTAAGAATGATGTTTATGCAGTATTTATTTCTTATAATACCATTTAGACATGTTTATCATTAACAGGCCAGTGATATTAGAACAGGATGAATGTTGTATGGGATGGCTCCTGCGTGGCTGTGAAATGTTCGGTGGATGTGGGAATTGCTTCTGTGGGAATACTCCTGCTGCTGTTCTGGGTAGCTCCCACATGTGGAGTCCTGTGGGAAGCTCACAGGGACAGGGTCCCACTGCCTTCCATTAATAGCCTGTCTGCAGCCCAGCAGATATAAAAAGATGGGCCTGTGTTTTTAAAAACAGTTCTGAAATTTTTCCCAGTCCCACCTCTAAAATAAATAAATACACAGATATGTATGTGCCTGATGAGAATGAGCTCTGCCAGCTCATCAGAATAAAATGTCAGCAAATGCCAGCAAGTTACTGACCTTAATCCCAGCAGACTTGCCTTCCTCCCCTTTCTGAAGTTTTTTCTTCCTTCCCATCCTTTGCTATTTAGATGTTAATCACCAGGCAGAAAAGGCACCTGCTTGCTGTGCCGACCTGTATGCCCTGCTTCGTGCTTCTTACACCTGGGACTGGAGCGAAAAGGTGACTCCCTGCCCAAGCCCAACATGGGTTTACAGGTAACAAGGTTTGGGATGCTCTTCATCAGCTAGGTCTGTGCTCTACGTGTGCTCTTCAACTGCAGGACCATGACGGTAAAATAATTTCCTATGATAGGATTTTGTGGAATGACATTAAAACAAACTAGAGCAACAAAATTTGAGCTGGATCCTACCTTTCCAATCTGAATGCCTGCTTAACAGCCAATTTGCTTTACAACTTATTGCTTAGAGCTGCAAAATCTACCTCTCATAGCCATGCACTGTGATGTTTCTCATTCCCACCCACGTCCAGCATACTAAAAAAAAAATACTTGCATACCTAAGCAAAAGCCCTTTTATTATTGTTTCCTGGAGGAGGGTCCTCCTGAGCACAAACAGCGTGCAGAGTATTTTCTCCAAAACCACTGTTGCTGTGGAAGCATGCAATGACAGCTGTGGGTACATTGAATCACACTAGCAGCCAGAGAAGGGGATTGTGGCCTGCGGGAGCTGTGCTGCATGCTCACCACTGCCGTTTGCAGGTGGTTGTCCTCTCTTCCCACAGTGGTGTGGCAGAAGAGCTGCAGGGAAAGCCACAACTCTGCCATCCTAGCACAAACTGTGTTTGATACACAAAGTGGTCTGCAAACATCATCTTTCCCCCTGTTTCCCCAGGCTGGGTAAAGTATCCAAGGTGGTTTCTACCTACCAATGCTTTGAAAAACACTGTGGGCACTCCTGACCCACTCTTTTAGGTGTCTTGTTTTTGGGTGCAGACCAAGGCACAAGCATGCTGCCAGCTGGGGTGACAGTCAGGTCTCCCTGCTGTGTCTCATGATAACCCAGCAGCCGCTGTCAGGGGATGTAGTGGAGCTGCAGGGCTCTGCCTCCGATCCACCTACGGCTGTCCTTGTCCAGAGGGGTCTTATGGTGGTGGAATATTGGAGTAGGGGCATAGTGACATGGGGTTTTTTGGCTGGCTTTCACATAAGTGTTGCAAGAACATATTCTCAAGTTCGCAGGGTGAAAAAAGGACGTCTGTGAATCTTGGGTGGGGTTTGAGACTGGTTTTTCCTGAGGTGCTGGGGCTGGAACAAGGGCAGAAGCACATGAAAGAGGTGTTTGTGGGAACAGAGCCAAGCTCATCTGACCTTGGTGAAGCAGGACTGTGTCTGTGAAGAAAGAGGTAAACTACTTATGAGAAACAGACAAACCAGGATACAGCCCGGGGCCTGCATCCCTGCGTGGACTAAGAAAACTGCCAATTAAGTAGCAGCAAGAGACTCGTGCTCGCAAGGCTTAACCCTATCAACGTAGTGTTTATAGCACGTGAACAGTACCTATCCTTATAAAGCTCTCTAAGCTGCTGAAATAAAGGTCTATGGTCTGTATCCTGCCAGAGTCCATGCCTCCATACTCCTGAAATGATGCCCCAAATGTGGGGCTGGAATCGTGGTAAAGAGCGACTGGTGGAGCAGCCCAGCTGAATAATAAGGAGCAGTGGAACCAGAGAGCTGTAGTCCGGGTGAGTAATCACCATTAAGAGGGGAGTGGCTGGGAGGGTGTGAAAATGGGATCGCAAACGTCCTCAGAGGAAAAGGCAATTGTGTGTATTTTTGTAAAGATTTTAAACAAAAGTGGTATTGACTATGAGTAAAAAAACCTTTTGGCTTTTATTAGCATGGATAAAAAGCAACGGCCTTCCACCTGATTCGACAACAACTTTTCAGTTACCGATTTGGGACAAAGCAGGGGAACTTTTGTTTGAGGCAGCAACAAAAGGGGACCTGACTGCTACTAAGGTTTTAACAACCTGGCAGCTAATTAAAGACTGTTTTTACAACTGTTGAAATGGGAGTGGGCTGCCGGAGCAGCCGCAGCTGCTACAACAGCTCCAGAGAGCCCTCCTGCGGTGCGCGCAGATTCAAGTGAAGAAACATTAAAACAGCAGGTGGCAGAGGAAACAGAATTTAATTTTCGAAACCCCGATATTACTTCTCCAGCATCCTTGATAAGTATACCAGCTGCACCGCCGCAGCTCCCCGGGTTCGAATCCCCCTCGAACGCGATCACACCCACAGGAAAATGACTTAATAGCTTGTGATGACCCTCTTTCTAGCGAGGAACTGTCTACGAAATATGACCCAACAAAGCACTGGCAGAGTCTGCAAAAGCAAGCCCTCTTAGAAGGGGACCTAGATAATGCTACTGCCATTGCACATCCTGTCATAACAATTGCGAAAGGACTCAATACTTGGGAACCTTTAAATTGGGAGCTAGTGAAAGAAACACAAAAACCAATTATGCAGCATGGATTATCGTCTCCTTATGCACAGGGCTTGCTGACTACAATTATGAAAGGGTATATCTTAACACCATTTGATATCAAACAACTAGCGGAACTGATATTTACTCCCACATATTTCTTTTTATAGCCCACTGGAGAGACTTATGTGGTGCTGCAGTAGCAGATAATCTAGGACGAGAAGAAGGGGACCCGTCATGGGGAGCAGGAATTCCTTAACTTTTAGGAGAAGCGTCAGTTGACAATCTGCAATTGCAGGCACGATTAGCACCTGAAATCTTGAGACAGTCAGCAGAGTTGGCTCAGCAAGCTATGATAAAAGTGCCAGATAACAGCAAAGCAATCAAATCATTTACAACAATGAAACAAAGTACCACTGAACCCTATATGCCCTTTATTGATCAATTGCAAGAAGCTATTCATAAGCAAGTTGACAACACAGAAGTCAAAGAGGCGTTACTGTTAAAGTTAGTCGTAGAAAATGCAAATGTAGATTGTCGGCACCTGTTACAAACCTTGAGAAATCAGTTTAATAGATATGATAGAAGCATGTAATAGAGTAGGATCAATTACTCACCATACTGAAGTGTTTGCTGAAGCATTTGTGGCTGCAGTTCAAGTAAAAGACAGGGTATATTTTTGATGTGGAAAGGTAGGCCATTTTAAACACAGTTGTCCTCAAAGCCTTGAAAACAGCTATTATACGCCAGTTCCTTGCCCATGCTGTGGGAAAGGCCAGCATTATGCAAATCAATGCCGTTCCAAATGCAACAAGAACAGGCAGCAGACACTTTTGTGTTCGGGAAATGGAAAGACCAGTGCAAGACTGAGGCGTGCTCCAACACAAGTGCCTCAGAATTACTTGCCTCTGAGCGAGCGCTCATCCATGCCACAGGTCTGGATAGCCTCCAAGGAAAGACCACCAGAAGCACTGGCATGGATGTTGCCACAGCTGCCGACCTTACAATCATAGATAAAAAAGTACACAGAGTTCTTCTTGCGGTGCAGGGACAACTGGGGAGAGGCGTCAGCACTCTGCTAGTAGGATGCTCTAGTACTACATCTCAAGGACTGCTTGTCTTACCTGGAGTGATAGATGCTGACTTTACAGGGCAAATTCAAGCTATGATTTCTCCGCTAGTCTTCTCCGCCTTCTCCGCACAAAAGGCAAAAAAATTCAAGCCACACGGCCAGCCTTAACATGCCAACAGTGCAGTCCAGGTCAAAAACCGGAATTAATTACCATCAAAGGCATGATTGATACCGGTGCAGATGTAACTATTATTTCTTCTATGAAATGGCCCATAAGATGGACCACTACAGATGTAGACAATGGACTTGCTGGTATCGGAGGGGTTTCTACCTCTCGACAAAATACAAATGTCATTCAAATAACAGGCCCAGAAGGCCAGGTTGCGAATATTTGTCCTTACATTGTTAATGTATCACTTAACCTTTGGGGAAGGGACGTGCTAGGAACCTGGGGGATGATCATACAAACATTACCCACACCAAAATCTTTTTAGGTGAGGCCACTGTAGTGAGGCCTATCATCCTCTTAGACTGGTTTACTGATACACCAGTTTGGGGGAATCAGTGGCCCCTGCCGATTGAAAAGGCCAAGGCACTACAAGCTGTTCAAGAACAGTTCTGACAAGGCCACCTTAAGTCGACCACTAGTCCGTGGAATATGCCTGTTTTTGTGATAGAAAAGAAAAGCGGAAAGTGGAGACTGTTACATGACTTTTCGACAAGTAAATGCAGTAATTGAAGTCATGGGTGCGTTATAGCCAGGCATGCCATCACCAATCATGTGGTCTCAAAACTGGAGTCTTCTAATACTGGATTTAAAAGACTGTTTTTTCACTATTCCGTTGGCAAAAGAAGACGCCCCGCAGTTCGCATTCTCGATGCCTGCAGTTAACCATCAAGCACCAATGCAAAGATACCATTGGACTGTGTTACCACAAGGAATGAAAAACAGTCCCACAATATGCCAAATGTACATGGCAAATGTACATGGCAAATCTGACGTTTGACAGAAATACCCAAACATGACTTGTTACCATTATATGGATGATATTTTGTTTGCAGGAGCGGCCCCTGAGTTGCTAGCCCCTGTAGTACAAGATGCCATTTATAATTTGGAAAAATATGGTTTGCAAATAGCTCCAGAAGAAGTGCAAACAATACCTCCTTGGAAATATCTATGGTGGAAAATTCTAGACATTAGTATTGAACCTCAGACAATAGCATTGTCTACTAATGTAAAAATATTAAATGATCTGCAGAAACTGTTAGGCACCATTAATTTGGTGCACACGCTGTTGGGAATTGACAATGAAACACTAGCGCCGTTGTTCAATCTGTTAAAAGGAGTCATGAATTTATTGTCAGAATGTGCTTTAACACCTGATGCAAGAGCAGCAACCACACGAATAACGAAAAAATTACAGAAGCACCAAGTGCGTCGAAAAGTAGGAGACCGGGATAGCCGCTTGTTTATTTTTGATCAGGAACGACAGCTACTACGTCTCTTAGCTCAGTAGGTTCCTGAGTTGCACAAAGATCAATTTATAATCAATTAATAAACTTAATCAATTTATAGTGGGTTTTCCTGTCTCATCAGCCTAGTAAGATTATAGTTACTAGGGTAGAAATGATTTCCATATTAATTTGGAAGGACCAGAAACAGGCAGTAGAATTAAGTGGCAAGGAAATGCACACAATATTTATACCTTTTACATTAGAATATTTAGACTGGTGTCAGGCGAACATGCGTCCAGACAGCATTAGAAGGGTTCCCAGGACGAATTTCTTTTCATCCACTCTCACATAAGTTATTTACCTTTTGTGAGGAAATAATGATTATACAACAACCTTTATGTAGGGCAACCCCAGCTGAGGGCCAAACGGTATTTAGAGATGGATCAGGTAGAACAGGTAAAGCAGTGATTGTTTGGTTTGTAGATAACACCTGGCACCACGATATCTACAACACAGAAGGATGCCCACAAATTTTAGAGTTATTTGCTGTAGTAAAAGTTTTTCAAAAATGTCACGATCCAGTAAATCTCATGGCGGATTCTCAGTATGTTGCCGCAATAGTGCAATGAATAGAAAAAAGCTGGTTAAGAAATGTTGATAACAAAAGCTTGTTTTTATTGTTTAAGCAGTTGTGAACTTTATTAAGTCATAGAAAGAGTCTGTATTATGATNGTGAACTCTATTAAGTCATAGAAAGAGTCTGTATTATGATTTGCATGTGCACAGTCACACAGAGCTGCCTGGATTTCTAGCAGAAGGTAATGCCAGAGCCGACTGGTTCACAGCACCAGCTTGGTCGGCGCCAATACTGGGAATCATAAAACAAGCTCAATTGTCCCATTTGTTTTTCCATCAGTCGGTGAAAGCATTATGTAGGCAATTCCAACTGCCTTGGTCATTAGCGAGAGAAATTGTGCATATGTGTCCAGAATGTCAACAGTTTGCACCCCAACAACACATTGGGGTGAACTCCCAAGGGCTGCAAGCCTTACAGATATGGCAATCAGACGTTACACATCTCCTTGAATTTGGCAGACAGAAATATGTTCATGTCTCTGTTGACGCATTCTCCGGCGTTATTTCGGTCACTGCAGAGACAGGAAAAAAAAAGTCGTGATGTTATTTGGCACTGGCATGGTGACTTTGCCGCCTTAGGTATCCCATGGCAAATTAAAACAGACAACAGGCCTGGCTATATTAGTGCTAAGGCTCAAGCTTTTTTGCACACCTGGGGGGTCCAACATGTCACCAGAATCCCTCATTCTCCCACAGGGCAAGCTATAGTCGAGCGTGCACACTGCACTTTGAAAGCTATGCTAGAAAAACAAAAAGGAGGAATGTGGGATGAACCTCTGCAGGCAAGGTTGCACAAAGCGCTATATGTGTTTAATCATTTAACATTGATGGATAGTGCATGGATAGTGCACAAGAACCAGCATTTTACTTCGCTGAAAAGAACTCGATGGTCTAGATCTTGAAAACTGTCCTAAAGTGTGGGTCACATGAAAATGGGAAGGACCGTTTCAACATGGGGACAAGCATATGCTTGTGTCTCTACAGTAGGCAGTGGGTGCCTGCAAGATCAGTGCGACCTGCCATAGACCCAATCTCAACCAGCCCTGAAGTTACCGAAGAGACTGAAGACACTGCTAACGAACAACTAAGCACCGAAAGTAATTAATGGATGGTGACCTAGCCTTTAAAGCAGAAGTAGCACTTGCTGCCCATTGGAAAGTGGCTCACAGACATGTTTTTCAAGATTTTAAAGGACTGTGTTGTATGAATCTAAGTGACCACTCCACATCCATCCATACCCAGTTGCAAGAACTACACCGACCAAACCATCAACTTGTGGAGACCACTGGGTGAAATCTCTTTGCTGGATGGAGTTGGGGGTGGGTTTGTTGAAGCAAGTTATACTCATTGCCTGTGTGGAAGGAATTTGTTATGTTTAGTATTTGTTTGCCATGTTTAATAAGCATTGTATGATGAGTTGTAGATGCTGCTTTGCATTGTACTCCTGTGCGAGTTGTAGAATATGTTGCTGCAAAAACTATGTGTGTATCCATGAAAGCCTGACCTTCGAAGAAGAAGATAGCAAGAAGGGAGTACAACAGTGTAGTCAGGTATCAGACAGCTGCTGTTTGTAAAGCTGAGTCATGAGNTGTAGTAGAAAAACAAAAAAGGGGAATTGTGGGATCAGAGCCAATCTCATCTGACCTTGGTGAAGCAGGCCTGTATCTGTGAAGAAAGAGAGAAACAACTTACCAGAAACAGACAAAACAGGAGAGCAGCCTCCTGGCCTGCATCCCCACGTGGCCTAAGAAAACCACCAATTAAGTAGCAGCAAGAGACTCATGCTTGCAAGGCTTAACCCTATCAGCATAGTGTTGATAGCACATGAACAGTTCCTATCCTTATAAAGCTCTCTAAGCTGCTGTAATAAAGGTCTATGGTCTGTACCCTGCCAGAGTGCATGCCTCTATGCTCCGCATTGGTCTCTTCTCCCACGTAACAGGTGACAGGACAATAGGAAACATCCTCAAGTTGTTCCAGGGGAGCTTTAGGATGGATATTAGGAAAAATTTCTTCACTGAAACAGTTATCAAGCATTGGAACAGTCTGCCTGGGGATGTGGTGGAGTCACCATCCCTGGAGGTATTTAAAAGATGTGTAGCTCTAGTGCTGAGGGACATGTTTAGTGGTAACTTGATAGCATTAGGTTAACGGTTGGACTTGATGATCTTAAAGGTCTTTTCCAAGCATACCGACTCTATGAAAGCCCTGGGCTGCAGCGCAGGGGAGCTGGCACAAGACTGAGGAAGCCGGTGGCCGCGCCAGCTCGGCCTTTTTCTGTGCTGCATTTCACGGCTTTCCCAGGAGATGGCAGACCAGCTTTAGAAATCCACAATCCACAAGCTGGCCGCGAATGGTCGCAAACTGCGCCCGGGGAGGGCTAGACAGGACCCCGAGACCTCGGGGAGGAGCCGAGAATAGGGAAGGGCGACCGAGGCGCCGTCCCCTGGCAGGGTGTCGCGCTGCTCCCTTCCTCCGCGCACCTCGGAGGCTGTTCAAAGCTCTTCTGTTAATGGATGAGCCCCTCAAAACGTCCTCACAGTTCGCTGAAGGTTGCCCAGTACACATGACTGAAAATACCTCTCGCTGGCTTTGGTGATGTGCCACCTCTGCTTGGGTGGCACATGGGACCTTTGTCCCAAGACGTTGTGCAAACGCGGACGAGCCACAGCGTCCTCACAGGGGCGGAAATGGAGGGGACTGCAAAAACAAGGAAACCGGTCACACAACTTCAAGGTGTAATTCCAGGGCTTCTAATCACTGATTTTAAAAGGGAGGTAACAGGTGACTTGCAGGACAAACACAAGTGTGACAGTTTTATCCTCTCCCTATTCTTTAGGGATTTCCTGTACCTTCTGCTGCTGGTGGTGGAGGACTAGGGTTGATGTCCTGGGATCAAAAATCCCAGAAGGGGTTTCCCGGAAAAAGATGGTAGTTTGGCAGGCATAGTGAAAGGAGCAGGGAAAGTTAGTCACTGTCTCTCTCTTTTTTTTTTTTTTTTTTTTTTTTTTTTCCCCTGGGGTCACTTTTTGGGTTACTTTTTGTAACATAACAAGACAGTAGAATCATGTGAAATGCCACAGGTATCCTAAACTCCCTCCAGAGCCTGCGTGACTTTGACTAAAGCATTGCCTGATGCTGGAAGTACCACCCAAACCGCATACAGGGCAAACGGGGGGTGGGGGGTTGGGACAAACTGTTTGCAGGATGAGCTGCTCTCTCTCTCCAGCATATGGTTTCCATGCTGCAGCAGTACTGAGCTGCTGACATGAGAGGTCCAGAAGCAGCCGTGGAGTGAGGCTCGTCCTTTGGTTCAATCCCAGTATTTGAAGAGGAGTCTTCAGGTTTGCTCTAGGTGCTGCAGCAGTCAGTGAGAAGTGCCACTGTGACTGTGGAAGAGGCCAGAGGAACAGGCTATGGACTGCCCAGGGCATCCACCACCCACCAGTGTCTGTGAGCAGCCCCAGCACTGGTGAGGCAAATCCAGCTGGGAGGGGCTGATTTGTTCACCAGGCTCTGAGGGCTTCCCCTCAAACACTCATATCTGCGCCTGGGGGAAAACTTCTCGGAAGGCACTGTTCACTGAAGAAATGCTCACAAGCCCTCCCATGTGGGAATTCAGTTCTTCACCGAATCCATAGGGTCTTACTAGCTGTGGAAAGCCAACAGTTGGCAAGACTGTATGCTTTTAATCAATTATAGCACAGGAACAGTGCTCCAGAGAAGCTGTGAGATCTCTCTCCCTGAGGATGCATGCAACTTGCCTAGACACAGCCCTGAGCTATTGCTGTTGTGTTGAAGCTAGCTGTGCTTGGAGCAGGAATGCAGCATCTGTGGATGTTAAAGCATAGAGGGATGCAGCCCTACCTGAGGGTGCACTATGTGTATGTAGGTAATGGGTGAAACAGCCTGGACTGGTAGTCGGAGCTGCGCTAATGGGTCCCTGCACA
Organism: Rhinoptilus africanus; assembly: GCA_013400135.1. Classification (NCBI taxonomy): domain Eukaryota; kingdom Metazoa; phylum Chordata; class Aves; order Charadriiformes; family Glareolidae; genus Rhinoptilus; species Rhinoptilus africanus. The sequence goes on from VXBO01007155.1 coordinate 14,791, forward strand.
TCTGGAAAGCAACTCTGGGATGCTATCTATGGGTGGGGAAGCACATTTACAGTTTTCAGGGTCTGGTCATAAAGACTTTCATTAATTTCAAAATTTCATTAGGAAATTTCCCACGTCCAGCTCACTTCGTTTCCACCGTGTCCAGCGTTGATATAAAGCTCTGGATAAGGTGTTCACTAGCCTGAGCATTTGCAGCAGCCCAGGCCCTCCCACTGAGGAGGGATGCGTTTCTCAGCCTCGCTTCCAGCCCAGGGCTTTCCGTGTGTGCCCCGGGAGGAGCGTCAGGGCGTTCCCCCAACGGCGCACCTCCCCGGGCTGAGCTGGACTCCTCCACCCCGTAAACCCTTTCGAGGCTTTTTCTATTCCCCCCACCCTTTTTTTTTTTAAAAAAAAACTTTGGAGGGGCCGGCGTGCAAACCCGGCGCCGCTCACTAGATGTCAGCGCTCCCTTCCCCGGCACCACTTTCGCCTCCTCATTTTTTAACGCTTCCCTGCTCCTCCCCTCTGGAAGCGGGGAGGGGGCCGGTTCGCTAGCAGACATCCCCCCGCGCCGTGCCCGCCCTTCCTCCGCGCTCCGCGGCGGCGCGTCCCCGCCTCNCCAAGTCCAAGTACAACCTGGTGGACGACCGGCACGACCTCCGCATTCCCCTGCACAACGAAGACGCCTTCCAGCACGGCATCTGCTTCGAGGCTAAGGTGAGCAGCAGGGGACCGATGAGGGGGATCCGCAGGGGTCCCTGCCCAGTCCTTGCCGACTGCCCGGGGTTCCCTGTCGTCCAGCTCTCTTTTTGTATAGTCTTGGCTTTTCTCCACTTTCCCCGGGAGCCCTTCCCGTTGGTGTACCTTCTCTCCCCCAAACTCAGCCGCCAAGAGTTGGGTGAGGCTTCCCACCGACCCCATAAGGATGTTGAAGCTGGACAGATGGGTCAAGCTGGAGCAGAGTCACCCTGCTGCTTTCCGTCCTTGGCCCTGCATCCCTCCTTGGTCTGCATGGTGTTGCTTGGGGACGTTGGCCGAGGAGAGCCAGGTACTCTGTGCATCTTCCCAGGAAAGGCTTGGGCTTTTCTCTGCGTTTCCGTGCTGTGGGTAGTGCTGAAGTGCTGGCATGTGGGGGATAGTTGGTATCCTGCAGGATGCTTTGTACCCTGGTGCTTCTCCGAATGGGATAAACCTGTCGTGTGAGCAGACGGAGGAACTGCGTGACATTTGCTGTGCAGTGCAAGGGTTCAGAGCCACCCGCTTGAAATAAAAGCTTGCTATTTCTCCTTACATACGTAAACCATTCTTGCTAGTGGATTTAGGAGGAAGCGCTATTTTTTATTTATTTTTTTTTAATTTTATGATCTTTTAGTCTTTTACTCCACTGAGACTGTGGCTTCCCACAATCTGAGTGCTTGTGCTCTGTTGGCAGACTGGGAAAAAGACGAGCTACCTGTACGTGTTACCTAGCCCTGAGCAGGTAGTGTTGGCCAGCAGTACAGTGGGAAGGAAGTAGCTGTCCAGGAAATTTGAAAAGGGTAAACACAAAATCCTGCCCTTTTTGCTGTTCCTTGGGGAGATGGTTGTCACGTTGAAGAAATACTCCTTGACTTGGAAAAAAACTGGTGTTAAACAGATCGTGAGTGGTAGGGAGGGAGGCATCTGTTGCACACCATGCAGCTGTCGCATGCTGTTGTCCTTAGAACTTGGGTGCTGGCAGAGGAGGAATCGCAGCTTTGTCATCTGTTCCTGTGCACTGCCCTGTGAGGGCAAGGCTTCGCTCCTTGGAGGGTGGTGAAGTTGTGTTGTTTCCCTCTCTTCTCGCAGCTGGGAGGGTTCCTCTGCAAAGGCCATTGCCTGCCTGACAGTGGGCACCGTGCTGCAGACAGCAAAACAGAGGAGTTGTTTCTGGAGCAAACTTAAACCTGCTTTGCACTTCTTTCCTGGGAAAGACTGTGCAAATTCAGCTTTGCAGACTATTCCTTCTGTATTATATTGGAGCCAGTTGCTGTTTTATGGCCAGGACCTGCTCACCCCTCACCAACGGGGAGGCTGCAAAGCATCTCCCCTTCTAAATCCTGGGCACAAGTGNGAGGGGCCGGCGTGCAAACCCGGCGCCGCTCACTAGATGTCAGCGCTCCCTTCCCCGGCACCACTTTCGCCTCCTCATTTTTTAACGCTTCCCTGCTCCTCCCCTCTGGAAGCGGGGAGGGGGCCGGTTCGCTAGCAGACATCCCCCCGCGCCGTGCCCGCCCTTCCTCCGCGCTCCGCGGCGGCGCGTCCCCGCCTCGAGGCTGGCGGGCGGAGAGGGGCGGAGGTTCCGCGGCGGCGACGCCGGCGCCGNTCCCAGGAAAGGCTTGGGCTTTTCTCTGCGTTTCCGTGCTGTGGGTAGTGCTGAAGTGCTGGCATGTGGGGGATAGTTGGTATCCTGCAGGATGCTTTGTACCCTGGTGCTTCTCCGAATGGGATAAACCTGTCGTGTGAGCAGACGGAGGAACTGCGTGACATTTGCTGTGCAGTGCAAGGGTTCAGAGCCACCCGCTTGAAATAAAAGCTTGCTATTTCTCCTTACATACGTAAACCATTCTTGCTAGTGGATTTAGGAGGAAGCGCTATTTTTTATTTATTTTTTTTTAATTTTATGATCTTTTAGTCTTTTACTCCACTGAGACTGTGGCTTCCCACAATCTGAGTGCTTGTGCTCTGTTGGCAGACTGGGAAAAAGACGAGCTACCTGTACGTGTTACCTAGCCCTGAGCAGGTAGTGTTGGCCAGCAGTACAGTGGGAAGGAAGTAGCTGTCCAGGAAATTTGAAAAGGGTAAACACAAAATCCTGCCCTTTTTGCTGTTCCTTGGGGAGATGGTTGTCACGTTGAAGAAATACTCCTTGACTTGGAAAAAAACTGGTGTTAAACAGATCGTGAGTGGTAGGGAGGGAGGCATCTGTTGCACACCATGCAGCTGTCGCATGCTGTTGTCCTTAGAACTTGGGTGCTGGCAGAGGAGGAATCGCAGCTTTGTCATCTGTTCCTGTGCACTGCCCTGTGAGGGCAAGGCTTCGCTCCTTGGAGGGTGGTGAAGTTGTGTTGTTTCCCTCTCTTCTCGCAGCTGGGAGGGTTCCTCTGCAAAGGCCATTGCCTGCCTGACAGTGGGCACCGTGCTGCAGACAGCAAAACAGAGGAGTTGTTTCTGGAGCAAACTTAAACCTGCTTTGCACTTCTTTCCTGGGAAAGACTGTGCAAATTCAGCTTTGCAGACTATTCCTTCTGTATTATATTGGAGCCAGTTGCTGTTTTATGGCCAGGACCTGCTCACCCCTCACCAACGGGGAGGCTGCAAAGCATCTCCCCTTCTAAATCCTGGGCACAAGTGCTGTGACTCTTCCGTGCCAGGTTTGTGTGGCCAAGCTTGTGGGGTGAGGAGTGGGACAGGGCTTCAGTTACTCGTTGGTCTGCTCGTGGCTCATCTCTTTTCCATGCTGCTGGTCTGGCTGCATTAGTGAGGTGGTGCGTATCAGTCTTTGCTAGCTCCTCTTTCTCTTATTTTGTGTCCCGTGGCATGAGTTAATGCCAAGCGTAATCCGTACAAAACACAGCTTCTGAATTTGTGGGTTTCTCCAGCAGCCCCTGATGCCAGATGCAGAATGCACATGGCTTGGGCCATCCATCCTTTTCTTAGATTGCTGGAGATAATTAAATGCTTGCACTCCTTTAGTTCTTTTTATCCCCAAGAATTCCAAGCACTTAAACCCATGTGCCTCTTGTTTCTGCCAGACACTCAGCGCGAGTCACAAAATGAGGAACTCTGATTTAGAGCAGAACTTTGGAAGGAGATTGAAGAAGAAAAATGCTCAGCTGGAGTGCCAGGACTCCTGGGGTGCCTGTCTCCTAAAAGCCTCCTGGGATTGCTGATAGGGCGGGCGGTTAGGATCCTGGTGTTACAGCCCTCAGCAGCTGGATCAGCGGTCCAGCTGACAGTCCAGGGTTCCTGACGAGCTTGTTTGGAGCTCACTGCAGGGGAGGAACACAGGCCTGAGTCGGTATGCGCTGATTTATTGTTTGAATTTTCCATTGTATTTTTACACTTAGACCTATGCTGTCTGATTATGTCTTTAAATGGCACACATAGGGGATGTAATGCCTGTTTTGGTTCATCCATAGCTGCTGGCATCCATGCTGATGTTCCCCTTGCTTCTTGTCCGAGGGAGTCACAGTGTCTCAGGGTGGGTGGCTGTGTGCAGTCATGATTTGGGCCCTTTTCAAGCACAGTGATGGACTTGCCCTGAGGCAAGCAGTGCTGTCACATATGATGCCATCCGGAGACTTGTGTTGCTCCTGTGTCCCCACTGAAGCTACTTGCAGCTATATGCTCTGGCATGGGGATACTGAGCGAAGTGTCCTCTAAGAATTATGTTAGTCCATTTTCTGGAGATAAGTCCAATAGTTTGAAACGCCCACTCCATCTTATTGGGAAGAGTAATACATTTCACACTTTTGGATCTGTTTTCATTGGCCACCCCTCTTGGCATCAAACCCCTCTGTGTCCTTGTGGCGCCTCAGCTAGGCTGCCTGGGAATCGGGGGAGCTGCCTCTGAGGAAAGGCAGAGCATTTGCTTTCTTCTGTCTTGTGGTCTGAATTGTTGAATAAAATCAAAAGCCTGGCCTCTTAAGTTAGCTGAAGTATTTGGATGAAAGAGCTGGGAGCTGTAGCGTGTCACGGGGGAGCAGGAGGCATAGATTCCCACTTGTGCAATTGTTTCGTGGTGAAATAATTGGTATGTAGAGAGTAAAGATTCCTTGTGTCCTCCTCCACCTCTCCACCCAGCGTTTTTCCTCTGGTCGGGGTGAGGAGGAGGGGGACGTGAGCTTACTCCTTATCTTCCTAAAGCCTTGGTGCTGCAAAACCCAAGGGCCAGCTTGTGCAACACCAGGAATTCTGTGCATTCAGAAATCATGACTCAGGCTAGTCCAACGCCTCCAGAGAGATCAGCATGTAGAGGAAATTAAAATGAGGTGGTGGAGCCTGTCACTGTACTGCCAGACCCCCTATCCATTCAAGTGCAGGGATGCTGGGTTTGCACTCGGAAGCTGTTACTGCCCCCCCCCCCCCCCCCCCCTCCCCCCTGAGAGCCCAGTGAGCTCTCATGTGCTCACTGGGCTGGGCTGTTGTCCTCCCCTGGAGATTTTGTGGTCCAGAGCAAGGTCCCACCTACCAAATACCCATTATTTGGAAACAGCTATTAATCCTTCAATCCTGAGGATCGTTAATCCATTTGCAGTGCCCTAATGTACATGGTTCCAAATAAAGGGGGAAGGTGGGTGCAAAGAGCTGCTCTGCTGCTCTCCCATCTGCAGGTGAGGGAAGAATCACAGAATCATAGAATCGGTGAGGTTGGAAGGGACCTTTAAGATCATCAAGTCCAACCAGTAACCTACCCTGACAAAAACCCCTTCTAAACCATGTCCCTAAGCACCTCATCTACCTTTTTCTTAAACACCTCCAGGGATGGTGAATCTACCACCTCCCTGGGCAGCATATTCCAATGTTTAATAACCCTTTCCGTGTAAAAATATTTCCTGATATCTAACCTAAACCTGCCCTGACATAACTTGAACCCGTTTCCTCTTGTCCTGTCCCTTGTCACCAGGGAGAAGAGGTCAGCCCCCATCTCTCTAAAACCTCCTTTCACGTAGTTGTAGAGGGTGAGGAGGTGTCCCCTCAGCCTCCTCTTCTCCAGGCTGAACAACCCCAGTTCCCTCAGTCGTTCCTCGTAAGGTTTGTTCTCCAGACCCCTTACCAGCTTTGTAGCCCTCCTCTGGACACGTTCCAACACCTCAATGTCCTTCTTGTAGTGAGGGGCCAAAAAAGAAGCTGTCCCTTCTTCCAGAAGATCCCTGTCCAAGCAAAGCTTGGTCCTTGGGAAAGCCCATTGCTTTCAGTCCGGGACTGCCATGGGCTGGGGACAAGCCATGTGCTGAGACCCAGCTTTTCTGACAACAGCTCTGTTTTTGGATAAATGTGGGACTGGAGGTTTAGGAGGATTGCTGTTCTTCTGGGCAGCAGGTGGGGTTTTTGGGTTCAGGTGTGGTTGGTTTTTGTGGGCTGCTGGTTTTTTTTTTTTTTTTCATTTAAGTTGATCTTGGCAACCAGGCATTTTCTGTCTTTTGTCAGTACTTTTTTCCACTTTTCTGTGGGAAACCGAAGCTGAACCGAGCATCTGCTGCTGTCTGTGTTTGGAGATGAGACATGAAGGAGACTTTAGTCTGATCCAGTATGTTCCTTCCTATGGACCTCTCCAGCTCACCTGCCACCATGTTCCTGAGGCTGCCAGTGCTGGCAGTGCCTGCTGGTTGCTGCAAAAATAATCACTCTATCATGAAAGGGATTATAGCCTCAGGTGAACACTAAGCAGGAAATGCATGTGTGTTTCCACTCTTGTGTATATTTTTATGTATGTAGGGGCCATACATAAAAGTGTTTGAAGTGACACGAGTTGCAGGTAGCTCCAGTCGGGGTCTTCAGTTCCCCTCCTCTGCTTCAGTCTCCCTTTCCAGTGAGATTCCCTTTCCTACAGAGCTGGCAAGCCAGAGTTAGGTTGTATGACGCTCTGCACCTCTTTAGCTGCTTGGGAGAGACATGGCAGCTTTATTTGGGGGCTGTTTGTTTGTACGGGCAGCTCTGCAGGACGATGTGCTGTCAGGGCTTCTCAGCCCAGAGCAAAGCTGCAGTGTGATTTTTAGCCCAGGATTGCTTGCTCAAGGCTATAAATAACCTTCCCATGTGCCACAAAAGTTTTCATCTGAAACAGTGGTGTATTCCTGCTGTACTTGTTAAGTCAGTTCACAGGTTGCTTAGTGACGTTCTTAACAAAAAAAATAAACTTTGCCAGGATTTGGCAAAGCTGCATGTTCCCAGACTGTGGGTACCAGCCAGGCAGTCATGGGATTGGCAAATGCCAGAAGGTCCTGTGGAAGAAGTGATGGTGCAGATGCCAGAAGGTCCTGAGGAAGAAGCGACAGGGTGGGATGCTCCCAGCCCTTCTCTCTGGCTGCTGAAGTGCAGATCCTGTGCACAAATGGATGTTAAGGTTGTAGCTGGGTGTAAGTGCAGGAAGCTCAGCCCCTGTGTGAGGAGCAGCTCTGGGCGGCATGGCTGGGTGGGGGGATGGAAACGTGGGTGAGTGGACAGCCTTGCTTTTTTTGGCATGGAAAAACTTCAGCTTTCCTGCTGCAAGTGCTTGCTCTGTGTCCTGGTGTCCCTGCTGCAGGGCCACATCCTGCTGCAAAGGTGTCTGCCCTTATTGCATGAGCCCCATTTTGGCCAGTGAGAGGGGAGGGTGGGTGAAGTATACAGTGTACATGGCTGGGGTCTTTTCTTGGGCCCCCCAGAGCTCTGTGTTCCTGGCACTGGAGCCCCTGTGCAGCTCAGAGGCAGTTGCAAGTGCTTCTAGGCTCAGGCAGGCAGGTAAGCACTAATATCCTTAGGGAACAGCTTGACCAGTGCTGCCTGGCAATGAGGTGTCTCTGTGTTCATGCCCGCTGTGGGGTTGCGTAGCTCTGGGTTCGACATGCTGTGTTAAACTACCTGGCTCCCAGGGCTGGGTGCACCCTAGCGTCCTCAGGGCGTGAGCCCGGTTAAGGGAGGATTGGGCAGGACTAGAGACCTCCAGCTCAGTAGAGAGCCTGCTGCACCCTCCTACTGGGCTCAGGCTGGAAAGCCAGGACTTTTTTCCATTGAAGTCAGCTGACATCTCAACTTTTCCATCCCTTTTGGCCTCTGAGCCTGCACCATCACAGTCTGAGTAAACTTTCCCCCTTTGCTTTCGGCATGGCTGTGTGTTCCTGGGGTGCAGGGCAGAGCAGTGGCCATGTCAGCCCAGCCCTGTGGCTCCCTGGGTGGGGAGTGTGTGGGCAATTGGAGAGCAGGAACACGGGGACGGCAAAAGACCCAAGAATAGTATTTCTCTTTACTTTCCCTGATGGCAGCAGCCTGGGGAGAAGCCCTTATCAGCTAGGCTGGATGTTTCCCTGGGCACTGTGGAAATAAAGAGGTTTCATGTCTTGGGCCACCTGGCTGAGGAGTGGTGCCCGAGCACTTTGGCCCTTGCTTTGTGCCACAGACATGTGTCACAGGGCCAATGTCCCAGTACCTGGTGCAGCCTCATGCTGCTCTGGACTCTTTGGAAATCTTGGGATCCTCATGCCCCGTATCTGATGCCTCCTACTCAGCTGCTGATACCTCCAGTAAGCCCTCCCCAGCCTGGGTGCAGGACCCCTGCTTCGATGAGGTTCTCTTGGCCCCAAGGATGAGATGCCCCAGCCTGGGGCTAGTGACAGTGTGCCTTCTCTGGCTGCCCTGGTGCCTGCCTGTCTGCCTGCCTGCAGCTCTTCTACAGAAGCAGTGCCCCCTCATCCATGGCAAGCTCTCTGACTCAGGGCAGCTTTCGAAGCTGGAAACCAACCTGGCAGCTGGCCAATCTAGGCTCCCCCATGTGTCAGGCATGTTTCAGCGCTGACCTTTGGACACAGTATCGGGCGGGCAGAGCAGCAGCATGCCTCCCTCGGGAAGGTGGCAGCTCCTATCTGGGAAGGCTTTCTCTGCCCACTACTGCCCACCACCCACAAAGGATCTTGTCAGCACCCTTTGGAATCTGTCCCCTGATCAGGGATGTGATTGGCCTTTGGTTTTCTGAAAATATCTGCCACCTGTTGTCACATAAAAAGCACCTTCTCTGAGAAAAGTAATTTCTGACACAGCAGAAAATGAGCAATATTAAACAACCTCAAGGAAAAATGAGAAACTGAGTGACTTGTGCAAACATTGCTTTCGCAAAATACTCTCCTTTGTTTTCTTATTTTTTTTTTTTTTTTTCCTCTGGCCTAGGGAGGACTGGTATTTCACTGAATTGGACAGGTCTTTTGTAAGCCATCGGTGGAGGGTGCGTGGTATGGGCTTTGTCTGGGGGCCCCTTCCAGCTGTGCCTGTGACAGGCCTGTTTGCACGGGAGGGGGCCAGCACGCAAGCTCCCTTTAGGTGCTGAGAAGTCTGACGGGTGATGGCCACCAAGCCTGTGCCATGGCAGAGTGAGGGGCTGCTCTTTCTGGAAGGACCACTGGAAGGCTGGATCCCATGCACAGAGATGAGGAACAGTGTGGGGTACGGGGGACTGAGAGGACCCTGCAGAATAGGTTCTTTGTGCCTGCCTGCCTGCCCATGCCACTGGGTGATGCAGGCCCACGCAGCTGTGGCCGTTTGCAATGGGAAGGCTGCCTTTGTGGGGCTGCCAAAGCACCTTGTTACAGAAGGGAGCCCCTCAGCTGCCTGTTCACTGTGGCTCTGAGTGGGTGACCTTTCTTCTCCAAATTGGGCCGGGGAGGAAGGGGCTGCCTGAGACTGCCCTCCTAGCTGTGTCCCCTGCCTTCAGAGCATGGGATTGGTGACCCCCTAGTCCTGCCTGGCTCTTGGGTGCAGGTGAGAGGCTCCACCTCTGCCCCTCCGCCTGCCATCCTCTGTCAGGGTGGTGGGGCCATAGATCTGGAGGTGATTATTTGTAAAAGCCACATCCGGCATATGGACATATGGTTTCCTCCTCAGTTCCCGGTGGCTTGGGGAGGGTTGGTTCTTTCATTGGTTTATTTTCTTTGTCAGCTCTCTTTCACACAGCTTTATTTCCCTTCCTTTTGTCTTGGCCACCTTCCTTTCTCCTCCCTGGGCTCAGCCCTGGCCCTGCTGCTTCCCTTTCCTGTGGGGTCAACCTGCTGGGATGGATGCTGGTCTGACACCTGGGAGCTGGGACATCAACCCCTGTGGGGACCAGGGCCACCACCGTGTCTGGCACCATGCTTGGAGCATGTGGATTTTAAAGGCAGGCAAAAGCACATGCCTGGGATCTGGGAGCCCTCGTGCTCAGGGAATCCCTAGGTCTCCTTCCCTGGGAGGGGGGAGCTGGGTCTCAGCCTTGGGGTAGGATGAGGAGGGAACTCTGCACCTCGGAGGCTCCTGCTGCTTTGCTGATCCTTGCCTCTGCCTCCCCTGCTTTTTCCCACACCTCTTCCCGAAATGAAAGTCGCTGCTGTGAGTAGGAGGGCTGAGGGAGAGCAGAGACAGAGTGCCCCTTGGTGCACTTATCATCTGCAAATCACTGGCAAATATGGGTGGTTTCTCCATCCATCCCCACTCCTTGCCTGGGAAATAGTAGTTAAGCTGAAAGGCCAACCTCCAAGTCCACATTTTTGTGAGGATACTCATCACATTGTGAAGGTTTAATCCTCTGCAGTGCAGTTCCCATATGTGATTTCTGCCCCAAAGGCAAAATAATCTGGGGAGACTTTGTCCATCTGTTGAGTTTTGTGAAACATGGGAAAAAATACCTACCTCCAGAGCAGAGGGAGAGGTGGGTGTTTTTGGAGCTGTGAGCACAGTAATCTGTGAAGTGAGCCCACGCTGGGGCTGGAGTTGCTGTGGTCTTTGGTAGGGCACACTCCCATGGGATGTGGGATGCAGCAGGATGCCCTGGAGGCCAGGTTTGGGAGTAAAGGTGAATCCTGCATGGATTGTGACCTGAGCCCCTTGGTTCAGGTATCTGCAAGCATGGGCTGGAGGGGAATAGCTGAATGCAGGGGCATAGGTAGGATGGCATCAAGACATTTCCTACTGCTGGTGCTGTTTTCCAGGAGGCCCATCCAAGGAGGTCCAAAGTGGTGTCCGGTTTCTGCTCTATCACTCGTTTATGGGGTGGCCCAACCCTGACCTGTGTCAATTCTGGGTATGACTGAGTGTTGCCGCTGGCTGAGGTTGTGGTCATCAACCAGAAGGTTGGCATTGCTTGAATTCATGTGGCTGTGGGATTCAGCAGTGGATGGGGCCGTCTGCGGCCAACTTGATAGCTGCCACCACTTGCCCTGTCCTTGCACTTGGCTGTACTCTGCGCTTGCCTGTGCAAGGAAAATGCGGGGAGAAGGAAAGTGATTACCCCTCCAGCAGCGGGGACTTGGTGTTGTTGGGCATAGCTGGTGGAAGAAGAGAGGCATCCCCTGACTGTCCCTTTTGCTAGCAAAAGTCTGTCCTCTGTATAATTCAAGCTAAGAAGTTTCCCTTGCAGGTGAGTGGGAGGCGGTGCTGCGTGGTCCCTGACAGAAGGGTGGTGTGGGGAGGCTCGGAAGGAGAGGTGTAGTGGAGCCAAGGCGTTCACCTGGTGGGGGAAGACAGGGAAAGGTGTTTCCCTTATGTGCTGCACATTGACTTTGTGCCCAGGGATCTGGCTGCCTCAGCCCTCCTCCTCATTTCCTACTTTTTACTGATGATTTCCAGACTTTATATAAGAAAAGGGAATTGGCTGATATCAAGGATGCCTCTCTTAATGTGACCTGAACCTTTGAAGGAGTGGGAAGGCTGTTTAAAGGATGTGACTAAAAGCTTACCAAGACTTGTGCTTTTGCAGTCAGGCATTCAGGAGCTGGGGTCTGGGCAGTTAATGCTGCCGCTGCCAGTGACAGGCATTGTGGGCTTTAATTCCCAGTTACATAAAGCTGCCCTGCACCACGGCAGCCTGCTCAGCACATGGTGAACACACCAGCTGTTTGGTGTTTATTTTTATATCCTCTGTCTTTGCGTCTATTCTCAGCAATGACTGCCCAGTGCTGGTCGCTGGATGCCTGCCTCCATCTGCACCTGAGGCAGGAGCTGTGTGTGTGGGGCTCATTGAGTTCGGCGTGCAGACATAGAGGTTTAGCATGGAGGGCTTTCTGGGATGGCACACATACTTAGGGGCGATTCTGCAGCCCCTGGGCTGTGCCATCAGTAGAGGTGGCAGCAGTGTCCCAGCCAGGAGTCCCACAGCGATGCTGGGTGAGAAATAACGCTTCTTTGCAGCCTCTGCCGCTGCAGTCACCCCTAACACGTGTTCGACTATTTAAGCACCTGTCTCAATGCTGGTGCTTGACCTGGGTTTTCATGGTGTCAGCAAAGGTTATGGCCATATTCATGGGGATGTGTAGCCCTGCCAGCTTTAGTGCCCGTGCTGTGCTGCCAAGGGTTATGTCAGCACTCATGTCGAGATGAAGTATGGGGGCACAGGGGGCTAGTAAATAGACTCAAAATGCTTTTCTACACATTTTTAGCACTCTGACTCTTCATCGCTGGTGTGTTTTCTGATCCTTCTACTGAATCTTCCCTCTTCCATTTTATTTTTAAAAAGGTTTTTGTTCGGCATCCCTCTGTACTGGGTTGCAGCAGTACTGCCTTTGGTCCTGTTTGAATAGCAAAGTGGCTCCTTTCTTCTGAAGGCTTGGACTGGAGGCTCAGCATCTCTGCAAAAACAGCCAGGGGTTTGGCAGAGCTGTAATTAAGCAGTGAAGGGCCTGTCACAGGACAGGTCGCCCCAGCTACTTTAGTGATATTTCAATATCCAAGTCTATAATAGATGACTTGATGCAGCTGAGGGGATATTGGCTTATACCTACATACTTTGATCATGGCATAGATAAATGAGTCCTGCTGGCCTGATTACTGAATCACAGAAATACATAATGGTAGGGTTGGAAGGGACCTCTGGGGATCTTCTAGTCCAACCCTTTGCCAGAGCAGGGTCATCTAGAGCAGGTTGCACAGGAACCCATCCAGGCAGGTTTTGAGTGTCTCCAGAGACAGAGACTCCACCACCTCCCTGGGCAGCCTGTGCCAGTGCTCTGCCACCCTCAAGGTAAAGAAGTTCCTTCCTCATATGCTCAAGTTTGTGCCTGTGACCTCTTGTCCTGTTGCCAGGCACCACTGAAAAGAGCCTGGCCCCATCCTCCTGACGCCCACCCTTTAAGTGTTTATATCCTTTAAGTATTTATAAGTGTTGATCTCCCCTCAGTCATCTTTTTTCCAGACTGAAGAGACCCAACTCCCTCAGCCTTTCCTCATGAGAGATGTTCCAATCCCCTAATCATATTTGTAGCCCTTTGCTGTACCCTATCCAGCAGCTCCCTGTCCATGAAGTTATTTTATTGTTAGAATAAGGTCTGCTGAGTGCTTGAAACATTGAG
>VXBO01007155.1:29937-45687 GCA_013400135.1 Rhinoptilus africanus
GGGGGAAGACAGGGAAAGGTGTTTCCCTTATGTGCTGCACATTGACTTTGTGCCCAGGGATCTGGCTGCCTCAGCCCTCCTCCTCATTTCCTACTTTTTACTGATGATTTCCAGACTTTATATAAGAAAAGGGAATTGGCTGATATCAAGGATGCCTCTCTTAATGTGACCTGAACCTTTGAAGGAGTGGGAAGGCTGTTTAAAGGATGTGACTAAAAGCTTACCAAGACTTGTGCTTTTGCAGTCAGGCATTCAGGAGCTGGGGTCTGGGCAGTTAATGCTGCCGCTGCCAGTGACAGGCATTGTGGGCTTTAATTCCCAGTTACATAAAGCTGCCCTGCACCACGGCAGCCTGCTCAGCACATGGTGAACACACCAGCTGTTTGGTGTTTATTTTTATATCCTCTGTCTTTGCGTCTATTCTCAGCAATGACTGCCCAGTGCTGGTCGCTGGATGCCTGCCTCCATCTGCACCTGAGGCAGGAGCTGTGTGTGTGGGGCTCATTGAGTTCGGCGTGCAGACATAGAGGTTTAGCATGGAGGGCTTTCTGGGATGGCACACATACTTAGGGGCGATTCTGCAGCCCCTGGGCTGTGCCATCAGTAGAGGTGGCAGCAGTGTCCCAGCCAGGAGTCCCACAGCGATGCTGGGTGAGAAATAACGCTTCTTTGCAGCCTCTGCCGCTGCAGTCACCCCTAACACGTGTTCGACTATTTAAGCACCTGTCTCAATGCTGGTGCTTGACCTGGGTTTTCATGGTGTCAGCAAAGGTTATGGCCATATTCATGGGGATGTGTAGCCCTGCCAGCTTTAGTGCCCGTGCTGTGCTGCCAAGGGTTATGTCAGCACTCATGTCGAGATGAAGTATGGGGGCACAGGGGGCTAGTAAATAGACTCAAAATGCTTTTCTACACATTTTTAGCACTCTGACTCTTCATCGCTGGTGTGTTTTCTGATCCTTCTACTGAATCTTCCCTCTTCCATTTTATTTTTAAAAAGGTTTTTGTTCGGCATCCCTCTGTACTGGGTTGCAGCAGTACTGCCTTTGGTCCTGTTTGAATAGCAAAGTGGCTCCTTTCTTCTGAAGGCTTGGACTGGAGGCTCAGCATCTCTGCAAAAACAGCCAGGGGTTTGGCAGAGCTGTAATTAAGCAGTGAAGGGCCTGTCACAGGACAGGTCGCCCCAGCTACTTTAGTGATATTTCAATATCCAAGTCTATAATAGATGACTTGATGCAGCTGAGGGGATATTGGCTTATACCTACATACTTTGATCATGGCATAGATAAATGAGTCCTGCTGGCCTGATTACTGAATCACAGAAATACATAATGGTAGGGTTGGAAGGGACCTCTGGGGATCTTCTAGTCCAACCCTTTGCCAGAGCAGGGTCATCTAGAGCAGGTTGCACAGGAACCCATCCAGGCAGGTTTTGAGTGTCTCCAGAGACAGAGACTCCACCACCTCCCTGGGCAGCCTGTGCCAGTGCTCTGCCACCCTCAAGGTAAAGAAGTTCCTTCCTCATATGCTCAAGTTTGTGCCTGTGACCTCTTGTCCTGTTGCCAGGCACCACTGAAAAGAGCCTGGCCCCATCCTCCTGACGCCCACCCTTTAAGTATTTATATCCTTTAAGTATTTATAAGTGTTGATCTCCCCTCAGTCATCTTTTTTCCAGACTGAAGAGACCCAACTCCCTCAGCCTTTCCTCATGAGAGATGTTCCAATCCCCTAATCATATTTGTAGCCCTTTGCTGTACCCTATCCAGCAGCTCCCTGTCCATGAAGTTATTTTATTGTTAGAATAAGGTCTGCTGAGTGCTTGAAACATTGAGGTGAGGGAACAACTTCATGGTGGGAGGTGTATAAGGCTTCAGGTGCAGTGGGCAAAACACCCCAGAAGTGACCCTTGGTTCCATCAGGGATGCCATCAATGCCATGGTAGGACCGTGAGGTTTACAGTGCTGTGGAAACTCAACTAATTAATTCTTTCTTTCCCTCTAGTACATTGGGAGCCTGGATGTGCCACGGCCAAACAGTCGGGTGGAGATCGTGACAGCCATGCGGCGGATCAGGGTGAGTGTGGCGAGGATGCTCCTTCCCCTTGTGTGTCAGGGTTGTGGGGACACTGTTTCCACTTGCAGTCACATAAGTTCCATCCTCCAAGTTTCTCATAACTCTGTATTTTTCACTGTCACTCTCTCTATGGAGATCTTTGTGTAACCCAGGCTTGGTGGATGCAAGCTTGTGACTGTGCCACACCATCACATTTGGAGCATCCCCAGCGCTGACTGTCCCTCGTGGTACCCAGGCATCCCACATGCCATGGCTGGGGATAGCTGCAGCCCAAGCAGTAGCAGAGCTGTCTCCATGCTCATGGTTCTGTGTCCTGTCCAGGAGCATGTGCTGCAGAGGCAGGGATGGGGTAGAAGGTGGGTTCAGAATGTGGGGCTGCCGGCACTGGATAGAAGAGGTAGCATGTCCACAGTTCGGAGGATTTCTCATGTATGAGTCCCAATTCAAAGGTAACAGCAAACTACTTGTGGAAGAGGTATGCTTGTGTTTTACTTCTTGCGTTAAGTACTTCAGCTGCATGAAAATTGAGGTGCTGCCTGGATATGCCAGCAGGTTAGTGCCTGGTAAATGGTAATGTGCAAAGTAAAGTGCTGAGTAACATGCTCTGGTGCTGGCCAGCATCGAGCTTTTTGTAACGGTGAGTAGGTCAGGGGATGTCAGCTGCCAATGAAGTCATCTGGCTTCCCAAAATACTTGTAATCAGGATATGGGGCACTATCTCCGTATAATGGTTGGATGACAGCCAGGAGAGGAGCATTTCCTCTTCTCCCCGCTCTCTTGCCTGCATAACTGGAAGGTGTTCAAGAGCGGACTGCATTAAATAATGTCATTTTCTCTTATCACCAGAGGAGGAGAGGCGTGTCATACCCCAAGGAGAGGAGTATCATATTCCAAGGACACAGCTTGCAAAACTCTTCAGTTTCAAATTTAAGCATGTAAATAGTTTTCTCAGCAGCTTTCCTAGCCACTGCCCTGTCCTCTTGGTGTTGATTAATGCTGTGGCTGGTGCACAAGCTGGGAAGTCCTTTATGGCATTAGGTTTGCTCATGTTGGTTCCAAATGAGGTTTGGGACAGGACAACTGTGATACCATCAGGAGCTCTCATAAACAACTGTTTCCTCTGCTGCCTTTCAGGATAAGACTTTTGAGAGAATGCAGCTCCAGCCCCAAAATCACATGGCTGTGCATCAGTATGGGAGGACTGGCACAACTTTCAGAGCTTAAATAAACCCTACCATGTTTTTTTGTTGACCAATATAAATAAACTTAAGCATAGTCTAGAGAATTCATAGATTAAGCTCTGAATGGCTGAAAGAACACAAATTAGGTTAAAATAATGATTTCTCATGATGAATGATGTGTTTGAAATGTGCTCAGATTTCCTTAATCTAGTGTAAGACGAGAGAAATGCAAGTCATTGAAAGGCCGAAAGTTTGCAGATCACATCTGCCAGGGAGACTTTTGATGTCTGTTTATTTGTCCCGTGGTGCTGTTTGTGAAGAGGATGCCAGGATGGTTTGTTTGATGGGAGTTTATGCATAAAGCCCTTCCCTAGTTTCCCATGTTTTGCGCTGGCCTTGCACCCACGTTACTGCAGTGTTGTAAGGGCTGGGCTGGGTGCTTGGAGATGGGCTTGAATTTGGCTGGAGGTCAAGGAATGTGTGTCCCTCTTAAAGCAGAAAGGTAATTGTGTTCTTTAAGTAGTTCCCAAAATATTGGCTTGGGGGAAACGAGAGGAAGAAAAATCTTACTTAGGCACAGAAAACCAGCAATGGGAGATGTTCAAGTGCAAGCTGCAGTGGTTTGGTGTGTGGTGTGTGAAGCAGCTCCTGATCTTGAGGTTTGTATGGTTTTTAATGTAGTCCCTGGTTTAGGGTGAAAATGTTATGTCCTGGGGTGTTCCGAGTTACTTGCTGCCAGTGATGGAAGGGAACCTTCTCTGTCCCCTCTGCCACTGTGGCTCATCTTTCTTAGTGCTGCCTTCACGCTAGCTGCGGAAAAAAATGATCCTACAAAGAAGTGAGGAAGCACCTTGCTCCACAGCAGGGGTCCCGAGAGGGAGAGCTCCCTGGAAGTCCCTGTAACTGCCTGTGCTGGGGAGGGATGGGGCCATGAGGCAGCAGCATCTCCTCCTGCAGCACTGCCTCCCCTCTGCTCCCCGACACTCAAGACTCGGAGTGTGAGCGCCAGGGGCCTGGCTGATCCCAGCTTCCTGTTTAGATGGAGACTTGACCCTCTGGGGGCAGAGAGGAAGGACATGGCATAGCCAGCATTGCTGGCATTCCTGCTCTGGCTGCGCTCTGCCACCCTGGTGCCGCTCTCCTGAGAGCAAAGCAGAGCAACAGGTTGTAGGCAGAACAGCTACACCAGAGCAAGATGTAGATATCAAGCCCAAATTTGGTCCCTTGTGTGGATCTGGATTGAGCGGGACTTTATCCAGGGGGTCGGTGTTGCAGGGCAGGGATGCCATCCCCATCCTCCCCCTGCTGAAGGGCTGGCAGCGGCATGGCCATCCTCACAGTGCTCTCCAGAGGGACGGTTTCTGTCCAGGAGGACAGAATGTTGGAGAATCCTCGGGATTCTCATAGCTTGTGGGAGGGAAGGGGAGGTGCTCATCTGGCTACCTCTGCCTTCCTGCGTTTTCTGCCTGCTCCAGCTGGCTTGCTGGGGACACAGCCCTATCATGCTCTGCACCTTGGTGCGAGTCCCTGGCCCTGTAAGGACTTGGTGGACCAGGACGTTGGCCCTGCCAAGAATGCACTTGGACAGCAATTTCCTGAGCTGCATCTTTCCTCCAGAGCCTACATCTTCCAGCTCTTTTCCAAAGCACCAATCAGTACTAATAAATACAGTAGGCCAGGGCTTGTTTTCCTGGCAGGCAGCTGGGCTTATGTTCATACAACTGACCCCCTCTCCTCCAGCCCTAAACTGCTGGCGTAGATTTGCCTTCAAAGTGCTTCTTGGGGTGCAAGGTGTGATGAACTGATCTGTAAGTCCAGATAGTTACTGTTGAGCACCTGAATGCCAAAAGATCTCAAGCTCAGCAGTAGTTAAATGCTCATTAAAGCTGCAACCAGCCTGTCCTGTTGGTGTGAGCCCAGGGGACCTTCCTTGACCTAGCTCTCCTGGGAAGCAGCAGCCCAGCGGCCATGGTGCTCTTCTGCTCTATGCCAGTCACAGGCAAAGCTTGAGAAATTCACATGGGAACCCATGATGGTCTGGGATGGGTTGTACACCCATCAAAGATGGTGTTGAAGTACTGGAGGGCAAGAGCCCAACTGATGCACCTTTCCTACCGTTAAGGACTATGTGTTGTTGAAGATTTCGGTTTAAAGTACCTGAGCTAGCTGCAGGGCATCCCCCCTCCCTCCCCCCTCCTTCCTTCCTCTCTCCCCCCTCCTCTCCCCCTCTCCCAACAGCTTTAATACAGGTTTTCTTTGGTGCCAGAGGGATGAAATTCTACATAGGCACTTATTAAAAGCTGCTTCTGTGGAAGTCTTCCACCAGTCTGTTTCTGGGAAGTGTTCGGCTGAGTTTTGCAGGATCAAAACAAGAAGGCATTTCAAGCACTTTAAAATCTAGCTCTTCCACACCTCCTACTCTGTCAGGTACATCTGATTTTGTTGGACTTCTGCTGCTTTGCTCTATTTTAGCAAATTGGCAAAATTGCTGAATTTCAACAAGCTTGTTTAAAGCAAGATTTTGCATCCTGCAAGCCACATGCACAGTCGAACTGGTGTGAAAATTGATGCATTTGGCCAGTTATTTGTGTAGAGTGCCTGGCATGATTTTGAGCTTTTTCAGTTGAAATATTTCTGAGATACCACTGTTCCTGCAATGGCGAGTTCAGAAAAGTGTTAGGTCATTTATAATGGTGGGGCCTTTTTTTTTTTTTTTTTTTTAAATTTCATCGTGCAAGAAGCAGCACAGACATGGCTGTCCCTGCTGTAAAATAGAGCAGGATTTGAGAGTGAGCTGGCCCTGCGAGCATAAGCCCTGCCTGGGGGGATGTGGATCACAGGCAGCAGCAGGCTGGGAGATGCTCAGGCTTTGAGCACCTGAAGCCTACTCTTGGCCAACTCACGGAACTTGGCGTGAGGTGAATTATCAGCGTGTTAATGACCTGACATGATTATCTGAGATAAACAAGATTAGGTTGCATTAGATCTAGGAGGAACCAAAGGGACATCTGTAATAATTTCAATTGCGCTTTCAGTGCTTTGAGAGTTGCAGTAAGAAGGGTGAAGGCTCCTGGGCAAGTTCATTGCATTTCTCTCTTCACCACTGGTGCTACTTAACTTCATAATAAAATAATGGCTAGTCTGATATTGCTGCCAACATAATGCCTACTTGATTGCATGAAGTAGATCAGGATCTCATCCTGTGGTTAGTATTTAATCAATAAACTGGTTAAATTAGTACCCAGATTCACCGGAGCAGCCTTTTAACTAAGACTGCCCATAAGGGAGGCATGGTTTCCAAGAGAGTTGTCCACAGCGTGGTGGCCCTGGCTTTGCTGTCCATTTTAATATCATGAGCAGGATGTGGCGAGGGCTTTATAGTGAAGCTTTGAAGGTTACTGGCAGCGTTAGGTAGTGTGAGTTGTATGTACGCTCTTGTAATGCACATGTAGAAAAATTACAAGTTTAAGGAGGTGAATAACTCCGTGGCAGAGGGCAGGCATCTGAATTTATAAGAAGGTGTGAAGTGTGAGGCATTAGCACTGGAAGGTAAGATTTGAGCCCTGGAGGAAGTCCAGGGGGGGTGGGGCTTTGGGCACTGCTTGCCAGATGGACTTTGGGAAGGTGCTCCTGGGCAGACCTGAGCAAGTACTGCCTGTGCCAGCTGTCTGCTGGTCTTGCCGAGTGATGCGGTGGCAGGAATCGGGGTGATGTGGTGGCAGGAATGACTGGGCTGAGCCAGACACACGATATGATGGGTCCTGAGGAGACAAGGAACAGGCATAAAATCACAGAAAGGTTAGGAAGGGACCTTGCAGATCATCTAGTTCCAACCACCCTGCATGTTCCTGTTCACCAGGTAGCTGGCCTCATAAACGAGTCATGATAAGCTCATTGCCTATTTGGCTCCCAGCAATGCCCTAGTTAGGAGTTCTCTGTCAGGATTGGGGCAGCAGTATGTCCCTTGTGTCCAGGCTCCAAAGCGTGTTGGGGAGGAGAGCTTGGTGGCAGGGTGTCCAGCCTGGGAAAGAGCAGAGGGTTCCCAGCTGGACAGAGACCTTAATTGTGGAGCCAGTGAGGATGAAGGAAACCATAACCTCGACAAGGGAGCATGCTTTGAGAAGGCCGATGAGCCCGGAGGTGCATGCTGGTGTATGGTTTTCCCCGTACATCCTGTTTCTCTGAGGAGCTCAGGACTTCTCCTCTGGGCAAGTGTCCCATGGGCAGGCGGTGCTCAGGGCTCTCACAGGAGCACATCAACTGGTGCTGGGCATGCCAGTGCAAGCAGCAATGTCCCTGGTGGGTGATGCTGGCCTGTAGCCAGGCAAATGCCTTTGAGAGGGCTGGGAGCCAAGTAGGCTCCGAGCCCAGGGCAGGACTGAAACTGTTGGCAAAAAGCTGGGAGGCAGCAGTGCCTTGTGTTCCCAATCGTCTGCGTTTGCATCCTTGCCCTGTGTTTCCTTGAGTTGGCCTTTCCTCGGCTGGGCTTTCTTCCCTCTCCAAGAGCCAGTGGCACCTCCCTGTGACTCACCTCACTCCCCAGCTGGGGGCTTTCTCCACGGGTGCTTGTGGTGAGTCACATTACTGGCTTGCTGATGCCATCATCTGAGCCATTGGCAAATATCTGCTGGGAGCTCAAGGAAGAGGATGGGGAGTAACATCTGCCAGGCTCCCTGAAAGTGGGGGAGAGGGCAGACCTTCCGCATCGCTTCTTCCCAGCCTGGGAGTGCTCTGCCAGTTCCAAGCCCTCTCTGAATTCATGGAGAGCCTGTCAAGTCATTTCACAAATGTCTGTCTCCTTTTGTGCCCCCTCCTCTTCTTCCTGCTTCATGTTTGTTCTTCCTTGGCAATGTTACTTTAACCAAGCATTGAGCCCTTGGGCTCAGCAGAGAACATGCAGAAGGGTCAATGCATGATGGAGAGGTGCCCCTGCTCTTCCGTGGCTCCTTCCTTGGATTGCTGCCCATGTTATAGACAGGGTTTTCGTAGCACAGACAGCCCAGTTCAGTGCCAGGGCTCAGCGGGGGATCCAGTGGCATAAACCTTGTTTCCCACAGGAACACAACACAGCTGGGGCATGGACGCACATAAGGTCTGCAGCACACGCAAATGCTGGCAATGCCGAGGTGGCTTTCCTGCTCTCTGCATGCCCACTCTGGCTTTTCCTCCTGCCTAGAAGGGAATGATTTGTTGCACACTCTGGCTCACAGGCATGATTTGATTTAGCCTTGCTGTCAAGGGGGAGATCTGCAGCTTGTTCTGAGAGATTTTGGGGTCATGAGGGCACTGTTAATTGCTGTTTGTGAGAGTTTGAAGAGTTCTTAGAGAAGCCGTAATCCTTTGATAGCTCTCTGCTCCTTCTGCAAGATGACAGAGCTGCCTTTGATTATCTGACCCTCTAACGTGTTTCTCTGCGGAAAGTATTGTTATTGAGGCAGAGGGCTGTGTTCAGTGTCACCGGCCATAACGCACCCAGCTCAGTGCTCTTCAGCCCCACTGCTGTCACAGAGAGGTGACAGACTCTTCTGCTGCTAGAAACTTCCTAGCGAAAATAACCATCTCTACTTATCTTTGCATTTTAGAGTAAATTCCTAACTGTGCATAGGAATAAGCTCCTGGTGCACCTGAGAGGTTGGTGAGAGGAGAAAATGGGTTTGAGAGGAGTACGCTGGGGTGTGGCTGATTTCAGGGTCTGCAACTCATCCTGGCATCTCTCAGCACTTTCCTGGCCGGCAATTTCCTGGCCAGAGCTGGACCCATCCTTGTTTTGCAGTCCCTTGAATTTATGTCTCCTTACACCCATGCGATTGCTTTTAATTGGAGATTTTGTGTTCTGGTTTACTGCAACGTGGAAATTTCCTGTGTTTTTTAATAGATCAGGGCTTTCATCAGTTTGCTGCCGTCATAGCAGTGCTTTACTCTTACAAACATTCCCTCGTGCTGACCGCTGAAGCTGATGTTGCATGGACCTGAGCAGAAGAAACACGGGCAGCCATGTCCTGGGCAGCCACCACTTCCAGCCAGGTGTGAGTGTGTCCAGAGATGATACCTGTCTCCTGCTCTGTGATTAAGGAGAGAAATAGCTTAGGAAAAGGAGAGCAAAGAGTAAAAAAAACCTCAGAAGCATGAGGTCAGGGTCAAGCAATATTTAATATCTATTTTATGGATGAGAAACTGAGACTCAGGGAGATTAAGTGGCTTGCTCAAGGGAGGCATCCCTGTGCAGGGAACCAGATTGATTTAAAATTGAACAAAGCTGAGGTCAACACTTTAAATTCTACTCTTGTGTGTGATCCTTTCTGCTCTTGTGCTTCTTTGCCGGTTCTTGAAGGCCAAGGACCCCTTGATTTAATTTGTTGAAGTCTTCTCCTCTGCTGCATCATTCTCCTCTGCTGCATCATCTGCGAAGAGAGGCAAACCCTGGAGCTGCAGCCTTGCAAAAAAAAAAAAAAAAAAAGCCACATGCCCCAGTTTCTTCCCTGCTAAAATTAACTCTTAGTGGTTTTGGCTTGGTGCAGCAGGAAGGTTTGTTCCAGGCGATGCTGTACACCAAATGGCCGAAGGGGAAGAGCAGCATCAGAGCTTGCCTTGCAGCTTGTGGCGAGGTGAGGAGGATTTTGGCACTGGATTTTGTGACGGTGAAAGCTGTAAGGGTGTATGTGTGTGTTACGGTGTGTTCCTGTGGAGCACGGGAGCAGAGAAAAGGATCACGTCTGTTTAAGAGGCTGCAAAAACTATTGTGTGAGCTGATCTGTGAAGTGGATCTCCTTTATTTAGGGAGCTGGAAGAAAGGATATATCTATTGTAGGCCAGTAGAACAACAAGCACAGCCAAGAAGAAGATAAAGGACCTGTGCACTCCCAGTGCTCAGAGAAGGGCTGTAGTGTACAAAGCACGATGAAAGCCCTGGAGGTCTCCTGCCTCTTCCTGCCTGCATCTGGCTGGGCAGGCTGCAATGGCCATGCAAGGGCCACTGCTTCTCAGCACAGCACTGTAGCCACAGACACGGTCCCTGGCTGCTCAGATGTCCCCATGGATGAGAGTCGGTTGGGTAAAGTGATGGGATTTTTGGAGGGGTTGAGCTTTCCCAAGCTGGAGTGAAGTCTGCCCAGAGGAAGACTCTCCATGAAGAATGTAGCTAAATTTTCAAAGAAAATGTTTCCTTCTCAGACCAGGCTTCCCTGATGGAGAGTGAGGATCCTAGTGATTCTTGATCTGTTGCTTTGTCTTCACTAGCATGAGTTTTACATGGTGGAAAAAAACCCCAACCAAACCAGTTCTCGTTGCCATACGCTTCCCTGTGGAAACTGCTGATCCGTTTCTGCAGAAACTGCAAAAATCAGACTGAAGTAGGTATTCACTGCAAGAAACTTCAGCAAAGGTGGTTACATTTCAGCTTAACTCTTTAACTGAAAACAGACCCACCCATAATGTTTTACAGCATTGTTCTTGGGTTGCAATAGTGATACGCATCATAGAGAGCCATCTCTTTCTTGTTCCCTCTGATGCCTCCCATTTTGTTTTGGCATTTTGATCCAATGACATTTTCTTGCTCCCTCTTAGCATGACAGACGGGATTGGTCTGGACTCCTTCAAACACTCCCTGATGCCCAGGAACTTTGGGGATGTGTGTGTGCCTCTCTAGAACTGCAAACATGAAGAGCACATCTCTGCTGACCTCTACATGTGTGCTCAATATTTATCCTCAATATTTAAAAAGGAGAAATCCAGAGTAATTGGCCCAAAGCTGGTGGTGAGTGTGATTCAGAGTGCAGGTTCCACTGAGCTCTCTGTGAAAAGATGGGTCTTTCTGTAGTTTGGGTGGATCCAACTTCTACTCCCAGCCTAAAGTCAAAGTGCCTTCAAGGTGAGGAAGCTGCCCCCGAGTCCCAGGTCTGAGCTGTGGACAAAGTCCCCTCCTAGCTTACTCTTTGGATAAGCTAAATAGACCAAGTTTGTTTTAATCTCTGGAACTGTAATCTCTAGGAAAGCTGCCTCATGTTCTTGTGCTTTTTCCTAAACTCTTTTCTATTGCTTCTTTGAAGTGTATGATAAAGCAGAACATGTTATGTTGGGGTGTATTTTATTAGTTGTGATTTCAACACTGCTATGCTTGAGGTAATTTCACATTTCTACTTTGCTGTGTGTTGCCCTGCACATGTGCCCAGGACCACGCTATCTTCCTAGTGTCCTTTCCATTGGAATGACACCTTTCTATGTCTCTGGGGTTTTTTAGGATGCATTTCTACATCTTGAGTATGCAGCTTCTGTTCCTTTTTCTTTTTGGAGCCTGCTTGGCCAATGCCATATAAAATCAACCTGAAATGAGTACATGCATTCTTGTACACTTGACTTGAATAGCAAATACCCGGTGTTTTCTTCCAGAACTGGATAAAAGTCAGCATTGCTGTGCTCTCCTTGCTGTGGGGTTTTCTGTGAGCACAGTGGCATTCTGTCTCTGTCATTGCTTCATTTTTGTTATCAGAGAATGGGTTAGAAGGGACCTTAAAGATCATCTAGTTACAACCCACCTGCCATGGGCAGGGACACCTCCCACTAGACCAGGTTGCTTAAAGCCCCATCCAGCCTGGCCTTGAACACTTCCAAGGATGGGGCATCCACAACTTCCCTGGGTAACCAGTGTTTCACCACCCTCATAGTGAACAATTTATTCTTAATATCTAATCTAAATCCCCCCTTTTTCAGTTTAAAACTACTACCCCTCATCCTACTGCTACACTCCCTGCTAAACAGTCCCCTCCCCATCTTTCCTATAGACCCCCTTTAGGTACTGGAAGGCTGCTATAAGGTCTCCCCGGAGCCTTCTTTTCTCCAGGCTGAACAACCCCAACTCTCTCAGCCTGTCCTCATAGGAGAGGTGCTCCAGCCCTCTGATCATCTATTGTGGCCCTCTGCTGGACCTGTTCCAACAGGTCCGTGTCCTTCTTCTGCTGAGGACTCCAGAGCTGGATGCAGTACTCCAGGTGGGGTCTCACCAGAGCAGAGTAGAATCACCTCCCTCGACCTGCTGGCCTTTCTTCTTTTGATGCAGCCCAGGATGTGGTTGGCTTTCTGGGCTGTAAGTGCACATTGCCTGCTCATGTTGAGCTTCTCGTCCACCAGTACCCCAAAGTCCTTCTCCTCAGGGCTGCTCTCAAGCCATTCTGTGCCCGACTTGTATTTGTGCCTGGGATTGCCCCTGTCTATGTGCAGGACCTTGCACTTGGCCTTGTTGAACTTCATGAGCTTCGCCCAGGCCCACCTCTGAAGACTGTCCAGGTCCCTCTGGATGGTATCCCTTCCCTCCAGCATGTTGACCACACCACACAGCTTGGTGTCATTGGCAAAGTTGCTGAGGGTGCACTCAGTTCCACTGTCCATGTCGCCGACAAAGATGTTGAACAGCAGCGGTCCCAGTACTGACCCCTGAGGAACGCCACTTGTCATTGCTTTCCACTTGAACATTGAGCCATTGACGGCAACCCTTTGAATGCGGCCATTTAGCCAGTTCCTTATCCACCAAGTGCTCCATCCATCAAATCCATGCCTTTCCAATTTAGAGACCAGGATGTTGTATGGGACAGTATCAAATGCTTTGCATAAGTCATCTATCAGCTGACGTTGGTTGCTCTCCCCTTACGACTAATGCTGTGACAACACCATAGAAGGCCACCACATTGGTCAGGCATGACTCGCCTTTGGTGAAGCTATGTTGACTGTCACCAATCCTTATTTTCCATGTGTAGAGATCCCAGGAGGATCTGCTCCATGATCTTGCCAGGTATCCACCGGTGAGGTGGATTTTGTCACCTTAATCAGGGCTGTAGAGGTGTTATAGATAATATTTTTGTCAAAGTGCATGCAAAGAGTGAAACAGCAATGTATTCTCCAAGTTTCTTACCCATCCTAATACCTTTGTGGGGTACACTTTTAATTTTTTTCAAGATAGTTTAGGATCTCAATTTGCATAGAACTAGTGCTATGCTGGGTTCTGCTGTGATCCTTTTGCTTGAAATTAAGTTCTGTGTTGGCTGTTTTCTAACTCCGCCTAAAACCTTGGAACTTTTATTAGTTTGGATTTTTTTTCAAGGATCCAAGTCTATAATTCATGCTGAATCTCTCTAAAGGACATTATTCAGACATATTGACCTTAAAATGTAGAATTTAGTGAATTATTTTTAATACCTGCAGTAGTTATTTCTGAAATAGGAACCATGAAACAAGTGTATGAATAACTACCTCTTTTCTCCAGTTGCAACCCAGAAACATTGTTGAGCACTGCCGTTATCTAATGAGCCCCAGAGGGCAGGCTTGTTTCTGATGTGCTAAGTGTTTAATGCTGCTCCTCATTCATTCTTTATTAATTGTCTGAATTTCGTAATTGCTGATTTAGTTACAGTCTTATCAGCCAGCCTTCCTTCAGTTTGTCATTGCTCTTCTGCCTAGCTATTCTCATCTGCCTTCTCAACTGGTCTTACTCAAGCTTTTTATGGAACTGTGGGAGGACAGCTCTTTGGTGAGCAGTTAAAGAATACCAGAACAAATCCTGTATTTCACAACTTGAGGCGTAAATCTTGCCATGTTCTGATTTGGCTTTCTTTGCTGAGCTGACACCTTTCTGAAGTGCTGTGCAGTGCTTACAGTGTCTTACAGTGCCCCTCTCTTTGCCACATGCCCTTGGGGTGGATTTAGGGTGACTGTGCTCATCTGTGGTATCAGCCCTATCTTCAGCCCCCTCCATGCGGGTCACCTCATCAGCCTTGAAGCAGGGTCTGTCTTAGAAAGAAAGCATTTGGGCAGAAAGCTAATCTTGAACACAGGAATTTTGTTTTCCTGCTGGGGTGGAGGAAGGTGCCTGGCTGGGCACTTCCTGCACTGCTCAGCTCCCAGGGTCCCCAGGGCATCAGATCTTGCTGGTGCCAGAAAAGAGCAGGAGT
Organism: Rhinoptilus africanus; assembly: GCA_013400135.1. Classification (NCBI taxonomy): domain Eukaryota; kingdom Metazoa; phylum Chordata; class Aves; order Charadriiformes; family Glareolidae; genus Rhinoptilus; species Rhinoptilus africanus. The sequence goes on from VXBO01007155.1 coordinate 44,129, forward strand.
TTAATTAAGGATTACTGTAAATGAGTGTGACTAAATTGCGGCAAATGTCAATGCTTTTCCTTAAGCTGAGTGCCATCCAGCACGTGGGTTCAAACCCACTTTAGCCTGGATGAAGAGAGGCTATTTCTAGGCTCTTGTAGCTTCTTACACTCTTCCAAGGGTGATTGCAAGAAGCCAACACCAAATGGCTTGTGTGCCCGCTGATGTTGCCTGCATAGGTCCAACCAATGCATATCTAATTAAAAATGCTACACATTCTATCAGATGTGGGATTTCCAAGGAATGTGCTTCTGTTTATTTTGGCAACAGGTGGTAAATATTAGAACAGGTACAGTTTATCTCTCGTCTTCTATCTCCAGGGCTGCAAAAAGCAGTGAGAAAGCAGTGCCAGCAGATGCACACAGAGCCTGCTCCTTGTTTACATTAACCGAAGGGAGCAGCTCAAAGCCTGGTTATTTTTGCAGCCAGTTCAACCAGTATCTCATATACACCTACGCACCAGTTAATTTGTACAGGCTACACTTGTCCATCAGAGATGGCAGCGTGTGAGGACAGGTGGATTCTTACTGCCTCCCATGCTGGTCTGGTCTGTGCTGTTATCGCTTCCTTGAATTTCAGAAATGGGTTCAGAGATGTTTGCAAGGCTGTGGGCTAGCTTGCAGCGTGATGCCCACTGACTTTCATGCCTGGCTGAGAGGTGCTGCTTTTCCTAGCCCATGAGTGGTCGGTCCCATTTGGAGCCATTGCTGCCTGTACCTGAGCAGGGGAGAAATGATACGGCTGTGCTGGGACAGGGTCCCTGGCTTTCTCTTATAAGCTCAGTATTAGTTAAGCCCCAATGAAGTGAACAATAACATGTGCACAAGGACCTGTTCTTGGGTTTGATGAACTGCTTTGTGGAGCTGAGAGGTGTCCTGCCCTGGGGGCTGCATTCCTTGTGTGCACCAGTGCCACCACATCCCCTCTCCCTGCACAGCAATGGGCTTCCATGGCACACGCAAAGCAGCTGCAAGCTGTCTTGGGAGGGGAGGATATAGTGATGTATAGCTCAGGAACAGTGCATCCCAAAGAGCAAGAAATCAGCCAAGGGATGCAGGAGGCCTGCCTGCTTGAGCAGGGAGCTTCTGAACAAGCTCAAGTGGAAGAATGAAGTTTACAGTAAGTGGAAGAATGGCCTAACCCCTTGGGAAGATTATAAGAATGCCACCAGAGCGCGCAGGGATGAAATGAGGAAAGTCAAGGCCACCTTGGAACTAAACCTGGCAAGGGATGTCAAGCTCAACAGGAAGGGCTTGTTCAAGGAGGCAAAAGGAAGACCAGAGAAGCTGTGGGCCCGCTGTTGAATGAGACAGGAGCCATGGTGACGGAGGATGCGGAGAAGGTGGAGTTACTGAATGCCTTCTTTACTTCCATCTTCACTGCTCAGCCCATCCCTCAGGAGTCCCAGGCCTTGGAGAAAGTAACGGGGAAAGAGGAAGACTTCCCCTGGGTTGAGGAGGATCAAGTGAGGGATCAGTTAGACATTCACAAGTCCAGGGGCCCTGATGGGATGCACCTGA
>VXBO01007155.1:46210-69022 GCA_013400135.1 Rhinoptilus africanus
AGATGATTAGGGGACTGGAACACCTCTCTTATGAAGAGAGGCTGAGGGAATTGGGTGTCTTTAGTCTGGAAGAAAGACAGCTGAGGGGAGACCTTATGAATGCTTACAAATGCTTAAAGGTTGGGTGTCAGGAGGATGGGGCCAGGCTCTTTTCAGTGGTGCCCAGTGACAGGACAAGGGGTAATGGGCACAAACTTGAGCATAGGAAGTTCCACCTAAACATGAGAAGGAACTTCTTTACCTTGAGGGTGCCAGAGCCCTGGCACAGGCTGCCCAGGGAGGTGGTGGAGTCTCCATCTCTGGAGACATTCAAAACCCGCCTGGACGCGTTCCTGTGCAACCTGCTCTAAGGTGGCCCTGCTCTGGCAGGGGGTTGGACTAGATGATCTCCAGAGGTCCCGTCCAACCCTGTGATTCTGTGATGAAGTGGGCAGTGGGAGCCATGGAAGAGCTGCAGGAGCATCACCGCAGGCAGAGGTCAGAGCTCAGGCTGCTCACATCACAGGGTCCTTGCCAGCCAGACCTTGCATTCAGCAACAGTGGCTCTATAGGATCCAGTGTTGCTCAGAGCTTCATGTCCTTGCTGTACAAACACAAAGAAATACAGTTTTCTGGCAAAAAGTACATCTCCTTCTGTGCTTTTCTTTTAATAGATTTTTTTCTCCTGCCTCCCGAGCTAGCTAGCAATGTTTTTTGTGAAAATTGCTTTTTCCCCATTAATTGAATTCTCAAACCACTGGTCTTTCCCCAGAACAAGCTTGTAAACTTTTTTATTTTTTTAATTTGAGGAGTGGGATAGAGGATGCAAGGGGACAGGAGCAGCTCAATGCATTTAGGGGCACATCCATTAAATTTTTTTCTCCTTATTTTCATTCTGCTAGCACAATCTGACCATAGAGCGTTCCTGATACCTTCCTTTACTGATGGAGAGTGCAAATGGGCAGACTTAAATCTGTACCTGCTATAGTTTAGATGGGCTGGTATGAAATTAGGGCATTTTTATTCAAGTTAAGCTTATAAAGATGCTTGTGAATGTGGGGGATGATGAATCTAGAAAGATGTCATCTCTCCTCTTTAGTGTCTGATCTGCCTAACCTCGCATGCAGTGCATGGTTACAGGTTTTCTCATACTTTTACTGTGTAGAAACAGTGCAACAGGGTGGATAACATGCTTTTAAGGACCCTGTGTTTTCCACGCATTTCACACATACCCATTGTGCTGCTTTCATACATAATTTTACTCTAAGATGACAAGGTTACATGTGCTCTCTATTAAGCAATATATGTTACTGTGTTCTCCAGAAAGGGAGATTTTAATACTCAGACAGTAGGAATGTGTTGTGCAATGATGCATACGCTAGCTGGCATTATTTTCCATCTACAGTTATTTAAATAGTGAACTCCACATAAAAGACAGATGTTGAAAATAGACCCACTAACCTGAGGTCAAGGGTAAGGCTCTCATACTCTGACAAAATAGATGTTTCTTTTCTAATTGAGGGAATAAATATTGAGGGGTGGTTTTGTGCACAGTGTAAAATTAAGGGCTAATCTTTGTTCAGTTCTTAGCTGGTTGGAATTTACGAGTGATCTAATACTTCTTTTTCATTAGTGAGACCACCTTTACTTTTTTTCTTGAATATTTTTTTTAACTTTGCCATATCTCAAATGTCCATTTTCAATCTTGGTTAAAAATTTTGGTAGAGTGCTTAGAGCTTCAGTTGGAGACCAACTGGAGCTGTGCAAGTCCAGAAACAGACTGTATTTACCTGAAATAATTTCTTATCTGTCTTCTGAGATTGCCACATTGCTATGGCCAAGAATTAATATAATTAACCCAAACTTGTAGTATTATTATGGATACTTAAAGATCTAGAATTATGCCCAAGATGGGCAAACTACCTAGGTTGAAGGCCAAGAGAGATCTTTGACCATTACACCATTTAGTTATAAGTAATACAGTGAAATGCTGCCTGGTATAAAACCAAACAGTATCATGGTGAAGTTGCACTAATCCTCTTTCCTTCCTTGATCCCAAGCTGGATATTTCTGTATCATTTCTTTATTAGTAGGCTGGGGTTCAGCTCTCCAAACTGGAACCATTGGTAGCCGAGTTCCTTTGAGAGAGGGAAATGTGTTTTTTCTCCTGAAGTGGTCACCTAAAATCAGAAAGTGGTACCCAGAGAGCATGGCGTGAATTACTGTCACCAAGATCCCTGTACCTGATCACAGAGGCACTCCTGCTGCTGTGGCAGTGTGTAGCAAAGCTCGCCCATGAGCATCTTCATCCCCTGGATGAAGCAGGTCCCATGATTGTGGCTTTGAGAAACCCTACTTTTGCTTTGCCATGCACACAGTTTTGTATTGGCCCAGTGAGAAGCTTGTTAGTGGTGATGGTGTGATTTTAAATGCATCTTTGGGGATGCAGGATGTATTCCCAGCAAGGGTTGTATGGCATTGGTCCAATGTCCATGGAAATGTGCAGGTTTTCTTCTCCTTTGGGTCAGCCAGTGCCCTCTGGTTTTGGATGCAGTGGCAGTTGCTGTGGCTGTAACGGCATCTCAGAGTCCCTTTGGTGGGGTTTCCAAACCCACCATCACCTCTGTTCTTCTCCCAGCAACAGGGAAATCTAAAACCCTAATGCTTTGCATCACTCTTAAGCTTTCTCTCTCTGTTTCACAGCAGATGGAGGGATGTTGACAAATATAGGCAGAGCCAGCAGATCCCTGTGTCCAGGGCAGACAGAGTTGTGGTCAAGAATAGCTCCAAGCCAGGGAGGTCCTGATGAGTCATACAGAGAGAGGTTTTCCATGGCTCCATTAAGTAAGTGGGCTTGCAGGGCAGGTATTAGCAAGGATAGGTCCTGTTGATGTGCAGCATGTTGAGACTGTCTGAGGCATCCAGCAGTCTTCAGGAATAAGAAGCCCATACTGGTGTCTGTAATTTGCTAATGGAAAGAATTTGCCATTGCTTTGGAGAAGTCCAAGGAGGTAGCATAGGGCCAGCTACAGCCAAGGTGCACACCAGGCACCCAGCCCAGTCCTGAGTACTGCCCTTGGGCTGGTGCCTCACCTGGTATCTTGGGTTGTCTGTTACCATCAGCTGCAGCCTTCCTTGGAGCTGCAGGGGCTTGCTAGGGTGTGCAAGGGCTTGCTGGGGTGTGTAAGGACTTGTCTTGAGACATGAATTTCTTCTGCCTGGCCGAAGCATCCTGGCACGGCAGGACACTGAGCGGGGCTGGTCATGGCAGCTGCTGTCACTGCTAACGTGAGCTGCTGCACCATAAGCTGACAGGTTTGAGCAGAGATTCTGCCCTGCACAGTTTTGGGTTCATCCCTTACAGTCTCTGTGGCTCAAGTCTGACTTAGAGGAACTGCACAAACCTAATGCTCCCTTAGACCCTAGCCAGAGATACAGCTTGGCATGAAACGCCTCTGGTTTGCTGAATTAGCCTTGTGCAAATTACGCTGTGGCTGTGAGCAGGAGGGTAGCAGCACACAAATGGTGCGCTGGGCTCTGCGGAGCAGTATGTGCTCCTTCTTGGTTTGGTCTGTTGGGTGCTTTTCCTCCCTTCTTGCACCTTTTTACCCAAACTCAAATTTGAAAACTCCTCAAAACCAGCAATGCATCTTCTAGCCTGTGGGATGTGGCGTGCCTGCCCTGCATAGCCCAGGGATGTGAGAGGTGGCTCTGCTGAATTACCATTTTATTGAATCCTCTTCCTCACTAATTTTTTATTAAATTATGATTAGAGCTTCATTAGAACCCCAGTGGGCATGAGTTCATTAGCATTTTATTGGTCAGAGCTGAGCTTCAGTGCATGGGAAATACATCCCAAAGAGCATCTGCACTCATTGGAGTGATTGCCCTAACGAGTTCTCGTTGGGGCAGGATATGCAATAGCTCTCTAATTGCATGGCTCGGGCTTGCAAAGGAGCTTGCTTGGCTCTCGCCTTGGCGTCAGGATAAAGGCCTGGATTTATGCAAGGGCTTAACAAATCTGGCCAGTCAGCCCTTCTGCGAATTTGACTTCTTTGCTCCTGGTGGTTCTTGCTGGAGTTTTGGCATGAGCTGTCAGCAAGAGGGGACTTGGGCTTCAGCGTGGCAAAACGGCATTCCCCATGCCATTCTCCTCTGCCAGGCTTGTGGTGAGCCTGGGCAGAATCCTTTGTCTGCATTGCTGTCCTGAGGCTGTTACTTACCCAAAAACCAGGCTAAAAATAGTCTCTCTAACCCTGAGATATTTTTCAGGGTTGCTGTCTCTTCCAAGCCCACATTAATTAACACTTGGAATGGCCCAGAAACAGAAACCCCATGGCTCCTGCAGCTCAGAAATGCAACTTGATGTTCGTAATCAATGGTTGTTAGGACCAATAAATCAGGCTGCAGCTCAACAAGGTGCTGTGCAGTCACTCTGGGTGCTGCAGAAAACATCCAGTTCAGTCTGTGGCTCTTGGAAATATTGCATACAGAGCTTCAGAAGGTGCTGGGCTAATTACTCCAAGGTAGCCTGGCTGGACCTCACCTTTTCAGGGCTAAATCAAGACATCCCTTTACTGTTAGGTACCAGATGCTGTGATCTCAGTCAGTACTGGTCTGGTGTCTTACCAAGGCACAGAAGTGGGGGCGGGTCTTGGATACAGGTTTGCTTCTCCTTGTAATGACAGGGAAGGGGAATATGACAGATGGGACTTGGAAACCCACCCCAGTGGGCTCTTTGGTGAGGGACTGTGGTGGGAGGCCCTTCTCCATGAGGAATAAGCCTTGCAAGCAGCATATGGGTCTGTGCTGGGGATTTTGAGGCTGGCTGTAGCCATAGTGGGAGCCTGAGCTCTTCTTTCTCCAGCCCATCACCATGACGTCAGCCCTGGAGTGGGTAAGCTTGCACAGCTTGCCTGATCTGTGCACTGAGGAGGGCAGAGCAACGTTCCACCCCACCCCACTGTTTTATGAGTCTTCTATGTCTCCCATCCCCATCGGTGACTTTAAAATGGCTTTGAGGAATTGTACTTTCAAGTCTTCTATCATTTGATCGCAGCTCGGGGCCAGCATCTTTTCCTGCCTGCTTGCTCTGGCTGCCAAAGTTAATACCTCATGCAGTGCTGGAAAAGTCACGTTACGGCTCAGCGCAGACTGGAGGCCAGGCTTTGCACTGAGACACCTGCCCTATGCTCTCTCTGCAAAGAAACTGGTGAAGTAATGAGAGGATTAATTAAATTCCTCTTCCTCAGCCATCTGAGGTGCAGGATGTGGGGCTTTTCTGCTGCCGGGTGGGCGCAGAGGATCTGTCCCCATGGCACCTTGCATGGGGACCAGTACACCAGGTAGCCGATGTGAGTGTACCCATGGTAAACCAGTTACGGGACTCCTCAAAAGTCACAGAGCAGGAAGTTGCTCAGCCTAAATGGCTCATCTAGCCTCTTCCCCCGCCATCCCCCTCCCTACTTGTAAGACTCGAAATGCAAAAGTGGCTGGATTTGGGGGGATCTCATCCCCTCCCCAGGCCAGACCAGAGCTTTGTGTTCAGTCACTGATCTTTGGAAGTTTCTGTTGCGGTTTTTTTCCGTAGTGTCCAGTGACTTCTAATTGAAGTGGGTAATTACATTATCCCATCTCCCCTGGAGAGGTTCACAGAGTCCTCAGCAATCATCTTCAGTTTTTTACTGAGCCCAAAAAAACCCTACTCAAAATGCCATTTCTCTTACCAAAGCACAGCAATGGACACAAGCTAGAGACACACCTGTCCGGGCTGCAGAGCCTGGAGGCGCTGCCTGGGCTGGGGAGGTGGCAGTCCCTCTCCAGGGAGGTGGAGCCCTTCGTAGGGGCAGAGCGAGTGCCTTTGAAACACAAGTTAACATTTCCAGCAGCAACCCCATTTACTGGGCTTAGCAAAGGATTATCCAGGGGCTGGATTTCTTTGTGGTGTGCTCCTCCGCATGCTGGGCATGGGGACACTGCAGGGCAAAAAAGCCCCCTTGTCCTGTCCTAGCATGGATGTGCAGGCTGATGCAGGCTGATGCAGGCATGCGCTCAGGGAGATGTATGGGGTCGGGGAAACCTTTCCCTATCCCTCTCACTCCTTCCCATTGGAGTCTCTTCAGCCCTCCCTGGGACATTCCTGGCGTAGGAAGGCTAATTGAGGTGTTTTCTTCCACCCCTGGCAGTATGAGTTTAAAGCCAAGAATATAAAGAAAAAGAAAGTGAGTCTCATCGTGTCAGTGGACGGCGTGAAGGTCATTCTGAAGAAGAAGAAGAAGGTAGGCAACCCTGATCCCTGGGGCAGCAGTGCCTCGGCAGTAGGAGCCCTCTCCTCATGGTACCGGGACCTGCAGTATCCGTGAATTTCTGGGAAACTCTGGTGGGCTGGGAGAGGGAGGGGTGGCCACAGAGGAGCCATGTTCCTGCAGGGTGGCTGAGCCAGTCCTGATGCAGATGTAGAAGGGGCTCACGGAAGTGGGAGGTGACATGGGACATCGCTGGTCCCCAGGAGGACCTGACTCTCAGTGATGGGTTGCAGGGGAGCAGCAGCAGAGCTGGGACAAGAGTTTCCCAGAGTCTGTCCCTGGACTGTCTCTGCCCTGTCCTTGATCTCAAGCACAGCATCTGACGTACTCATTTTCAGCTTCTTTCATTGCAGAAAAAAGAATGGGCCTGGGATGAGAACAAAATGCTTGTCTTGCACGATCCCATCTACAGGTAAGCCTACCTACTGAGGGGATGGAGGCTTGGGTGGTTCTGCCATGCCATTTACCCCATGCTGCACTGGCACCATGCTGGGGGCTGACCGTGGAGACCTGCCACCATCCCCACCGAAGGCAGCTCCCCTCACTTGCTGTGCTCTCCAAAAGTCCCCAGCTCTCTTCCTCCATCTTGTTGGCAAAAGCTAAGAGCATGGGGTGTCTGTGTCCCACGGAAGCCAAATGGCAGCAAGAAAGAGCCCCAGCCGTGCCAGGGATGGAATGGCAGGCACTTGAATGAGGAGGCCTGCTCTGAGCAGGCGAGGTTTGAAGACTGAGGTTTGCTCTGCTCAGTCCCTTGAGGGCTCATGAGCCACTGGCTCTGCCTCTAGGGGCTGAGCAGAGAAAGCCCCATGTTGCATTCACAGAATGCTTGCTGCTGCTGCTGAGTCAGCAGGCTAATTTTCCTAGCTGAGGCAAAACCACTGCCAAAAAAATTTCTGATGGTCTTTATCAGGGAGGTACTGCAGAGGCTGGGGATCTGCCAGCACCTTTTGCCCTGGGAAATGCTGGTGGTGGCCTTGGCAGTCTGCTGGGCATGTGGGTAATATGTATGTTGATATCCTCCCTTCCTTTCTGTCCTTACAGGATATTCTACGTGTCCCATGACTCCCAGGACCTAAAGATCTTCAGCTATATTGCCAGGGATGGGTCTAGCAATGTCTTCAGGTGCAATGTCTTCAAATCCAAGAAGAAGGTAAAGATGCTGGGATGTGCACTGCACTGTTGTGGGGTCTCAGTGGGGCAGCTGGGGCAGGACCCTGTGGCACTGTGCTGCAGATGGTGGCCCAGTGATCTGAGCTGTGATGCCTCAGTCCCTGCGGCAGCATACAGAGAACCCCAAGAGCTGTGCCAGGCCAAGGATGTCACTGGACAGGGGCAGCCCAGTTGAGATGTAACATTCCTCTTCTCCTCTCCTTGCCTGGCTGCAGACCCAAGCCATGCGCATTGTCCGGACGGTGGGGCAGGCATTCGAGGTCTGCCACAAGCTGAGTCTGCAGCACACCCAGCAAAACGCAGATGGGCAGGAGGACGGAGACAGTGAGAGGAACGGGGATGACCTGGAAATACCAGGTACTGTGCCAGGGCAGAGGCAGGGGTTGTGTGGGGGTCCTCGAACCTGGCAGACATGGTCTGCAGTGACCACCTTCCCATATGGCTCCTTGCTGGCTGACACCTGTGGGGAATAGATTTGCACAGCAATCTGGCCTGCAGTGCATCGTGCTCAAGTTGGAATCTTGCTCAGAAAGGAGCCTTTGCTAGGTGTTAACCATCATCCTCGCAGACATCTGCTCCTTGCTGGGAGACCATTAGCAGTGCTTGGGAATCTGCTGGGTGCCTAACTACTCTCCGTGCTTGGCTGCACACCCTGCAAACATTTCCTCGCTGCTTCCACAGAAGAGGCCCTAAGCACAGACCTTCCCCGTGTCCTGAGGTGCTTGTGGGAGTGCGTCTGGGCCTCTGTGATTCCCTGCATGTACAAAGCCACATCTGGGGTTTTGCATCAAGCTCCTGAGGCTACAGGCAGCCCTGTGGAACCCCCCTCCCTTCTCAGCCCCGTGGGCAAAGGGTGCAGGGATGTGTGCTCCTGGCTGGGGGTCTGCTGGTCCAGCCCCGACACCCCAGGCTCTGTGGAGCCCGGGAGAGCTGCTGTGCTCCTTGGTGCCAGTGTCTGTGCTGGAGGGGTGTCAGATGTTCTGCAAGATCTTGGTCAAATGCCTCCAGTGGTCATCAAGATGCTGGCAGGTCCTAATACCCATCTGTGTGTGGGTTGCCTGCCCTGCCCTGCCACCCCATGCTGGGTGCTAGATCCTTCCCCCATCCCAAAAGGAGCAGCCTGGGCTGTGCAACCAGCGCTGTCGTGATGACCTAAACATTGGGCTGTCCTGGACTGGTCATTGTTTGGTTTTCCTCTACACAATGTCCCAGACATGATATGTAGTTCCCTGGGGATTTCTGAACATCTGTTTGGTATTGTTTCCCCCACGCCGTAATCTCTTGTTTACCTTTCTTTAGCTTTCTCTGTGTCTTCTGTTCTTGATGGCCCATTTGTCCCACATCAGGGGTTTTGGCCGCTGTTTCCCCACATTTGGCATGCTGAGTGTGGGTGTGTTTTTGGCTGCAAGCCCCATCCCAAGCAGCAGCAGGAACTACAGCCGTGTTGCTCTGTACCTGCTTCCGCCTGAGAGCTGGAGGGTGGGTGGCATGGGGATGGTGGGGACCCACCAGTGGGCTTTGCTTGCCATACCATGGGCACACCATAGCAAGCTCCCACTCCAAGTGAGCTGTGCTCTGTTCTGACACCAATCCCGCAGCCTGCCGCCCCTCCAGTGCGGAGAGGGTGGCTACGTCGGCCGAGGAGACAGACATAGATGCTGTGGAGCTGCCGCTGCCCAGAACCAACATCCTCGACTTCAGCCGTGGGGTGACTGACCTCGACGCTGTCGGCAAGGAGGCAAGTCCCTATGCTGATGCCAAGGTGTGTGGGTCCCTGTCCTCCATTCTCAAAGCGTGGTGCAGCCCTAACCCCGTGGCTCTGATGAGCATCCCCGGGAACCTGGGGATCAGGAGGGATTGTGCAGTGTTCCCTGGCTCCCAGATCAAAGCCATCTGCAACTGGAGGGCTGCTCTTTGGCTTGGGGCCCAGGGCGCTCAAGAGAGTGCCATGCCGAGGCTCAGCTATGTGCAGCCACATGGAAAGCATCTGGAGCAGAGCTGATAAGGATTTTTTTCCACCAAAAAAAAAAAGACTGTTTTTGATACAGTGGAAATTCCCATGGGAAGCGTCAGCCTTTTCAGGAATTTTCTACAGAAGTATTTGGGCTTTTGTCAAAACTGAAAAAATGCTGTCTTCAAAGTTTTTATGCACCCCCAGCAAAGTGCATTTGCTTTGAATGCAACACTTTATTTCCCTGGTTATTTTGGGGGAGCTGCTCTATGCTGCAGCCCATGTGTGACTGGTGGCTCTCTGTGGCAAGGGGCACAAGATCACGCTTTCGACGTTGGTGTTTTGCAGGGCTGCCTCCACCCTGAAGATACCCTGACAGCATCCCCCAAGATGCTGCTGCCTTCATCTGCCCCACTGCCTGACCTGGGAACACCCCTGTCTGCCCACCACCAAATGCAACTTCTCCAGCAGCTCCTGCAGCAGCAGCAGCAGCAGACGCAAGTTGCTGTGGCACAGGTTGTCCCCTCCCCTCTTTCCTGGGGGCAGTGGCAGGGCTGGGGTGCGCTACTGAGTCCCTTGGTGCCAGAGCATCCCCTGCCTGGAGCGGGACAAGGGTGGGTGGGGACTTGCCCTGAGCCAGGGTGGACCCTGACACCAGAGCATGGGAGCAGGCTGGGTAGTGTCCCCTCTCTTTCCGCAGCACAGCCTGCTCTATCACACTTTTCCAGCATGGCACGCTGTGCCTTTGCTCCTAGTAATGGCTGTGTTAAGCTTGGATGGATTAGCATAAGGTCTGCATGCCACCAGCTTTCTTGGTCCCTTGGCCTGTGTTCTTGCAAATGCCTGGCCTCGGCGTTAGACCCTGCCAACTCATTCTCCATGCAAGTATTTCTCATTTAAGCAGCTCTGTCCACTTTATCCAACTCATTACCTTAGCTTTACTTGTTCCGTGACCCCTTGCAGAACTCTGCAATTGCTTGACTTTCTTCTGGAGCAATTCCTTTCTTTCTTCTTTCACCTGAGTGATTTGCTCCATCAGACTTTCTGTACTTTCCTGTGGCTTTCCTCTTCTCACATCAGAAAATCAGTATTGGTCCTTTTGGCCGAGCAGCTGCTCCAAGAGCCTTCTGGGGTCGTGGGCTTGGCAAGTTGCTTTCCTGTCTGGAAGAGGAACCTGCATCCTCAGGAGATCCTTTATGTCTGACCAAGTATAGTGTTCCTACAGCCAAAACTTGCCAGGCAAAACGAGGTCTCTCTGGTAGGGACTGCTTATCTTCAGTAGTTCCCACTCTTTGTGTACCTGCAGGGCCTTGCAGTGACAATTTATTTTTCTTCCTATTTCCAGACGAAAAAAAATCTGAAATAATGAAACACCATTTCTTGGCTGGCTCCTGGGATGGCAGCCAGTGGCCTCATCCCTGTCTCTACAAGGGCTGACGCCTTGCTCTGGACTCCTGCCCACCCCAGGATGATCCTTGTCCCAGGAGCTGTCACTTAGCTGCTCTCTAATCCCCTCAGTGTGTGCTGTGGTGATTTCGTATCATTTTAATTTATTAATGAAAATGAAAAAGTTGGGCCCTATCATGTCAAATGCCCTTCAGATGACTTAATGCATTACATCACACGTCTGTCAATGGCACTTGTTACCTTCTCTCAGAAAGTACCGAGTCAGTTTGTCTCTGAACATGTGGTGATGGGCACAGGCTTAATTCTTTACTAACAAAGCTGGGAGATCCCCTGTGCTGTCCAGGATCTGTGCTGGGTCTATAGCCACTGTGACCAACCGGTAATTATGTCAGCCTGTAATTGGCTGAGATTGAAATGCCATTTAGTTCCCTGGTTGACGAGAGACTCGCTTTCACAAGGTGTTTCCAGATGTCTGTGAAAGTTCCTTCTCTTGGATTAAGGCCAGGAGTCCTCCTGGGTCTTGTCTCCACGGATGTGGTGGCATAAGCCACTGCTCCTCTGCAAGACATGATGTTTCAGCTCTGCTCTCATCTTCTCCTGGCATCATCTGAGCATCACCTGGGCCCTGCTGCAGATGCCTGGGCTGGACACAGCTGCTGTCTGGGAGGAAGCTGCCTCCTGGTACCCATGCAGGAGGGCAGGTGGCCCCCAGCTGTGCTGCTCTGGGGGCCCTGCAGCCACAGCAGCAGTTCGCAGCTGTGGCAGACTACAGATTGCTCTTCCCCAAGGTTGCTTTTTCTAGGCCAAGATAAAACTGCCATTTTTTTTCTTGTTTTTCAGTTTTGTTTTTCTAGTCTGGGGTTCTTTTTGGTTTGGTTTTGGTTTGGTTGGTTGGTTGTTCTAGGTTTGAGGGGGATTTTTTGCATTAATTCCATGCTTTCCTGGTTCCCCATGAACCTGGCTCAGTCCTTGCTGGAGAGAGCAGTGCTTGTAGGAGCTGTGTGTGGGTGGCAGGAGGGAATGCTGAGCTGATGTGGCTCTCAATGGCTCCTCCATGCTGCTGTCCCCTTGTCTGGAGTATACTTCTGGGACTCTGTGCTCAAGCTCAGAACAGAGACCTGCCCCCGCTGCCCCTGGGCAAGGGCTCCTCAACATGGTGCTGGTGATATATAGATGCATGCATATCGGTAGTTACGCAAAATTCAATGGAATTTTTATCTGCAGACTCCCACCAGCTAATGTCCAGGCATTGCTTCCGAGGGCCAGAATGAGCAGCCAGCTTGTGTCCCCAGAGCCACCAATGTCTCATCAGTGCTCTGCCATCTTTGTTGCTCCAGGTGTGTTGTGCCTGTCACAGCTGGAGCCGCCTGCTGGGGACAGCTCTGATGCTCCAGCCCCTGCTAGCAACAGACACCAGTGGCAGGACCCTGCCTTGCGCAAAACACTGTCTCTGGGAAACCAGGGCTGGCTCATGGCAAATGGCTGCACCCTCATGTACCAGCTGCACCGTACAGTTGGTTGAGCGTGTCTTCTCTTCCGCATCCATCTGGCTTTGTCCTGGGCTGTCCTTTCCTCATGTGTTTGTGGCATACATGTATGACCAATGGTTGGGTCAATGCTACCTCCCTTTGCCTAGGGCTTTTCCATCAGAGAAGTGAAGGGACCATGCGCTGGATCTCCTGAGCATGCCCTAGTGTGACGCTGCTGTCTGCCCCCTCTCTCCCCATTACATCTGCAGGTACCTGCAGGGAACACCTTCATCAAATCATTTGGTGGAATGCTGGTGAGCCCTGGTAGAGGAGCAGGAATGGCCAGAGTTGAAGCTCTCAGCCCTCGAGCAGCGTCTCCCACACGCTTACCCACTCTTCTCCTGTCATACAGGTCCACTTGCTGAAGGACCAGCTGGCCGCAGAGGCAGCAGCACGCCTGGAGGCCCAGGCTCGTGTACACCAGCTCCTGCTCCAGAACAAGGACTTGCTGCAGCACATCTCACTGCTGGTCAAACAGGTGCAGGAGCTGGAGCTGAAGCTGGCAGGGAACAACACCAGTAAGTGATCCTGGCCCTTCCTCTCCCCTTGCAGCTAGCTATGTTTGTGGTGGACATGAGTTTGGGTGTTTCTCTTGGCGTTTTTGTGCATTTCCAGTGGTTTTTTGTAGGGGAATATTACTGCCCTTCTGGCCTGGCTTGTGTGTGCAGCAGGGTGCTTGCATGCAGCGTGGGAAGGGGCATGGGGAGGGCTGTTTGGACAGGTAGTCACATACATCCATCTGCTGTGTGTCCGCTTTCCCCAGTGGCTGCATGGTCTAGGCTAACTCCTTACCTGCTCAAGAGCCCCTCCTTGACCTTCCTCTCCAGCAGATGTGGCCATCAGCTCCCAGCAGGAGCTAGGCTGGGAGTCAGATAACTTTTTATCCTGCAAAACTGGCACTTTGCTGGCCAGCAGTAGCTCCTGGCACCAGTAGCACGAAGTGACCCCCTCTAAATGGTGGTGGTGGGGAGGTTGGCCCCAGACTATTCTCCTCTGGCCAGTCTGCAGCCAGCTGTGGTGGCCAGGGATCTCCCAGGTGAGCCAGGGTGGCACTGTCTGCCTCTCAGCCATGCCCTTCTCTTGCAGCAGGCTCCCAGGACAGTCTGCTGGAGATCACCTTCCGCTCCAACGTCCTCCCTGTCCTCTGCGACCCGACCACACCACAGCCCGAGGACACCCACCCACCGCCGCTGGGCCCTGGCTTGGGCTTCCCCAGTGCTCTGGGCAGCCCCATAGGTAGGAACAACTGTCTGTTGAAGCTGGAGTGCTACCGCTTTCTGCCAGGCTTGGGGCCGCCTGCCCCAGAGCCGGCGCTGGGCAGCCTGGAGCTCATCAGATTCCGCGAGTCAGGTATCGCTTCCGAGTATGAGTCCAACACAGACGAGAGTGAGGAGCGCGACTCCTGGTCCCAGGAGGAACCACTGCGCCTGCTCCATGTCCAGCCCAGGCAGGACCTGGGTGACAGCTTGGAGGATGAGATCGCAGTGTAGGGGTCTGCAGGAGGTGGTGCGGCGCAGCAGGGACCCATGGGAGATGGGGTGGACCCTGGCCATAGCCTCCTGGCGCTGGCAGGGACAGGACAGCCTGGAGGGAGAGGGGGTGGAGGGCGAAGCACAAAGCTTCCAGCACATAGCTGGGAGGTGTGTGGAGATGAGGGTGGAGCCATGCTGATGGGGTGTGCTGGGCGTGCTGTGGTGCAGCGTGCATGGGCTTGTGTGCTGAGCTGGAGCATCCCCGCTTTGTATTGCATGGCGAGCTGACAGCTGCTTGTGCTATCCTCTGGTCTCCATGCCCCTGCAAGCTGTGTTTCGAGGTCAGACAGAAGGAAAGAACCTCTCTGGATGTTGCCGGAGAGGCCAGTGCTGCTGGTGCTGCTGAGGGTGGGGAGCAGTAAAGCAAATGAAGGTTTTTGCTGGGGGAATGAGAGAGCAGGCACAGGGCAGTGAGCAGGGATGAGAGGGATGGAGGAGGCAGGGCTGGGGCAGTGAACAGGAACAGAATGGCTGGCAGGCGATCTGGCTCTCTGTGTGGTGGAGAGGGTGGGAGATGAGGCCAGGGCCGCGCTAGCAGGGTGGTTAGGGGTGGCGACAATGCACTGTCAGCATGGGTGTGCAAGAGGGAAGACAGCAGGGGACAGTGTGGATGAGCCTGGGAAGGAGCTGAAGGGGTGGGACAAGGCTGCACAGGGTGACCAGGCACAGGCAGCTCCTGGCAAGGTGTTTGGTATTTGTGGCACTTCCAGGGCAGAGTTTGTCCCTGCCGAGGTAGGTGGAGGGCGTGCAGGCACTGCCTGCTCCTCTCCCAGGCTACAGTGTGAAGAGGAAGGCATGGATCGGCATGGAGCAGGGAGCCAGGGCATGCAGCACTGGGACGTAGAGTGTCTCTCCCCTCATTGTCCAGTCCTTGGGCTCCTTGGCATCATTTCCAGGTTTCAAAGCCTTTCTGGTGCTCTCAAGTCATGTTTTCAGGCACTTTCATGAACCCCCTATCACCACAAACTCTCTGCTTTGCTTTATAGACAAACCCTACCATTTCTAAGCAGTCATTTGCCCCTGAACCAGGGCTTGGGGGGTGAAGTGCTGGCATCAGCCATGTGCAGGGATGGCCACGCTTGCACACCTCGATGGGGAGCGAACTGCTGGTGTCTGCAGGTGGGCTCCTTCATGTCTCTGGTTTGCACCCTCCAGAAAAGTGCATCCAAGATCTCAGGATCCCCCACCAGACCTTGAGACACCCATGGCTGAGCTATCTCTGTGGACCTCCAAGGCATCCAGAGCTTGTCTTTTTTCTGCAAGCACATTTATCAGCTGCCTGTTGCTGCAGCCTCTAAGAGGCCATGGCTGAAGGGGTGTGAGCCAGAGTCAGGTGGGGATTGGCACAGTTGTCCTCCGCCCTGTCCACCCTCCTATCCTGCTTCTGCTTCAGTTTGTTGCTTCCCTGCTGCTCTCACCTTTACCAGCTCTGTGTCTGCTAGATCTGCCTGCATCTAACTCCTAGTGGAGCATCTCCTGGGCACGAGCTCTTGGTCTTCTCCAGGGCTTAGCCCTGCTGCTGAGGAAGGTCCATTGCTTGCTTCTGCCCCTGTCTGCTTGGACCTGAGGACTGCTGAGAAGAGAGGTGTGGGTGAGACTCCCACAGTTAGTGTGAGCACCCTCCACCACAGGAGGAAGCTGGGTGCTGTGAGGAGCTAGAGAGTCCCTAGTGGGAAGAAAGGCCGTGTTTGAGTGTCCCCAGCAGTGGCCTGCTCTCCAGGGGAGCCCCTACACCAGGCAAAGTAGGAGTGGGTGCTGGCTGGGACCCGGCTACTCCTGTCCTCTGGCCACCTGTATGTCCATATAGGTCCCATTCCGCTGTGGGCGCAGTTGTGGGCAAGCTCTTCTGCTGGGGGAGACCCTGACATCCCACTGCCAGCTCACAGCAGTTGGAGGTGAGGGCACGGGGTGAGGGGCTGGTCCTTCCAGGAGGGAGAGGTGGGGATGGCAGCATGTGTAGGACATGACACAGACAGGGTAAGGATGTGTGGGTGAGCTCGGAGGGGGATTTCCATGTATGTAGACAGATTGTGCGGGAGAGGGGACGGCAGGAGCTTGGCCATACACACAGAGCAGAGGAAAGGAGAGCCCAGGAGGAGCAGCAACAGTCAGGAGGTCTCCTCCAAGCTGGGCTGCCTCAGAAAGCAGGCAGAGCTGTGCCATCTCCTTGTGCCATCACTCCTGCCTGTCCCTGCTGCACATGCTCAGCCCAGCCAGTGCCCAGCAAGGAGCTGTGGAGACCAGCTGTGGGCTCAGGCTCCTGCCTAGCAGTCTGCCCACAGGGGATCATGGTAGGTGCCTCATGGGCTGGAGGGGTACTGCTGGAGCCAGGTGGGACCTTGCCAGTGTCTTCCCTACCTCAGCCCTGCCTCCAAGATTTCTCTCTAGCCTCTCACTTTTGTTATGGACCTTGACTGGGGATTTATAATGATATTTTTTGTCTTTTCTTTTCCTACACCTGTTGTGTTACTAACTGTTGACTCAGTCTATCTGGGAAACCAATCTGTTAATGTAAGTGCACTTAACCCTTGGGTGTTGTTATTATGCGACTGGCTTTTGCTAAATAAATCTTTCTATTTCTCAAGGCTCTCTGTTGTGTCTTCCTTCTCGCTGACTCTCTTTCTGTACTTCCCCTCAATGCTGGGAGCCAGCACTGATGGCGGCAGCCTTGCACAGACCCCCTCCAACCTAAGCATCCTTCCCTGCAGGACCCTTGCTTGTGGTACCAGCCACAGGCTCCCTGTGAGGCCCTGCACAGGCCAGGCTAATTTCAGGGCTGACCTGACAGCTCAAGGGTGCCAGGGGGTTCCCGGAAGCTGCAGAGCACCTCAAAGAGATGCAGAGATGCTAAGCAGCAATTTCCAGGGAGATTATTGATTGCTGGGGAAGCAAAAGTCGGGAAGAGTCCCTCTGAAATGATGGCGGAAGTGTTGTGTAGGCAAGAGCAGCAGGTAGACAGGGCCAGCTGCTCCTAAAACGATTTATTTTGCCGCTGGCAGGAGCGATGGAGCAGTGCCCTCCCGCGGCGACTGCCCGGCTGGCAGGGCTACACAGGTGCCCTGGGGGCTTGCAGCCTCCTGCTCCTTGTGCTCCTTCTCCCACAGGGCCTTGAGCCTGCAGTAGTACACCTTGCAGCTATAGCCCTCCTGGGAGCTGTGCTGGATGTGGATTTTGAGTGACCACAGCATGGGGAAGATGCAGCAGCATGACATGCACTGGTAGCCACACTGGGGCACCAGCAGCGCGGAGAAGCAGCAAGGATGTCCCAGACCGCGATGCCAGCTTTGTCACTGGCTGGCCTACCCCTCTCAGTGGGCTGGGTCTTGTCTGAGGAGCCAGAAGAGGAGCAGAGGATCTCTGAGAGGTCATCGATCTCCTCAGGCTCCTGGGTGCTGGCTGCCAGGCTGGAGGAGAGACTGCCCAGGTGCTGCTGGGTGGCTCCATCGGTATACATGAAGTAGCTGTAGGGTGAGAACCAGGGTTGGTAGATGGTGCAGGCAGGGAGTTCGCTGCCCAGCAAGGCTGTGGAGGAAAGAGTCTGGAGTGAGTCGGGAGTCCCTGCAAGAGCGTGGCTCCCCATGGGGTAGGGAACAGTGCTGGGGACCCTTCCTCTCTGTCTCCATGTGATGCAGAGGTGGCTGGCTCTGTTCCAGTATGTCGCCCCAGCATGGAGGGTACCATCCCTCCCTCCAGGGATGCAGAGGTCGAGATGGACACAGGATGCTGTCAGGCACCGGCACAGCGCAAGGCTCACCTGGCAGCCCACTGGACCTGTCCCATGGAGAGCTGCACTGGCACAGGGGCAACAACTGGGGGGGCCGAGCTGGCACTCCTGGGGGCAGGACTCACAGCTTTGAGGATTCCTGCTGGGAAGACATGGGATAGAAACCGGTGTAGCTTAGAGGTGGGGTATGACTGCAGGACCCCCTCCATGTCCCCAGGAAGCACCCACTGCCATGGGTGTTCCCAGTCCCCTTTCCCTACTTGTGCAGGAGGCTATGCCCAGCTAATGCCCTCCACAGCATGTCTGCCCACAGGCCCTCGCTGTGCCGCAGGAGGCTGAGCGGTGCCGTGGCTGTGCCCAGGGGGTGTGAGGGGGAGCCCCCCTCACAGGCAGTGCCAGTTGCCTGCACCCCTCACCTGGCTGCAGCTGGCAGGCACCAGGCAGGCTGGCAGAGCCCCAAGGACATGGACCCTCTGGGCTTCTTTTCCTGGTGCTGCGGGGCATGGCCCCGATGGAAATGGTGGGCAGGACAAAGCTCTTCATCACCCTGTTCCTGCACCATGGTACTCATGCTGTCATCTGCTGACATCACAAAGGGCTGATGTCACCCATGTGCATGGTGCACAGCAGGATGGTCCTGGGCAGTTGGCTCAGCCCTTGGGGTCTCTGGGGAGCTTGGCTGTTCCAAGGTAACAACAAGCCTGGGCTGGAGAGGGAGCCATGCTGGGGTGAGCAGTGCAGAGCCCAGGCTGTAGGTGCCCCCAGAGCTGCTGGTTTCTGGGTGCCTGGCTGATAAGGGGCCCACGTAAGTCCCATTTCCATGGGTAGCATGGCAGGTCTGGGAAGGGGGTCGGCAGTGCACCTCACCCAGCAGAGCGAAAGGGACAGACCCACTGTCTCCTTGCCATTTCCTTTATAAATCCTCTCTCTCTCTTTTTCTTTCCACAACTTGCTTCCCAAATTGCTTGGTGTCAGGTAAGAGAAGTTCTCGGTGTGTTGGCAGTGCCAGCATGGAGCCCTGGTGTCATGATTTAACCCCAGCCAGCAACTAGGATCATGCAGATGCTCACTTGCTCCCACTCGCAGTTGGTTTGGGGGAGAGAATCAGAAGAGTAAAGTGGGAAAAAATTGGTGGGTTGAGATAAAGACAGTTTAATAGGTAGAGCAAAAGCCAAGCACACAAGCAAAGCAAAACAAGCAAAGGAATTCATTCACTGCTTCCCATCAGCAGGCAGGTGTTTAGCCATCTTCAGGAAAGCAGGGCTCCATCACGTGTTAATTGGGAAGACAAAACGCCATAACTCTGAACATCCTCCCTTCCTTCTTCTTCCCTCAGCTTGATATACTGAACATGACATCACATGGTATGGAATAGCCCTTTGGTCAGCTAGGGTCAGCTATCCCAGCTGTATTCCTCCCAACTTTTGGTGCACTCGCAGCCTACTCGCTGGTGGCACGATGTGAGGAGCAGAAAAGGCCTTGACTGCTTAGTGACAATCAAAACCATTAGTGTGCTATCAACACTATTCTCATCCCAAATAAAAAACATATCCCCACACCAGCTGCTACCAAGAAAGTTAACTCCCTCCCAGCTGAAACCATGACACCTGGGCTCATTGCTGCCACGTCTTGCCCCATGCTGTCTCCACCGCATGCACTGCCCTGTGCAGCCCTGGCATGGCCCGGGTGCCCACAGCCTCTGTGGGGCTGCAGGAGCAGCCTCCCCGTCCCCCAGATTATGTCTCCCATGCTGCTGGGTTGGGAGCTGTTGAGCAGCTCTGGGACACGCCATCCCTACTGGGGTCCCCCCTCCAGCCTGGCTCATGCCCTCTCTCTGTTCCCTTTCCCCCTCCAGTGGACCAGAGCATGTTTGAGAATGCCAGTGCCAGCACGGCACCCACCTCATGGCCAGAGCACGTCCCTGCCATGGCGGGCGCCCCACTGCAGCCCTCCCGCCCCACTGGCAGCCAGCATCTCCGCAACCTGGGCAAGGCCGTAGGGGCCAAGATGAATGACTTCCTGCGCCGCAAGGAGCCGGCCAGCCTCCCTAGTGTGGGGGTGATGGAGGTGAATGCCAGTGCCGGAGTCATGCTGGGCACAGGACGGACGGACAGTGAGGATGGGTGAGTGTCCCTATCGCGTGCACCCTGCAGTGGGGCCGTTGGGACAGGATGGAGGGGCCCCGGCATGGGGCTGGATGTCACTGCTCCTCTGTGCTTGCAGGGCTGTGGGGCTGGACACCTTCCCCCGTCTGGACCCTCCACCCCCCATCACCAAGAAGCGGACACCGCGTGCTCTGAAGACCCCGCAGGACATGCTCATTGCACCACAGCCAGCAGGGACCAGCCCAAGGAGCAGCATGGAGGAGCCCCCCAAACTGCATGCAGCCCACCCTGAGATCACAGAGGAGTGGCTGGGGACAAGGGACCCATCCCCTCCAGAGCGCCCTGGGGTCCCCAGTATGACCGACACCCCAGATCTGAGTGGGGACCAGCCCACCACTGCCCTTCCTGTGCCTGACCTCATCCATAAGGGCACCCTGGAGGACCAGTGGCAAGCGGGTGAGAGAGCCACTGACACCTCACCTCGCATGGAAAAGCCCTCCTGGAAACCAGGGCTGGAGTGTGAGCCACCAGGGAGCATGGGGCAACTGGAGCCATGCACCCCTGCCCAGGAGGTGGACGGGCCCCATCCTGACCTGCTGTCCTTTGAGTAGCAGTGGGGGAGCTGCAATGGGGTCACGTTGGGGCTGGCTCTCCGAAACACATCTGTCAGTGCCACTTGCTTGTTTTGGAGTCATCATTTTGGAGACAGGGTAGCTCCAGCATGGCAGGAGCCATTGCTACCCTGGCTTGGGGTATGGGGAGCCGTGACACCCCATTTCTCCCCAGATTCCCAGGAGGTGAACAGCCTGTCTTAACACGGATTCTGCAGGCCTGATCCTAGGCCCATTCACCTGTCATTGTAAAGCTGCTGTCCTGCCAAGGTGCCACCATCCCATCTGCACCCAAGGGCCATGCTGAGCTGGGGACAGAGTGGGCTTGCTCAGCAGCCTGGGTCCTCATGCAGGGGTGCAGAAATGCCAGCCTGCCCCTGACCCTGTCAGCTGTGCTGGGGTGAGTGGCCCACAAGTGTCCCCCATGGTTCCCCACATCTGGGCTGGCTGTCCTGGCCCACAGCATGTGCCAGCTTACATCATGTGCCAAGCACACATCATGTTCTTACATCTCCAGGTGCCAATTCCTTGGTGTTAGTCTGCCCTGTGCCGTCTCTCTTTGCAGTGGAGCCCGAGCTACAGGACACCCGCTCGTGGGACAGGCTCTGGTAGGGAGCAGGGCTGGATGCCTGGGGCCACATTGCTGCTGGCTGGGGAGTCAAGCTTCCCACGAGACCCCGTCCAGCTTCCACTTGTTTCCCAGTCTCACCTTAGCCACCACAGACCAGACTGGTGCAGGGCCAGCACCACTGCTCTCCTTTTCCTGGGATGGTGATGTCTACATGAGACTGGGACGCAAGAAGCCACACGGTCCTCTGATACTGCTCTGTGATTGTTTCCCCATGAATTACAGGAGAGGTTAGCCAGCCTGTGGGCCACTGGGATAGTGGAAGGAAGCAGTTGTGAGGTAGCACTTTCCTTAGAGCTTTTAAGTGAATCCTTGCTGCAAAGGTGGTTTTGAGAGGGAAAGTTCCAAAGACCAGTTTTGAGCTGGAGGAGCCTAGGGCCTCACGGATGGGGCACCTCTGCTCGCAGCTCCTCCTGGGCCACACAGGGTGGTTGGGCTGAAGAAATGTCTTCCACCAAATTGTGGTCCTGCTAAAGGAAGGGCATCATGGGCCCAAGACATCCCTTTGCCCTGGGAGTGACCACTATCCCTCCTTGCCTGTTGGCGTGGTGGGTGCCATGGCAGTGTTGGGGCTCTGCAGCACTTGGCCACTGGGGAGGTCCTGCTCGAGAGCGAAGGAGATGCCAGACCTGTGCAGAGCCCACGGCCAGCTGGCAGTTGATGCTGAGGTATAACACACCCTGTGTATAATGTGATGATGCTGTGCATAGCTGATGCCACCTTGCAAACAGAAATCTGTATGAGTATGTATATGTGTATGTTGCCCAGACCTACCCTGCATTGTATATGTTGATGGAAATAAGGGCTCGTAGTCGCTCTTTGAGGAACGGGGATCTTCCAACCCTGCCGATCACAAGGAAACCTCACTGCTGGTCCAGTCCCTCTATTTATGCTGTCTAGGGTGTGTGCATAGTTTGGGACAAAAGATGTGGATTGCACAATAAATTTTTTTCTTTTTTACCCACTGGCATGCAGCAGTCCCTTGATGGGATGGGGCCATCTCCACCAGCTCAGCATAGCCCCGAAGCGCCTGATGAGGACGGGGACCTGCTGGACACTCCTGCATGGGGGCTGCAGAGCAGAAGAGTGAGGCAGCAGCCCCACAGCACTGTGCAGCTGCCGCAGAAAGCTGCCCTCCAGCGCTGGGCTTGCTGGGGTGATTGCATATGACAACGGGGTCTGCATGTTCACGGGGCTAAGGGAAATATCCCCAAAAAGTGCTACTAGAGGCCTGACACCTGCAAAGGGCACCCCCATCCCGGGAGCCTGGCCCAGTGGCACGGCCACGGGGAACTGTGGAAATTTGGGGGTGCCCAGGCCGAGGGGGTGACATGGCTGCCCCGCTGTGCTTGGCCCTGAGGAGGTGGGACACCCGGCTGGTTCCTGGGCTAAGGCGACAGGACCCGCTGTCAGTACCTGGGCTGAGGGACGGGACCGCAGCGATTTCAGGGCTGAGGGGACGGGGCGTCACGGGTGTATGTGGGATGAGACACCGTCGGTTCCCAGGGCCCGCCCCGCCACCGGCTCCGCCCCGCGCGGTCGGAGGGGTGGGGCCGCCGGGTGGAGCCGCCGCCGGGACGCCCCGTTTCCGGTGTCATGGCGGCCGGAGCGCGGTGGCATATGCTGTCGGGGCTAGTGCGGGTCGCGGGGCGGTGGCGGCGGGGCAGCGGGGCGATGTGAGGCGGCGTGAGGCGGCGTGAGTCCCCCTGGCGCTGCGCTATGTCGGCGTGTGTGTGGGGCGCGGCGCCGCTGCTGGAGGCGCTAGGCCGGCTGTGGGAGGTGCAGGCGCCGCTGGGCAGCGGCTCCTCGGCCTCCGTCTACCGGGTACGCTGCTGCGGGGACCCGCGGGCCCCACCCGGCGCCGTCAAGGA
>VXBO01007155.1:69028-84535 GCA_013400135.1 Rhinoptilus africanus
GTACGGCTTCCGCAAGGAGCGGGCCGCGCTTGAGAGCCTCCGCGGGCACCGCAACATCGGTAACGGCACCCCGGCACCCCGTGGCCCGGCTCGTCCTCCGGCCTGAGCATCCCCCCGTGGCTCCCTACCCACTCCCCAAGCCCCCTCTTCTCGGGGGATCCCGCAGGCACCCCCTATCCCCTGGACACCCAGCTGTCTCCAAACCAGGCAGGGGTGTCCGCAGCTCCTTTGGGAATATGAGTTCCCTTGCCCCCAGACTGACACCCGCAGGCAGAGCTAGAGACCCCCAGGCTAGTGTGCCCCTTCCACTGTCATCCCTGGTTGGGCAGGTTTTAGGGTCATGTGCCTGGGCACCCAAAAGAAGCATCCCTGTGGTGGGTGCTTCCTGGTACCCCCCTGGGGCAGGCAGGGTTGGGTAACCCAACCCTTCCCGGGGCTGGTGGACTGCCCATCACCTCCCCAAGGTGGGCAGGAGCAGGCAGGAGATGGGATCACCTCCTTCATAGGCAGGGTAGGTCGTCCCAGGCAGGGCACCCCTATGTCCTCTGTTGGTCAGGGCAGCTGGAGTCTCTCCACCAGGAGCCTATGGGGCAGCGGTGGGGTGGTTTCTGCCCACCAGCCTGCCTGGTTCTGGCAGGACCCCCTTGGCTGCCTGCGTGGGTGGCAATGATCTTGGGATGGGAGGAAGCGTGAGGGTCAGAGGTGGCTGCTGGAAGCCCTCAGGTTCACCCACTGGATGCCCAGGCAGAGCTTGGCTTCCCACTATGTTAGGTTTGTCATGGGAAGAGATTGTCATGTCCCAAAAAGAGTGGTACTACGTCCATTTTACCCACTGCGACCTGTTTATCCACATCCTGGAGATTGTCCTGAGCAGGAACACTCAGTCCTATCGCTTTAGCAGAGCCTGGCAGGGTGTTGTGAGACTGGCCTGTCGTTGAAAGGCTATGGGGGTGACCTCGCTGGTTTTCCCTTGCTGCTTCACTATGAGGTTTGGTTCTCTATCTCTCTGAACATCACATGGATGATGTTCACAGTGATGATCACACAGAGATGAGCTGTCTTCTGCAGCTTTTGTGGTCTTCTGGACAGTAGTGGAGGGCGGTGGAGCCTGATGACTGTGTAATTGCTCATTACCAATGCCTGTCACTGTGTCTCACTGTAGTGACACTCTATGGCGTGTTCACCAACCACTACTCTGCAAATGGCCCATCTCGCTGTCTCCTTCTGGAGCTGCTGGACATCAGCGTGTCTGAGCTGCTGCTTCACTCCAGCAACCAGGGCTGCTCCATGTGGATGATCCAGCACTGTGCCCGAGATGTTCTTGAAGCCTTGGCTTTCCTGCACCACAGAGGCTACGTGCATGCAGACCTTAAGCCACGCAACATCCTGTGGAGCGCAGAGGAGGAGTGCTTTAAGCTCATTGACTTTGGACTTAGCTTCAAAGAAGGGAATCAGGTTTGGAATGTGCTACTCTTGAAATAGTTGTCTCTGTGTTGAGTTGTGTGGGCCTGTGATACTTCTGGCTGTAGGAGTTGACATGACTGGATGAGAGTAGTAGCTGATCTGGTGCTGAGGGTTTGCTGGAAAAGGCTAAAATGTGGTCTGGCCCCAGAAACAGAAGCTAATGGTCCCATTCTCTGTGCATGTTTCTGCTTTCTGTTGATGTATTAGCCTCTGTGTTATGTGACCACGAATTCCAAAGTTAATGATGCACTGAAAATAGTGGTGCCTCAGCTTCCTGAAAAGTTTGCTAGTTTTTATGTGGCCAGGTGACTGGGAGCACCCAGATCTGAAGAATTTCCTTTTACCATCCCTTATTGTATGTAGTAGTAATCCAGGCCTCACCATCAGCCTCCCCAGTCAATTGCATTATCTCAAGCAGTGTCCTGGTGCTTGTCCTATCTTCAGCAGTTTCCTCTTTTCAGGAAGTCTGGATGTTTCTTTCCCATGTCACTGTGTTGATGAAAGCCCATACTCCGGTTGTGGGTAGGCAGTGTCGATTCTTTACTGACACAGGCAGATCTCTGCCTGTTCTACTCTGCTTGTCGCTTTTGCTGGGCTTTCACTCCCTTATCATGCTGTCGCTTTTCTTTTTGGTGGTACTGGGTTTTGTATGTTTATCCTTGCCCTTTTTAATCTCTTCCATGGCCTCTGATGAAAGCATCATGGAGACCCTCAGGAGGTTCTCCTGTTGGCTTGATAGAGCTTCCTTTTACCTCTCCCTCTCCCAGTAATGGCCTGCGAGGGGTTATTAGTAAAGGTGGGTTTTTTTTCATGAGGTAGCCTCTTAGCAAATTTGCCTTTAATCACTGGGTGATGAGCAGTAAGTCTAGTAAACGAGCTATGATTTTTCTGTGCAGACATTGTCCCGGCTTGTCCCTACTCCATGCACTCATTTAGAGGTTTTAAATTGGTACACTTTTTTTACTGGTTTACCTGGTGTTGATGGTATAGCCCACTGATCTGTGAATACCAGAGGACTGTGTGGGTGACCTGTCTCTGAATTCTTTGGTACGTGAGCTGTTTTTAACGTTTGTACTTCTTAACTCCTCCATGTTGTTCAGTTCTCCCATGTTCTTGCTGAATGCTGGTTTGGGCTGGTAATCTGTTGCTGTCTACCAGCAAAAAACATTCTCCTGGTGTCCTGTATCTAAAGCAGATTTTTTTTTTTAAATTCAGATCTGTGTTTTGCTGCTTGCTCTGTGAGTTGCCTCATAACAGTTGATCAGATGTTTTATTTGCTTCTACGATTCCTTCCAATCTACTTTCTTTGGGCTGAGTTTTTGCCCATTCTCTGAAATATGCTGGCTATATGGGCGAACCTTCTGACCCTGCTTTGAATGTGCAGCAGGTATCAGCTTACCCTCACCACCCCTGCCTTGGGCAGCAGTGTATGCACATGATTTGAGTCACGACTATTATTTGTGACAGCTCTGCCAAGCTTGTCCTTGCGTAATTTTTCCTGCCGTTACTGTTTAACAGAGAATGGCTGTACATAGAGCAAGGTCTCAACCACTTACATCTCTCAAAATGCTTTAGATGGTAGGAGTGAAATTACATCTTGTTCTTTTTTCTTCTGTCATTGACCATGGTATTTTCTCTATCTCTAAATGTTGTTTGGTGGGGCTGCTAAATTACCATGCTAGAGGTTCTGCTCTTTGCTGATAGGAGGAGGGATGCTGATGGGCAATTTGTGTATCAATTTTTTTTTTAAGTTCGTAAACACTTTTGAGCTCTGTTGCCTGAAAATGTCTTCTATAAACTTTATTTTCAATCAGAGAAACAGACAATTTTCGTTTGAATATATTCTTCTGGTAACAATTCCCATTCTTGTGCCTTTTCCAAGAAATAGGCTTGCATATTCTTCTGTCATTCCTTGAGTCACATCAGTGTGTTTAAACCGAGTCCTCCTGTGTTAAAAAAATACATCATGCAGTTTGTCTTTGGACATTTGCAAAACTTGGCCAGACAAAGCCACAGCTGACTGATGGGCTATTGGTTGTGAGCAGGAGGCAGTCCTGCCAGCCAGCACTTGTGTGATTCTGTAACTTCCTGTTTTCTTTTCAGCAGGCATTGTGTGGGCATTTTATTTTACTCTGCCAGACATGGCAGCTGGGCAGGTATTGATTGCTGCAGCGCTTCTGGGTGCAAGAGGGAGAAGGAGGAGGGGTGTGGGAAGCGCCTTTGATAATTTCTTTGTCTGAGCATTAGGTGCCTGCTTCGTTCTGTCAACATTTTGTTCCAGAGAACATCAATACTTGAATAACAGCAGCTGTTACTGATCGTCACTGTTCAGACCAGACTGTTTGTGCTCTTATGCAGCCAGTGTGGGAGCATGTTATGAGTGTTTGACACTTATCCTGAAACTTCTAGCATCTTCTGTGCTTATGAGAGGTTAATGGGCGAATCTGCAGTGATATACAGCCTCTTCCTCCCAACAGTGCTGTCTTTCAGAGAGATCAGGTGTTAGCGGGATCCCTGCTGGTTTGCTGGGAGATGTTTTCTCTTCCAGTCTTGTTTTTTTCCTTATCAACACAGCAGTATAGGGAGTTGAACTGCTGGCCTAACACGTCTGGCTGTGCAATGCTTTCTCTCAATTTAGCAATAGTGTTTTGGTGACCCCTTTGGAAGGACGTCTGTGAATGTTAAGGATAGAGCAGAGAACCTGAATCTGGAAAGTGAACTTTTTCTGTGTGTTTGATCTTCCGTAGGATGTGAAATATATTCAAACAGATGGGTATCGGGCTCCAGAGGCAGAACTGCAGAACTGCCTGGCACAGGCAGGGCTCCAGAGTGAGACAGAGTGTACCTCTGCTGTGGATCTGTGGAGTCTGGGAATTGTTTTACTGGAGATGTTCTCAGGAATGAAACTGAAACATACAGTCCAATCTCAGGAATGGAAGGTGAGTGAGAGTTGCTGCAGGCATTCTTGCTTGCACCAAATGAATCCTTATTATTGTTCATAACCTGGATTTGTGAGGTAGCACCTGGCAACTAGGGAGTGCTTCCAGGATGCTTATCTAATCCCATTAACTTGAGAGTTAAGGTTCAAGAGCCTTAAAGACCTATCTGCCCTGTGGGACTGGGGTGTCTTCTACCTTTCAAGGTACCTCTGTTCAGGTTACTGAAAGCGAGGAATTCCAGGAGTCTGTGTTTGGAGCCTGTGTTTTGCCAAGATTTGGGAGATGAGTTGCTCTGGCTGTAGTGTGTCACAGAAGAAAGAACAAAATGGATGGCTGATGCCTGCCGGCTGCAGCACAATGGCAGAGCAATTATTTGCTGGTTTTAGTCTAACGTTAGCTCTAATTTGGGGATCTTCTCATAAGGCTATACCCTGAGAAAACAAGAGGAAGGCTCTATGTTTTGAGCCTGGAGTCTGACTCTGTTCTCTGTTCTGTATGAAATAATTTTGCTTTCTGTTCCTCTTCCCAGTAAAAGTATCCTTTCAGCATCACAACGTCCACAGTAACAGCAAATTTGCCTGCGCCTGGAAATTTCCAGCTTTTGTACAGGCAAATGCGAAAAACTTTTAATGTATGAGGCCTGAGCATTGGGGATCTCTCACAACATGCCACAGTACCAGAGCCCTCTGCATCCAGTTCAGAAAATGATGGTATATTGCAAGCTTTGCACGTCTTTTTTTTTTCCCCCTCCCTAAGCACTGTTTCTTTTTTTCCCAGACAAACAGTTCTGCCATCATTGATCGCATATTTGCCAGTGAAGGGGTGGTTAATTCAGCCATTCCAACTTACCACCTCAGAGACCTTATAAAAAGGTATCTTGTCATATTTACTAACTGTTGCTTAAAGATGTGGTCTGTAAAGTCTCATGCCTTGCTCTTGTTAACTTAGAGCCCATACCTAACACCTTTTTTTTTAATCTCCTTGCCACCGTGCTAGTAACAAGTGCAAGCATTAGCAGAGATGCTTCAGCTTCTCTTATTTTGGCACAGTTTGGAGTAAGCACGTAAAGAATATCAGTCATGATGTTAATAATTTGCTGTTGCACTGCTTTGCACTTCCTGACAATGAGGTTATTTTTGAAGAAAACTGGAGACTTTGCTGCTTTAGGGGAGTGTTGTTTCAAACAAGGGAAGGAGGCAGACAGTGCTGCTTCTCCACTACTGTCGAGATTCAAATGCACTTGTGCAACTCTCTACTGAGAGGTCTATGCTCTGAGGTTACAGAGCGAATGAGGACAAAATTTGGCAGAAATACAGTCATGAGCCACTGGTAAAGCCAAGCAGGGGATGTTCTCAGGCAAGCTCTGAGCTATTAGCTGCTTTGAATCCCATTTGTGGAAAGATATGGGAGCTCCTTGGAGTGTGATCGCTTTCATGAGACTGCATGTGTGCTTGAGTTGTGGGCTGAATGGCCTGGGGAAGTGGAGCTGGACCATGCCATGTTCTTTGTGAACTTGTAAGTGAGCAACTTCCATCATTTGGTGCTGGGAGTCACTGAGAAGGAAAGCCTACTATACCATGTACCCAAAATGCTTTCAGGGAATCCTTCTGGTGTGCTTCAGCTGTGAGTTAGAAGACGTGCTTCTCACTCTTCTCTTTGTACCATATGCACCCCAGGGACAGGATATTCCTTTGTACTGGCCTACATCCCGAGTTGAATTTGTTGATGCAGGAATGTCACAGGCAAGATCACAAGGGTGTCTTCTCTTACAGCATGCTTCATTGTGACCAAGGAAAGCGAGCCTCCGCTGAGAAGGCTTTATGTAGTCCATTCTTCAGCATTCCCTTTGGTAAGCTGTGCACGTCACCCCTGCTCCTGGCTTTCTCAGCATGTACTGGAAGCAGCACAGGGCACAGTTAAATTGTGTTGTTTCTGGTTCTGGCCTCATTGCTGCTCCTTTGCTCTTTGTGGTGCTTGCTAGCCCTCTGCAGTACGGTAGCAGGTATGTCGGAGCTATGCCTGTGCTCTCAGTGCTGCCCTGCCCCTCTGGTCCTGCAGGTGGCACTTTTCCCTGTTTGGACTGCCATTACATTCTGCCCAGATCAGGCTTACCCAAGAGTGTATTGGCAGCAGCATGCATCTGGGGGGATAGAAATAACTAAACTATTTACCTAATATTATGACTGTTAAGGTGCTTTTGATGACTGCAGAGCTATTTATGGTGACTGGATGTTTTTTCTTATGCCAAGTGTTTCCCAGTTCAGAAGCCAGGAATGTGAGCAACTAGGGCAGTGGCTGGTGGTAGCATCTGCTGTTGCCTTCTCTGTGCAGGTCGAATAGTCCCAGTGCATTCTTATGATGTGAGCTGATTTTTGCAGTGACTGGCCTGCCTCTTCTGGAATGTGTGGCAGGTCATGGACAGACATCACTGTCATTTTCATCTGGCAGTTTCTTGTCAATTTAATAAAATGATGGTGTTTCCCCAGGACCTGCCCCGATGTGGGTTGCAGGTTATCATCAAAAGATGGGCTGAGACCACCCTGTTTAGGCTTGTATCTCTCCCTGTTTTCTGTTACAAAAGCAACATAATGGTATTCTCCAGAGCTTGTCTGCTTTCAAGAACCAGTGAAGACCTCTGCATCCAGCTTTTCTGCAGCATAAATTAATGCTTCGGGTATCCAGTTGCCAGCTGAGCTAGCATTTTCCCTTGAATCTTAGCCCTGCTTTTCTTAAGCTGCTTGGTGTACCTTCCAGTGAAGGCTGATAAGTATTGCCTCTTGAGGTCATGTCAAGATACTGGCATTCCTGTGTGTTAGGCAAAGGTAACAAACTTGTTTCTATTTTCACACTTCTTTTGCATCTCAGAAACTGGGACTGTTGTAATCAAAGCCACCTTCTGTGGCTGAACCTTGCAGACAGTATTGTTTTAGAGCAGAGGGAATAGTATATTGGCCATACTTTCTGGTCTGGTTTTAAACACACAGACCTCTGACTACCTAGGAAGGTGCTTCTGTGGTTAATGCTACAAGTTTATATAACAGCTTCAATTTTTCAGTTTTTCCTAGTTCTCATTGCTGGTTCTCTTTGCTAAACTTGTACACAGGCTTGTCTGCACAAAGAAGATTTACTGTTGCTTTCCTAGGAAGTCAGAAAATGATCTATCACTGCCTTTCATGAGTTTTCTGTTTAGAGCAAAGGCAGCTGAGAATGGCTTTCTTTGTCATTTATAGCCAAGTCCTGACTTTCCAGTTCATCAGCTTCTTTCCTGAGCTGCTTGCAGGCTCTGTGTGGTGGGTATCACCTGGCACTTCGAAGAGGAGTAGAAGGGCTGGGCAGAAGGGTATTCGTCACTTGGTTACAGGAAGACCAGACGGCTCTGGGTTGTAGGGCTTGGTTTGTCTCCCTTTCTGCAGAGACACGTGAAACAAAGGAATTGAATAAAAGGGGCAGCATTTAAGACCAAAGCGACATTTAAATGTTCTTTCAGTCCCCAGTTCATCTGATGTTGTCTCTTAGTTGCCAGCAGTCCTATGGAAGAATGGTCCTGGAGGATCACTTGGAGCTGGAACATGCCTGGTTATCTGCATGCAACACCTTTCTTTGAAGAACTGTCCCTGAACCCTGTCTGGGCATCGTCTAGACTGATAAGGCCTTTCATACTCAAAGCTTTTCATAAGGACCTTTCCATGTCAGGCAGGAGGAGATTTACAGCATACGTGCTTGCCTATCATCTCCTCTTGCACTATGAAATCAACATCGTCTCTCTGCGCCTGGCAAAGATGTCAACTCCCTCGTATATGTCGCGTGCTTAACTTGGAAAAGTATTTCCGAGGAAATAATAGACTGCTATCTTTGCAAACGTAGTCAGAAGGCTCATACTGGAGGATTGGAGCCATTTCTTCCCTTTTCTCTCCCATCTGTAATGGGAGAACTGTGATGTACTCCTGCTGTTTTGCTACTGTAGCTGCTGATACAAATAAAAACGCTAACACTCTCCAAGTATTGCAAGTTGGGCTCCCAGATCTCAAATTCATGACTGGCATGCCAGTTCCTTTTGGGAACATGAAATCAAGCTTTTGTCCCTGGATAAGTAACACGGTCCCTGCTGCTTTCAGTTTCTAGAGGACTGGGTGTCCGCTCAGACATGGCTCATGGTTTGGTTTTAGTTTGTCCACCTTGGCTGTTTCCTTATTCCACAGTAGTATCTATGCTACTCTGTTCCAGGCCATGCTGGAGCTGCTTGTTTTATAGATCCAACCACCCTGTAACAGCAGGCTTTATTTCTGCTCCTGTAAAGTTGTTCACAGGATCCGTGCTCACGGACCTTGCGGCCACCATCTTGTGTCCATGCTTTATTCTGTAGCACTGCATTGTTTAAGTAACTATGTAGTTTTCCCCATTTCTGTTGCAAGACTGTATGATGGTCTTCAAATCAGTGCATTGATTGCAGTTGGATTTTGAAGGCAGGAAGGAAAAGGTATCCTAGAGAGCACTGAGGCTTCTGCCTTAGCATAGCTTAAGAATTGGAGTTAGAGAAACTGGCCAGCCTGTTTTCAGCTTGTCTGGTAGCAGTAACAGGAGAGGCGATTTGCAGAGTAGTTCTTTCATCTTCTTGCCTCTCCATATATACGACATACCTCTAGTCTTAATTTCTGCTAGCTTTGCAATTTTAAAAACAGTTTCAGGTGCTGGTCTCAGTATAATGCCAGAGCGCAGTGAACACTTTGGAAGAGTCAGTGCACAGGTGAAGATAAATTGGAAACGGGGAGGATACAAGCTGTAAATGCGGGTAATAGTGGAGAGAAGCAAAACTACTGCAGAGAGCATTAAGTGCCTCTGTATGGTAGTGTATATTGAGTCAACTTCCTGTTTTTGTGTTCCTTTGAACTTTGATTTCTTTTCTCTGATTCTGTGGGTGCCAAGCAGCTCCCCATATTGAAGATTTGGTGATGCTCCCCACGCCCGTGCTGAGGCTGCTAAATGTTCTAAGTGATGCTTCTCTGCAGTGCGAAGAAGAATATGAAGGTTGGTGCAAGCCATGTGATTCCCATATAGCAATGTTGTCTTACAGACTCAGTTTTGTTTGGCTTTGGTGATGTGAGAGCAAGCAGAAGAGCAATTAATAGGCGCAAGAACAGCAAAGAGCTGCTGAGCTGAGATTTTTTTACAAAGTGGGTCAACTGCACCAACAGAGAATAGACTAAAAGATTAAGACAGCAGAGAGTGTAGTGAGTTCTTGAAGGATCCCAGATTAGGGGGAAAAAAAAGGCTTATTTTGATTTTTTTTCTTTGGTTAAATACCCACAGACCTCATAATGTGTTTGTGGCTCTGAGCTTCTGCTGGATGTGCATAGGACTCTGGAGCCCAGTAGCAGAGATCCTCAAAAGTTTGGTAGCAAACTTATCCAGGATCTCAGCAGAGAACTGAAATACCTCAACTGTAGCAAAAGGCATGTCATGTCAGTGGAATTTGAATTTCTGCTTACTGTTAAATCCATGGGAGTGGCAAAAGCTAGAGAACTCTGGGGATAAGAATTAAAAAGGCTGGGTTCTGCTCACACAAAGAAGGGTTTGTGGCAGCTACTTTAGTTCCCCTCCTCCCAAGAGCTGTAACCAAAAAAAAAAAAANACAAATCTCAAATGTTTTAGGTACGGGAAGGCCAGGCTTTGTGGGCAAGGAGAAGGACTGTCCATGTGCTCCAAACCCTGCTGTCAGGGGTTCACTGCCTGCAGGTCCATGTTCCTGAGCCTCAGTTCAGACACTTTGTCTCATTATGCGGCTGCTAAGCAGTGTCAGCTTCTGCTGTGGCACCTCTTGGTTGTTTATTTCAAATTGAGAGAAAAAGACTATCTGTTGACTGAATGTTCTTGATGTGTTCATCTGGCTTTCATTTGTTGCTTGGCTTGTCCTAGTTTGCGAAATGAAAGACAACCAGCTCTTTTCTTTTTCAGATATCCTGGAAGACATAAAGGAGGAGTGTCAGAAATATGGACCGGTGGTTTCCTTGCTTATTCCAAAGGAGAATCCTGGTAAAGGCCAAGTAAGTGAATGGAGGGAAGAGGCTATGTATTCCCATGTCCGCTCTATGTGCTGCAGGACTCCTGCTCAGCTCCTGGCAATCTTCTGCCTGATGACAGAGCTAAAAATAGCTTGAAGGATAGCACAGGTTCCTTCCTGGTTATGTAAGTTTGCCTAGCCTGGGAGGTCCCCAACAGCTTTAGTAGGGAGCTGGGATATGGGAGAGATGGAGAGAAGCGAGTGGATGGGACATGAGGCGTTGAGGATGTAGAGCATCATCATACTTTCTCCTACCTCACCAAATAGGCTGCCCTTAAAAATGGGAAGCAAAAGGTGAAATTCCAGTTCAGAGGTGCAGCTCCTTCCTTTTTAGCTCCACTGCCCTGGGCTCAACGAGAGAAAAAACTTGTGAACTGTGTCCCCAGTTGCAGGGGTAGGAGGGAGTGGGTGACAAGCTGCACTGGAAGTCCTGTTTCTCCTCTTTGTTTCAGGTCTTTGTTGAATATGCAAATGCTGGTGATTCCAAAGCTGCCCAAAAAATGCTGACTGGGAAGATTTTTGATGGCAAGTTTGTTGTGGCTACATTTTACCCACTGAGTGCCTATAAGAGAGGATACCTGTACCAAAACTTGCTGTAGGCAGTAGCAACGATCAGGAGAGTTGTCTTGCCTCTCTTCCTCACGTGTTTTACAGTTGAATGTACAAAAGAGCTTCCTAGTCCTGCTTTTGAGTGATCTGTGAAGGAGAGATGCAAAAGACTTAACCGGGCTTTGAAACCTTTACTGCTGCTTTGTGATGTGCAGAGGAGGCCAGGATGGCTTTCAGCGTGTGCGTGTGTGTGTGTTGTGCTTGCTCGTTTACATTGGGTGTGTGGCTTTTCCCTGCCGGGCACTCAGGTGGCAGGAGCGGTGACACTGGGAGGCCGAACAGATCTTGGCTAGTGTTTTAAAGTGATTTGAAATAAGGCTGTTTAAAGTCCTGGCCTTAGTACTTGACTTTGCTCTGGAGAGAGGATTTCTTTGTTAAGCGTTCCTATAATGTATGTACTCTTCTGCAGTGCTGGGGAGGAGGAGGTGGCAGAAGGCTTCCCTGCCTTGTGTTGATACCTATGGTAAATAAAGAACCAGAAGCACTATCCTCTCTAAACTAGACCAGGAAGATTTTTGAGTGTTCACATCACATAGAGCAGAGGGAGGCAGTGAAATCACATCTGCTGAGCCTACAGCATTACCCTGTTGCCACCTCATGACCCAAGAAGAGCCATCTGTCTTACCTGGCACAGGTGGTATATGATGGGCTTAGGCACTGAGGTGCAGGTGATGCTGCCTGCGGTGAGCTGAACTTGCTTGCGTGCCTGGGATGGGCAGGGACTGGTGGTGAGATACATGTCAGATCACTGCCAGCCTCAGTCCCAACACAACCTGTAAGCACTTTGTAGACTAAGGTGATGTGAAAACCCTGTTGTGTGGAGTCATCTTTCTAGCATATGCCCTGTGCTGGCACTGATGCTCCCTAGCTCTAATGCCAAATCATTGGTAATACGTAAGCGTCTTTACGTGATATTTTTGGAAAGGAGTGCTACAGCACACGGTATTCTTTGTGTCTCAGCAAGACTCCTTCCCTGCGAATCTTCTAAAGAAAAGAACAAGTATTTGTCTGTTGTGGGTCCCACGCTTGGCTTTTCTGTGTTGCATGTTTTGGTTTTGCATTAGTCCGTTAGACTTGTAGATAAGAAACACTGACACTTTTGGTCCTTCATAGGTTACACAAAGGGCCTGAGGCAATCTGAGATCCTGTATGGAAAGGGCTTGGTCAGTCATCAGACTTGACTGGCCAGGAGAAGGGCTTTACCAGTGTCAGGGACAACAGCCATGTGCTTTTGGGGAAAAAACCTGTGTGAGCAGCACCACTGCTGCCTCCAGAGATGCTCTCTGCTCATGTGGCTTCAGTGCATGGGCAGAAGCTAACTCGGGCAAGCTGCAAGCTCGGGGTAGGTGGTGGCTGTTTCCCAGAGGTGTGCAAACCCATACACCCAGTGGAGCCTCTGCCTGCAGCGCAGAACAGCCCTATGTAGAGGGGGACCAGCGTATTCTGGCTTGCAGCCCTGGTACCAGTTTTAGTGAGGAGGAGAACCCTGGTGAATTCTTTTCTCCAGCTGAAATACTTGCAGGCAGCTGCCTGAACCATCTCTGACCTTTCCTGGAATAATACCTGAATTACCTTGCAGTTTACTTCTTGCATCTTGCTGATGCTGGACTTGCTGGAATCCTGCACTTAAAAGTTCCTCTTGATTTTTGCTCTGTGTGCAGTGTATCAGGAGATCGAATATCTGTTTTTATCCAATAAGTTTTAAGGTGTGATTTGCTGATCAGACTTTTTCTGGGGATGATGCTACTTTGGTGTACGTAGCTCTAAAGCAGCTTTGCATAGATGGGGTGTGTGGTTCATTGCTTTTAAGTGTCCTTGCAGTGAAGCACCTTTAGTGTATGAAAAGAATTGGATGATTAACTGGCTGAGGGTTTTTCCTATGTGAAGAGCAGTGTTTAAAGTACCCTTAAGTATTGGTTGGTATCGACTGACCTCAGAGCTCTGAGTTGTTGCCCTTGCTGGTGGGCTGAGCTAGGGGAGAGAGCACCTTGGCTCAGAATGTGTGCCTGTCAGCTGGCAGAAGTTGATCCGAGAGCTCCTGCCCTGCTGGGTCCCAGCCCATGTTGGGACATGGGGAGCTCCCCTGGGTGTGGGGTGTGAGGTCTGTCATCTACGGCAGTACCAGGACAGGGAGATGCTCGCTATCACATGCTTTTGTCTAGGACCAAGAACTGCTCTGTCATATTTCCAGCATATCTCTTTTTCAGTTAGAATTACGCTTTGGATTTGCAACTCATGATAAAGAGCATTGCCTGGATTAATCTTTAGAGAGGAACTACAACCTGTTCCCCCAGCATGGTAGAGCCGTTCCATCAGAATTTGGCTGGGGTTTTCTTCAGTTGCTTTACTAGGAGCTAAATAAATCTTCAAGATGCAAACTCCTGCTACCAGATTTTCTCTCCGGATGCTCATTGACTAGGCTTGAGCACTGAGCTGGGCAAAAACCCCAAAGCTGCTTTTTTTTATTTTCCTCCTGGAAATAGTTGAAGATGGTGATCTCTGTCCAGTCACTGGATCCAGCCCCTGGCTTCCTTCTGCAGGCTGTGGGGTAGAGGGAGGTTTAGAAGCTCCTTGGAGCAGAAGTGTTTTATCATTATCCCCTCATCCTCTGCCTTCAAAGCCTCCTTCTATCAAGCTGAAGCTCGCTCTGGTTGTCTCAGTGATCTGGTGGCTTGGCATAAGTTTCAGCCCTACTAAAACCTGTGAGTTTCTTAACTCTAAATTGTATCTGAAGTGTTGTGTGGTGATTCAATCCAAGGCATCTGTCGCAGTGTGTGCCTGCATGGGCCTGGCTCTCCTTGTTTCCAAATTACTGCCTGCTTGAGTTGCAGAATTGTTGAGGCTTTCCACTCAGATTCTCGCTGGGTTTCTCCGTCTGTGCTGCTGACACAGCTCCCTCCTAATAGCCCCAGTAGCACCAGCCTACGTAGTCTTGCTAGGTGACAGCTAGACAGGAAAACCCGCAGGCTGCCTTTGAGGGAGAGATCTGTTTTGAAGGGTGAAAGGGATGAAAGATGAAGCCTCTGGAGACAGCCAGGTGCTGCTCTGGTGGGATGCTAGGGCACCCTGCCCGCCTCCCTGGGAGGAGGCACTCCACAAGGCTGTGTCCGCTGGGAGCGTGTGTGTCAATGGGGAACACAATGGCGCTCAGCTATTCCTTGGTGGTGTTTGGGTTTTGTAGCTGATCTGACATGAAATGTCACTGCCAGGCGAAGAATAGCTGTCCTTCCTCCCACACCATGTCTGTGTGGGAGCAATGAGGGAGAGAGAAAGTTCTTTGCGCTTCCACCTACTTATTATATGCAAGGAGGGTAACTGGTATTTAAATCACTGGCTGAAGCAGAAGTCAGCTTCGATGTTGGTTGTGTTCCTAGGTTTAGTCTCACTGGTCTCCAGTCTTCTAACAACACAGCCTGAGCACTGCATTGCACCCAGGTTGTCTTTCCAGAGCATTAAGTACTCTTCCTCCCATAGTGCTGGATCTGTAACCACGTGCCTCCCATCAGGTTAGACGTCATCTTTTGTATCCTGTCACGCACCATTACTGAGCAGATGTGTGCTTGATAACAGATGATTAATAAATGATGCTTCAGTACAAAGGCAGTTGTCCAGCATGCTTTTTTTGTGGGATCACTGATGAATTGCCACATAGATGACTAAGTTCTCTGTAACCCTGTCCATGGGGGAGGGGACAGGGTTGTGACCCAGCCATGGTGGCGCTGGCATCTTGTGCTTGGCACTCATGTATATGGGGACTCGGTTGCTCATGGAAATCCTGGTGGGAGCGCCGAGGTGACCTTTGCCTGGCCAGAGCCAGCCATGTCCCCTCCCTGTCACTTGGGGCTGTGCCTCCTGACACAGTGCTGCTTATTCATGCTGCACAGGGCTGCTTTCCACGCTTGCTCTAGCATAACGGTTCCTGAAGTTGATGTTGTCCGGAGGGAAAACCGCCTGGGCTGATGCAGGCTGCTCCCCTGGGAAAATGCTAGGAGTTGCACAGTCTTCTGCAAGTGTTGGCCGTGTGTGGCTCTCCAGCCCTGAAGGGGACACATGGGCTGAGGCGGCGGCAGAGTGACAAGGTTTTTGGCCTGCACTGCTTTTTGTGCACCTGCCTAACTGTGTGGGTTTGGGGATTTTCGGTTTTCTTTCTTTTTTTTTTTCCCCCTGCATGCCTCTCCCTTCTTGCTGCAGGAGTGGGGCCTCTGCTCCCCCCGCGAGGATCGCTGCCCGGGGTCTCCCTGCAGGGTCCTCACGCCCCTGGCGGCTGACGGCGGCTCCCGCTTTCACGCGTGGTCCCGGCGCGGGAAGGACCAGCGAGAAGGGTTGGGGTTCTGACGGGAAGGCCCGCTCCCCGCCCCGCCCAGAGGCGACCGGCACCGGAGCCGCTCCCTTGCCCGGGGGAGCCGGGCGGATGCGCCGCCACCGGGGGAGGGGGGG
>VXBO01007155.1:84665-107482 GCA_013400135.1 Rhinoptilus africanus
CGCGGCGCGGTGCCGGCGCGGCGGGCCCCACGCGTGTCTGCTCTAACTTCTGGGCGCAGGGCTGGCGGAGATCGCAAGGAGCCGCGTGGCCGCGCTGCTGCTGGCCGGCGGGCAGGGCACACGCCTCGGCGTTCCCTACCCCAAGGGCATGTGTGACGTGGGTCTGCCCTCCCGCAAGACCCTCTTCCACCTCCAGGCCCAGCGCCTGCGGCGGTTGCAGCAGCTGGCGGAGGAGCAGCACGGCACCCCCTGCCACATCCCCTGGTGAGCCCCGTGCCCTGAGCCTCGGTGGGTCAGTGTTCCCCTGCTGTGGCCTTGATGGGATAAGGCTCATGGGTGGCTTTGGCAGGGTCCTGTTGGCCTTAGTTGGTCAAGATCCCATGGGTTGGCATTGGCAAGACCCCCACTGGCATCAGCCCAACTGGTGGTGGGTTAAGGGCCCATGGATTGGTGTTGTTTCATTTATATTGGCTGGTCAAAGCCCTATTGGTTGGCCTTGGTGGGTCAAGGTCTTGTAGATTGGCATGGGCCCCGTTGGTGTCAGCAGGTCAAGGACATGTGGGCTGGTGCAGACCCCCTTAGCACAGACCCTCTTGGGACCAGTGCTATTGCTATGGGCACAGCCTGTTGGAGTTAGTGGGTCAAGGCCCGGACGGTGGCACTGACAGGTCCCACGTTATCAGTCTCAACCCTACAGCCCTTGGGAACATGTGTCATGTCCCTTGTGGTCATCCTGCCACCATGCAAGGCGCGGTCTGGGAGGTAAGGGGCTATAAGCAGGAGTTTGGTGTCATGGTGGGAGCTGGCTGCTCCAGCTGAGTGTCAAACCCACTGCACAGGGTGTGGTAGGGTTGTGGAGATGCATGTTGCAAGGAGCCCTTTGTTGGCTTGCCATAGAGGTGGGACCACAGCAGGTCAGATCCTTCTAAATGTTTGAGGCGGGGAAAGTGTTACAGGCTGAAGTGGTTCCCTGCGTTTGGGATGAGGGGTGTGATACCCTGCCTCTCCTTCCTGCTCATCATGTCTCTTCTGTGCGATGACAGGTACATCATGACAAGCGGCCGGACTATGGAGTCCACCAAGGAGTTCTTCCTGAAGCATCACTATTTTGGCTTGAAGAAGGAAAATGTCATTTTCTTCCAGCAGGGCATGCTGCCTGCCCTGGGGTTTGATGGGAAAATCCTGCTGGAGGAGAAGGGCAAGATTGCCATGGCGCCAGGTTGGTGGCCATGCTGGCAGGAGTGGTGCAAGGGGATGAGACATGGTGCTGAGGAAAATATTTTGGAGTTGGAGCCTGTGCAGAGCAGTCTCACAGTATGATGTGGCCCATGAGTGACTCAGGCTGGGAGGTGTCCATCTTGGCAGGGAGGACCAGGGAGGCTTATAGCCAAGCCGATGACCCTCAACCCTGGCTCCCTGGGGAAGGAGGATGAGTGTGGGTGGCTGACAGGACAGCCAGATGTTGCTGTGGCCCCAACAGCCAACAGTTTGTTTCCTTCGCAGATGGCAATGGGGGCCTGTACCGGGCCCTGGGGGCACACAGCATTGTGGATGACATGGAGCGGAGGGGCGTGCAGAGTGTCCACGTCTACTGTGTGGACAACATCCTGGTGAAGGTGGCTGACCCCAGGTTCATTGGGTTCTGCTTGGAGAAGGGAGCAGACTGTGGGGCCAAGGTATGGTTTTGGGGGCAGGCAGGCAGGCACTGCTTCCCCGGAGCAGGGTGGGGTCTGTCCTGCTCCTTGCCTGCTTTCCCTGACTCCTCACCCTTCCTTTGCCAGCTTGCTGCAGCTAAGAGGGATAGCTAAGCACCGGCAGCTTGCTGGTGAAGTAGCACATGCTGCCAGAGTTGGATCTGGCATTCCAGGGGATGTGGGACATCACTGACCCCTGCCTGGCGCTGCTCCCATCCTGCCCTGCACGGGGTTGTGACATCGAAAGCACCTGGGCTTACAGGTCACCTCTCACCCTGGGGCTGAGAACTGCCAGTGAGCCCGGTGGGGCTGCCTGGTTCTCACCGAGATGCTGGGCAGCTGTTGTCCAGGTGGCTGCAGGGAGCATGGGCAGCTGGGATCTCTGCCACAGGCTGTCAGCTGTCCCCAGCTGTGACATCCTGGGCACTAGACCAGGACACAGTGGGTGCAGCTGACTGCTGATGCTGAGCCCAGCCCAGTCTCTCATGAGTAGGACGTTGCACAGCCAAAGCTTTACTTAAAGGCTGGATTAACAGCCAAAGGGGCTGTACGATTGTGTTTGCCTTGGGCTTGGCTCTGGCAAACAGGTGAGAGAACTTTGCTGGCCTTGAAGCTTTCCCTTGAGCTGGGAAAGGGAAAGCAGTTCCTCCTTCTGGCCCAAGTGAGAGAAGGAGGAAGTAAACCCTAGCATGCAGAAAGGACAAAACCCTGTGTCCCTGCACACTGCCCTGCCATGGTGGTGGCTGATGGGTAGGGATTTGCTGGGGAGGCCCCATGCCCAGAGAGAGGTGTGTGGGGTATAAGGAAGAGGAGGGAGGTCAGGTGTGTGGGGATGGCTCTGCTGAGCCCGCAGCCTCCTGCTTGTGCGTGGCAAGCTGGCTGTTCATGTGCGGGCTGGGTGCTAAAAACATCCGTGCCCTCTGCCAGCCATATGTGGGCTGGTGCCAGGTGCTGCCTGCGCCCTCTTGCTGTGCCTGACACCCTGTCACCCAGCCCTGCAATCTCTTCCTCTTCCGGTCACCATTGCCAGAAGCATCTGGGAAGGGAGGGCTCCAGCATCCCTACCCCTGCACTATTCCTGCTGTCCTGTGCAGGGAAATGCCTCCGTGGGGTCAGCTAGATAAAAAGGAGTATATTTGAAGCGCAGGGCCTTGGGCGTCTTTCCCTGACAGTGCTTCTCTTGGGCAGGTGGTGGAGAAGACCAACCCCACAGAGCCAGTCGGCGTGGTGTGCCGAGTGGATGGTGTCTACCAAGTGGTGGAGTACAGTGAGATCTCCCTTGCTACTGCCCAGAAACGGGGCCCGGATGGGCGGCT
Organism: Rhinoptilus africanus; assembly: GCA_013400135.1. NCBI lineage: Eukaryota > Metazoa > Chordata > Aves > Charadriiformes > Glareolidae > Rhinoptilus > Rhinoptilus africanus. Next base: position 87,676 of record VXBO01007155.1, read on the forward strand.
ACTCTTCAACGCGGGCAACATTGCCAATCACTACTTCACCACCGCCTTCCTGAAAGATGTAGTCAAGTAAGGGCCTGCTGGGGTGCTGCCAGTGTGCCAGAGGAGGAGCACTGGTGCTGAGTGGAGCCAGCTGCCTGCACCTTACTTTCTGCTGGTTGAGCTCCAGCTATTTGCAGACATGCTGGGATGAGGCCTCACAGGATCTGGTCCTTGGCCGCTGGTCCCTTACTTGACATAAGGTTTCCCCTGGCCATCGCTGGTGGCTGGTGCCAGAGCCTGGGCATGTGGGGCCGTCCTCTCCTGGCTGCTGTGGGGATGAGCAGCCCATGGCTGGGGGTCAGCGCAGAGCAGCTCTCCTGCCGCAGCAGTGTCTGAGCTGGGGAGCTGGAGATGTGCGTTGCTTGGGCAAGTGACAGCTCAATCTTGGCCCGTTGCAGCACTTACGAACCACGTCTGCAGCACCATGTAGCGGAGAAGAAGATCCCTCATGTGGACATTGCTACAGGGCAGCTGATCAAACCCGAGAAGCCCAATGGGATCAAGATGGAAAAGTTCGTCTTTGACATCTTCCAGTTTTCCAAGTACGCCCTTTTCTGTCTGTGGGGAACAGGCTGTCCCTTGGGCAGCTCTGAGAGCCTCTGGAGGGGTACCAGGACTGTACCCGCTGGTGATGCCCCAGGGTCAGGACAGGATGCCAGCTCCTGTGGTGCTCAGCAGTAGTGGGTAATTGTGCCCTGTGATGAGCAGGGACGTGAGCAGCAGGAGGGACAGGCACTGTGTGCTCTTTGCTTGGCTGAGCCCTGCTACTGGGCCAGAGGAGCATCTGCTGACCTTACAGCCGAGGATCTCCCCTCCCTCCTTTGTGGCTGTGAGGACAGTCCATGGGTGGGGGCTGGGGCGGGTCAATGGCCCCGACAGAGCAGCCATGTTTCCCATACCTGACTCTTCTACGTCCTGTTCTCCCCCTCAAGGAAGTTTGTGGTATATGAGGTGCTGCGTGAGGATGAGTTTTCTCCCCTGAAGAATGCAGACAGCCAGAACGGCAAGGACAACCCTACTACAGCCCGACACGCCTTGATGTCCCTGCATCACTGCTGGGTTCTCAATGCTGGGGGGCACTTCGTGGATGAAAATGGCACACGCATCCCTGCCATCCCTCGGTGAGTTGCTGCTCCTAGTGCTCCTGCATCCTTTTTGGGCTGGATATAAAGCACTGGGCAGTCCCCAGCCCTTCTCCTTTTCAGCGTTCCTGAAACCAGCATTGCTGGAGCAACCAGCTGTGGGTCCCTTCTCCCGGATGGTCCATAGGGCAGAACTAGGTGTGGGCTAGGCGGTGGCTGTAGGAGGGGTGCTCATGCAGTTGGCAAGGTCTTTCCTTCTTGATTCAACACTTCCGAACCAAATCTTGCCGGTCCTCATTGCACAGCCAAGGTGGCCAGTGCACGGAGAAGGTGGCTCCCTGAAGCCCAAGCATGCCAGCAGATCCATGTAGTAGCCAGACTGAGGTCATGGTGTCCCTCGACTGATAAACCTCCCGCCACCCGTATTTGGAGAACAGCAAACCCCAGACTTCTGCCCAGTTTTTTCCCACCCTTGCTAACCCTTGTTTATTCCCACATAGTGTCACAAAGGAAAGGTCAGATGCCACCCCAGCAGATGTCAATGACAAGTAACTATACCGTGCAGCGTGCATGGTGGCGGGGCTGTGCTTAGGTACTAATGGGCTGTAGGCGTAGCAGCGTGCCAGGCCGCAGTTGCTGTGATGGGTGTGTGCTGGTGAGCAGGCGCCTGTAGTGACTAACTGGGCCAGGGGGCTGAGGGCTGCATGCTGGGAGCGGGGCATGTCTTGCTACAGGACCCCATGGATGCCGCTTCTTATGGTGGCGGTTGGTTGGCAGCGTCTACTCCCTCCTTGGGCTCCTTTCTGCAGAGGAACCGGTGGGGATAACTCGAAGGTGCTTGTGCCATTGGTACAGATGCAGGGTGGGGTGGCTGTCAGCCTGCTACTGACTGCGCACAGCCCCCAAAGCTCATTCTGCAGATGGGATGCTGTTGGAAAACATGCTGGCCTGTCCCTTCTGTGACACTCCCCTGTTTTTCACACCACGGCATAGCACAGCCTGGACTGATCTCTGCTGATCTTGTAGCTGGAGACAGCTGCTGTCTCCCTGTGTCCACCAGGCATCCAGGCAGATTGAAACAGGATTAAAAATGTTAAGTACACATCAAGCAGGTTTTGATGTAACATGTGCAAATCTCAGTGTAGGCAGCTGTGCTTTGTGTGACTTCAGCTCTTGAGTTTTGAAGATCCAGACCATGGCGCCAGGGAAAGACCCTGGCTCAGGGCTTAAAAGTTTACAGAAGTAAATGGGAAAGTTGTCAGAAGTGCTAAAAGCAACTTCTGTAATAGCAGTGTGTTCTTCTGTAGGCACAGAGCATGTCTGTGTGGCCGGGACCTAGAGCTGGTGAGTGTAAACGATTTGCAGACTAAGCAACCTTGTTACCTCCCCCCGCTTCAGGAGAAGCCTTCAGTAGCTTCTGGTGCTTTCTGGTGGTATACACTGGGGGTCTCTGTTTTTAATTCAAGACAACGAGTGCTTGTAATTAGGCCATAACACTAGTTATAACATAGGATAAAGGATGCACCTTATCCTACATTTATGCTTCATTGCCAGTTAATGGCAATGCTTGTTTTGGTTTTTTGGGGTTTTTTTGTTATGTTGTTTTTTTTTTAAACAGCTATCTTGAAATTAATCCAACTCTAAGGCAAACAATTTGCAAGGGCTGGGCCAGGATGGGTGAGTTTTATGTACTCACAGCTGGGACAGGAATGGGGCTGAGTGAGTGTGTGTCAGCAGGGACAAGCTTTGACCTGGGTGAAGGAAGCATTGTCTCAGATGGTGTCCTGTGAGGCCTGTCTGACTGTGGTGGCGAGCGGGTGTGAAGGGGCTCCCTGGGATGCCGCCGTGGTTCCTTGTCAGCTTCACATGGCTGCACTGTCTGGCCAGGCTTACACACAAGCTGGATCCAGGAAGCATCCAGGGCGTCCTATAAAGGTTAGTGGCAGCAGGAGCAGGGTCAAGGACTCCAGCAGCGTCAGTGCTCCTGTGGATGTTCTCAGGGCCAGGCTGTGGTGGCCAGCGCTGGTATGGGTCTGGCCTTGTCCTCACCAGCTGAGGTTTGCATGCAGAACAGAGGAGCTTAGACAGCTGATCTAAGAGGCAAAGGCAGGAGGAGCAGGTAGTGCCATAGGGAGTATTGCTGAGCGAGCAGACAGGCTTATCCTGTGTTCTCAGGTTGTGCTTTAAACAAGGAATGTGTTAAAAAAAAGACCCGTTGTGACCAGCCAAACAGGAAGGTGCTGTGAGTGCAGGATGAGGAAGCGGGGTGACAAGCTTGCATGCAGCATCAAATATAGTGGGACTGTGATCCAGGCTGGGGGTGTATGCACTGCTGTAGTTGCACACATGGAAAGGCACATAGATCCTCATTAAAACTGCATCTAAAGCTTTCTTTCCTTTCAATCGCTGCTGGTATCTAAACTTTAGCTCGCACCTCTGAGGAGACCACGCAAGGCTTGACTAACCCAGGGCAGCTCTGCGCTGGCGGGTCTATGTGGCCTGGCAGCCACTGGTGCCCCTGACAACCACTGACCCCCTGCACTGGCTTCTGTGAGATCTCTGGGTCCCATATGCGTCTCCTGGTGGGATGTGGCTAACCTTCCTGGCTTCATTTTTCTCTGTAGCTTGAAGGATGCAAACGACCTGCCAATCCAGTGTGAAATTTCTCCCCTCGTCTCCTACGGAGGAGAAGTGAGTACTGTCTCTCCGAAGCTTGGGCACCCTTGCAGATTAGCTAGGCAGGTGGGGAGGCTGGCAGGGGTAAGCCACAAAAGCATGATTTGGATTCACTGTGGAGCTTTTTGAGGCACTGTCCCCCAAGCTGCTAGACAGGAGGGGACCAGAGCCACCTGCGAGCAGCTCAGCAGGTCAACAGAGCAGATGCTGTGTGGTGCATTTCTAACGAGCTGCTTCATCCTCCCTTAGGGTCTGGAAAAGTACGTGAAAGACCGAGAGTTTCGCACACCTTTGATTATTGATGAGGATGGGATCCATGAGCTGGTGAAGAACGGCATGTAGCAGCAGCGTGGTGCCCAAACTGGGCTGCCCCATGCCTCCTGGTGGGCTGGGAATTCAAACACAATAAAGTTTATAGCTGTAACTGGTAGGGGCGAATCCTGCTTGCTCTGGCCCTGTGCAGAGGAGGGTGTAACCCACTCGGTTCTCGGCATGTTGTACGCTTCTATTTATATTTTAATTTAAAACCCAAACACCTTATGGATTCTCCTGCCACAAAGCACAGCTATGGTGCTGCTCTTTGCACTCCAGGCTGTGGGCATTTATTTTTAAACATGTATATAGTAATAGTCATTGTACATGCAGAGGATTTTTATGGTACTGGGCTAGGGTTTAATCATTAATTTTTATTTTTCTCAAATCTACATGACTATTTTTTTTAATAGTGTCCTTGTCATTGCCTGTACTCCCTTTGTCACTCCCTTTTGGTCATCCTTTGTATGTTGCACAGCTGGAAGCACCCGATTAAACTCTTGAGTCCCTCCTGTGTGTCGTCTAGTGTTGTTTTAGTGATGGTGGCTTTCCACAGAGGCTCTACTCATAGAGCAAAGGTCCAACTGAGTCACACCAAGTGCCTCACTACCCATCCCAGCAGCAGGAGCTGCTGCCTGGGGGTGTTGCAGGCAGGTCCTCTGGCCCACAGTGGTAGTTTGCAACATTTCTGAAGGAAGTGAAGAGCTGTCCTTTCCTCTTGGATTTCTGTGAGTGGCGGCAGGCCTTGAGCAGGTAGGAATGGGTGTGTTTGTGTGATGCTAATGGAGCACTCAGGGTGAGACCAGCCTGGCACGGTGCCCTGCAGCAGCATCCTGTGCCCTCTGCTTTTCCCAGGAGGGCTCTTCAGCTCCTGCCAGAGCCCACTGCCCTGAAGGATAGTGTCCCTATGCCCTTGGGCAGAACAGCTCTGCTGCCTCCTCTCCTTTTTGGGAGGGGATGTGGTGCTTGGCTGGCTCCTCTGCTGCTCCCAAGTCCTGCTACATCCCCTGGGACAGGGTGGCACGCCTGCCTACTGCCTTGCAGCCCCCTGGGGAGGCATTTTCCTTTATGGGGCTAGGAAGGGGGCTCAGGCTGCTTCCACAGGGAAAGTCACCAAGTCCTCCAAGAGCCCAAGTAGCTGTTGGGAACCCCAGGCTCAGCCCTGCACTTGGCTTTCTGGGCAGCGTGCCTGGGAAGCTGGGGCCATGTGGCGGGTCCTGGCTGGTGCTATGGCTGCTGGTGGGTTGCCACTGGCCAGCTGGGCTGTGTGTGGCTGAGGCAGGCTGGAGGCCACAGGCCTCGGGGGAGATAGCCTGGGATGGGGGGCCAGAGTGGATGCGAGGAGCTGGTGCAGGGTGCTGCATGGGGGTCTGTACCACCACCTCCCCCTGCTTGCTGGCTCTGCCAGGCCACCACCTCCCCCTGCTTGCTGGCTCTGCCAGGCCCTGGGAGCAACTGCTGTGGGGAAGGGACATCTCTGCTCCATGGACAGCAGGCGGGCACCCCTAAAGCTGCTTCCTGGCACGGTGCAGGCAGCAGCCAGAGGACAGTGTGGCCCACCTTGGGGAATGCTTGTGGCCCCAGCACCAGCAGTGGTGAGGGGCTGCACAGTGAGCCCAGGGGCATCGTCTCTCCAGCTGGTGCCCTGGGAGCAGTGGAGGCAAGAAGTTTGCTTTGGCTTTTTGGCTCTGCTTGCACACCAGCACCTTTGCACTAGGTCCTAGGATAGAGAGACGCTGGCTGCTGGCAAGTTATTTGAGAGCCAATTCCAGGTAGCAGGAGCTGAGCGGGACAGAGAAGAGCCAGCTGCCATGCACATAGGGCAGCCTGTGGTGGGGTGAGGGCACCTCCCTGCCAGCTGATCCAGGGCAGGGTACAGAGCCCTGCAGCAGGCACCACATTAACCTGCTCCCTGCGGGCACACTGGTCCCTGTGCCCATGGCTGGGCTGGCATCGCAGCCCCTGCCCGGTGGCAGTGGCAAGGGTTCCCTGTCCTGTCCCTGGCACTCTGCCTGGGAACTGAGTTGGTTTGTCTGGAGAACAGGCAGGCTGGAAGTCAGGTGAGGAGAGTGGTTGGGGAGCATGTCCACAGCTTGGGGTGCCCCATGGGGCAACAGCACTTTCTAGGGGCTGCTGGGCTGTTCCCAGAGCTGCTGCTTCCCTCTCCAGGGTAGCATGGGTGCTGGCCCACATGCATAAAATACAGCCAAAATACTAGTCTGAAAGAATATTGAATTTATTATTTATATTTATTTAAATTGTATTTTTAGCTATTGCCCCAAAATTAACATGACCCGATTATTATTATTTTTCTCCCTGATGTATTGTGTAGCCAGTGGCCATGGTGCCAAGCTAGTGCCTGGAAATGATTGAAAACCATGAGCCCAGCATGCAGCTCAGGGAGCCAGAGTGCTTCTTCCACTCCACATGCCGGGGCATGTCGTCTCTCTAGCAGACAGTGTTCTGGCCACACGTGCCCGTGCAGCAGCTTGATACCCATTCCACCAGGGGTCCAGAGCCAGGCAGCCCATGTGGGACCCTCTGGGATAGTAATGAGACCTTATAGAGCTCCTCCATTGCCTGCATTTTGGGGGTGTCCCACTGGGCCCCTGCATCCCACAGTGCAGGAGGAGGATCCTAGACATGCATGCCATCCCGTAGCCATAAGGGCAAGTGCTGGAAAGCAGAATGCCACCTATTGCTTTAAGTTCCCTTGCTGGCTACAGGGATATTTTTGCTTTTCTTTTTTTTTTCTTTCATGCTATGAATGGGTTTTGCTGTAAATTATAGCTTTGCACACGTTCCCTTGAGCCGAGGAAAATAACCTCAGCTGAAAAGCCAGCCTGGATTGGTGACTAGCTCCCCCTCTCCGCTCCCTAATTGAAACCAAATGTGCAAGATGTAGGATTGTGGGATTTCTGGCTGGCTCCCAGGAATCCGCAGAATGCAAACGCGCTCCCAGAGGCATCTTGCATCAGCCCAGGGAAGTTCGCTCCTTGCCTGGCTCCCCCGGCCCGGGCAAGGGGCAAGGAGCCCACCCGCCTGCTGCCACCTCCCTGCTCTGGTGAGTTGCTCTTGGGTGTGTGGGGGTCCCCCCCCCCAACTTGGGATTTTGGGGAGATGCAGGGTCTGCTGTGCTCAGCAGCAGAGCCAGGGCAGAGGGACCCGCGTGCAGGTCTGCCCAGGAAGGGGCTGGGGCAGCAGCAGGGCAGTGTCCCCACCTGAGGAGGTGACATTTGGCCTCTTCTCTCCATTTTTCCCCATACCGCCAGCGTTTCCCCCCATGCCTTGTGCCAAGCCAGCATTTCCTGGTGTCCCTTCCTCAGCTCCCGCCTGTGTGTCTGTTGGCAGAGCCAGTGGTGGTGCTGGCCAGCCAGAGTCCCCACTGTCCCTAGGGTCCTCTAGCCTTGTACCAGGTCCAGGCTAGGGAGAGGTCACAGGGCCACTGGTCTGGTGCTCCTGAGCATCCTGACCCCCCATCTTGGTGCTGGGGACTTGCTGGTGGCATCGCAGCCGTGGCGGGGCAATGTCGTGCCCCGTGACAGGGTAATGCTGTGCACTGTGACACGGAGGAGGGCTGCAGGGAGGGTTTGCTGGCTGCAGTCCCCAAGACCCCCGGCCATAGGCTGTGCTGCTGGCAGGTCTCTCCAAAGGCAGCTGACAGTCAAGGGGATGTGCTGGCCACTCCTTGCACCCTGTACGGCTGCTATGCCCCGAGCTGAGCTGGCAAGCCCGTGACTGGGGAGGCACTTGCTGCTGCAGAAAATGGGGCTGCATCCAGCCTAGAGAAGGTCTAAAATGGCATTTTTGGAGTGGAGGAGGACTACGGGTCCCAGCATGCTGCACTGCCTGCCTGCCACCAGTGGCACAGCATGCTGGGGGCTGTAGTGCCAGCTGGGAAGGGGGTCCTGAACCCCCTTACTGAAACACTGCATGCCTTGGGTCGTGGTCCAGGGCCACAGGGAGACTCTTACTGCTTGGGGACATTCCCTCCTGCATGGACATTCCCTCCTGCATGGCCTCAGCATGTTGGGTGAGGTTTGTCTCTAAACAAATGTGGATTTAATTTTTTCTCCCACTGATTTTCCCTGGTAATTTCAACAGAATAAGAAGGGTGGAAAATAAAAATTAAAAAAAAGCTGCAGCCAAGGGAAGCTCCCAAGCCCAGGCAATGCCAGGGAGGCGCTCAAAAAACACTCTGCACTAAAAATTTCCAGTGATTGAAAATTTTCGGCAAATATTTTTAGACAAAACGTTGCAAAGCCATCCCTTTTGCAAGGCTGATGGAATAAAAATTATTTCCAGCTGGGTTGCCAATACTGCTCAACCAGTTTGACTGCACATCCCTTAGCCTCCAGCCTTGCTGCTTAAGGCACTGTCTTCCTGCTGTCCCCCAGTCCTCTTCCCCCAAGGAGCAATGAGGACTTCACAATGGCTGTGTAGGGATAATTTCCCTGTATTAGACTAAATGTAAATGCATTCCCTGCGGGCCATTACGGCATCTGATATCCTGATGTTTAAAGAGTTTACTTAGCCTGAAAGAATAGTGGGAAAAAATAGCCCTGGATGATTTTTGGAATGCATAAGGAAATTGAGATTTTAATGTTTGGCCATCATCAAACACAGGCACTTTATGCGCGCCCCTCAGTGATGCAGTTGAAATTCCCTGTTGCATCTGAGTTAGTTGCAACTAACTAAACTTCCCCAGCTGGAAACAGAAAAATAAGTGACTACATATGTGATTAAAAAAAAAAAAAAAAAGAGAAACAAGGGAAAGAAATCACCGTAAGTTCAGGTGTTTATTTGTACCTCCTGCAGAGCTTGTGGAGTTTAGCAGAGACCCCCGTGGAACCCAGCAACACACTGCTGGGTGCAGAGACCCTCTAGCAGAGTGTGGGTGGCAGCTTCTTTGGCTTTGCAATCCCCCTGGGCACTGGCATGGTCACAGCAAGCCTGACTCGTTCCTGCCATGACAAACCCTGGTTTTGCTAGCTAGCGGGGCTGTATCCAGCACCTCCCAGCTGGACTCCGTAGGATGGGGGCATCCACTGTGCAGCAGCTGGATTAGGATGAGTTTGGGCTTTCTCTTGGTTGTGGGGACAAGGCTGTGGGCCCCCACATGCAGTCACTGGTGTTGAGGCAGCTCAGGGACCTGCCAGCCCAGCCTGAACATTCCTGGTACTCAGCTGGGATTTACCCCTGCACTCATGTGCAGCCAGGTTCCAGTTGGCCAGGAGCTGTGGTCCCTTTAACCCCCAGGCTAGTAAGTTTTTTCCACAAAGGTTAACTAAATTAAAATGGCCTTTTTTAATAATAAAAAAAAGTGCACTAATCTCCATCTAGTGTTTGTGTGAAGGACTGTGCCAGGAGGACAAATGTCCTTGGCAAATAAGGGGAGGAGAAGCTCAGGGCAGGGCTGGTGACATTTAGGGGCATCCCTGGTGTATCCCCTAGCACGGTACCATGCCCTGTGGTGGTTCCCCAGAGGTGGGTGGGCGCAGCAGGAGCTGCTCGGGCACTGGGCATTCCTGGCAGCTGCTGGCTGCCCAGAGCCAGGGCGATGGCTGGTGCCCTGTGAATTGGCAAAGTGGTGTGGCTGCGAAGTGACTCAGAGGGCAGGCATGTCCCAGGGCTGGGGCCAGGGGGGATCCCCTTGTTCCATGGACTGCACCCTGCTCTGAGGAGCCCCACCAGCACCAGTCAGCCCGAGCCCATTGCCAGAACACCCAGGTCCTCTTCAGCCCCATCTGATAGCCCCCTAGAGGCAGAGGGTGCAAGCTGGCTCCTGTGCCCCTCTGTCACACCTTTCCGTGTCACCTATGTCATAGAATTAGAATGGTTTGGGTTGGAAGGGATCTTAAAGATCATCTTGTTCCAACCCCCCCTGCCATGGGCAGGGACACCTTCCACTAGACCAGGTTGCTCAAAACCCCATCCAACCTGGTCTTGAATGCTTCCAGGGATGGGGCATCCACAACTTCTCTCGGTAACCTGTTACAGTGTCTCACCACCTTCATAACGAACAATTTCTTCCTAATGTCTAATCTAAATCTACCCTCTTCCAGTTTAAAAACGTTACCCCTTGTCCTATTGCTCCACTCCTTGATAAAAGAGTCCCTCCCCGTCTTTCCTGTAGGCCCCCTTTATGTACTGGAAGGCTGCTATAAGGTCTCCCCGCAGCCGCCTCTCCTCCATGCTGAAGAACCCCAACTCTCTCAGCCTGTCAAGACACCCCCAAGATCTGCTCTGCCATAGAGAACTGTCACAAATATGCTGTATATCTCGTGTGATTATCTGATATTATCTCTCCTGAGCCAGAAGGCAGGGAAACCACGTGTTGCAATGGTCTGTTAGTTTGTTATATGACAGGGTTGTGCAATGCCTCACTTTCGAAGTCGTCCACGGGCGGGTAGTGCAGCCGGAGCTTTTCACCTCGTCAGTGGAGCTGAACAGCGCTGGCCCCAAGCAGAGCCCTGTGAGGGTCGTGTGGGTCCCATGGTCATTTCATGTGGCTGGCTCCAGGGATGTGCCAGGGCCACATTACCTGCCCATGCCGGGTGTTGCATCCCTGTGGCACTGTGATGTTGTGGCTCCTAGGGGCGGGTGGTGGAGTGGATGGGGCACTGGGACCCCTTTGACCACCGTCACAGATGTAAGGCTTGGGGCTCTGCTCCTCCTCTGATGCTGAGGTTGGGACACAGCCCTCCCATCCTTCGCTGGCCACCCCAAGTAGGACTGGCATTTCTGCATGGCTGACCTGCCTCAGCATGATGAGTCCTGGCTCTGTTTCTGCAGGACTGCCGACATGCTAGCTGCCCTCAGATCAGCCCTGCTGCTGCTGCTGTTGCTGGAAGTCCTGTGGGCTGCGAGAGCCCAGGTCAACCCAGGTGAGTGAGATGGGGATGAAGGGGCTGCAAGAGCCATGAAGTGTGTTTCCCTGGGCTGTGGTCCTGCCGGGGCATCTGAGCCCGGGCTCACATCATCTTCACCATCTCCAGGACTTTCCTAGCCCTGGGAGCAGTGTGTGATGGCACACCAAGCCTTCACCTGCCTGGGCACTCTTCTGTCCTGCATGTGGCTTGGCCACTGCCAGTGACCCATAAAGCATCCTCTGTGTGCCACGAGTGTCTCTCCTGGCACCGGTGGGCTAGTGGGACAGTGGGTTATGGGCAAAGTGCTGCAGATGGAGCCCCGGGTTCTGAGTAGGGCCCTTCTCCATGGGGGCTCACTGAGCCTGCTGAGTTTTGAGGCTCCATTGTGCAGAAGGCAAGACACTGGGGTATTGTTTGCTGCCACTAGGACATGCTTTCTTTGGCATTTTGCAGCAAACCAAGGTTGGCTTTAGTAAAGCAGCTTGACTAGGTGCTGCCAGAAACCACAACACTGCGCCAAATGTCAGTGAGAGAAGTGTGTTTAAATGTTTATTTCCACAGGCCTCAGCACCCTCCTGCATTGCAGGGATGGACACAGAGCCCAGGCTCCTTCAGCCCATCAGGGTTTCCCCAGGGCATCCCTGTAACAAAGCCCTTCAGAGGCTTCTTCCATCTGTGGGAAGAGTTTGCTGGGTCTTCCCTGGAGAAGGTGCTTGAGGGAAGCAATCCTGTTTCTTCTGCTGCCATCTAGGACTGACAGTGTTGGCTTTGAGTGGCCAAGATGGTAATTACCTAGGGCAAAGGTGCTGGGCTGGCTCCACGTTCAGGAAGAGTTAAATGGGAATTCAGGGGGAGCTGCACTCTGTAGAGCATCACAAGTGGGAGACCTGGAGAAAAGAAGAGATGCTTGCTCCCCACTGTGCTGAAGATGTACCCATCCTTCTGTTGGATGCAGAAGATGGTCCCTGTCATGTGGGAACCCAGGGATGGGAACCAGCTGCTGGGCATCACCTCATGCTGGGACACAGGCTCCTTGCCATCGCAGCACCAGGTGAGCTGGAGGCTGTGGGGGCAGGAGGTGGCCCTGGCACTTCATCCTTACCTGGACCCTGCTGCATCAGTGTGGGCATTTGCTCAGGGCAGTGTGCAGAGGGAGCGCAGTGGGCTGGAGCCAGCAGCCAGACAGTAAATAAGGCCAAACAAGCCGGCCTTTCAGCAGCTCTTTTGGCAGCCAGGCATGAAAAAATAACTCCTGGGAAGTGGTGTGGATGCGATGCTGGGGGAACCGGCTGCCACTCAATGATGCAGCCCACACGCCACCCCAGGTACTTTTCCACTCACCACCGGACAGAAGAAGGGCTGGCAATGTCAGCCACAGGGTCAGCGGGGAGTGCAAGCGCCTGCCTTTTGTCACTTTTTTCCCCCGGCAGGTGGGGGAGCAGTGGGATGGCATGGCCCAGAACAGGTTGCTGTGCATGGGTTTTTTTGGATGAATGGCTTCTGGAGTGCCCCCAGAACAAGGAGCATGGGGACAGCAATGCCAGCCCATGGTCTCTCCCTCCATCACAGCTGAAATATTTGCTGAAGGGATCTCTGTGGACAGGGACTGGATATGTCCAGCAGCCCTTGGAACGCTGTCTCCCCTTACTGCCAGCTTTGCTTCCAGCTGGGCTGGCATCTGCTGCTGGCCAGTGGTTCCATTTGCCCGAGCAGGTAACTGCCTGTGCAGGACCATCCCAGTGTGCTTCATCCCTGCTCTGTAAGCCAGAGGGATGGAGAGTGCTGTGAGGCCTGAGGTGCCCAGGCTGCAGTGCCTATGGCGCTGTGGATGTGCCCCAGCCCCAGCTGAGCCGTGCCATATTTCAGCCCATATGTCAGACAGGGAGGGGAGGAGGGATGTCTGCTTAACGCCCCGCTGGTGTCTTTGCAGTGGTGTGCCGGTACCCCTTGGGAATGTCAGGTGGGCACATTCCTGACGAGGACATCTCAGCCTCCAGCCAATGGTCTGAGTCCACAGCCGCCAAGTATGGACGGTGAGTATGGGGATAGGTGGCAGGGTAGGCACAGGAACACTCCTGCGACAGCCACAGCAGGGTCTGGGCTGCCCCAGAGAGGCAGAGGCAGGTCACAGGGCCAGCTTCGGCCACCTGCAAATGTCTCCTCCACTCCGGTTTCACAGGTTGGACTCAGAGGATGGCGATGGTGCCTGGTGCCCCGAGATCCCAGTAGAGCCCGATGACCTGAAGGAGTTTCTGCAGATTGACCTGCATGCACTCCACTTCATCACACTGGTGGGCACCCAGGGGCGCCATGCCGGGGGCCATGGTAACGAGTTTGCCCCCATGTACAAGATCAACTACAGCCGGGATGGCACACGATGGATTTCCTGGAGGAATCGGCATGGGAAGCAGGTGAGGAGGCGGGTGGGGGCTGCACTGGGTGGTGGCTGAGGGGCTATGCCTACCCGTCCCCACCGTGCTTCTCTCTCCCCAGGTGCTGGATGGAAACACCAACCCTTACGACATCGTCCTCAAGGACCTGGAGCCACCCCTCATCGCCCGCTTTGTCCGCTTCATCCCTGTCAGTGACCACTCCATGAACGTCTGCCTGCGTGTGGAGCTGTATGGCTGCGTCTGGCTGGGTGGGTGCTGTGGTCCTGTGCCCTTCCCCATGTCCCCAGAGCTTGGCCAGGGGGCTGTCCGTCCCACTGGGGCTGGCTGTCCCACTGGCAGCTGGCCCCTGGGCACACCAGCAGTGGGGTGGTCCAACATGGGAGACTGTTTACCCTCCTCTCCCCACAGATGGGTTGGTGTCCTACAGTGCGCCGGCCGGGCAGCAGCTCATCCTCCCTGGGGGCACCATCATCTACCTGAATGACTCAGTGTATGATGGGGCATTCGGGTACAGGTGAGGACGTGGTGGGCTTGTGTACGTCGTGAGCTGGGCAGGAGAGGAAGGGAGTGTATTTGCTTCCCTGTGTTTGCTTTTGCTGATACTCAGCAGAGGAAATACTTGGGGTGTCCCTGAAGCAGGTACATGGCCAGCTCTGGGAGGCTGCTCATCATGATGTGGACAGTGTCAAGGGGAAAGCACCCCAGCCCTTCTTTTGGATTTACACTAACTGCACTGCACTTTCAGCATCCCACAGCCTTTTCCAGAAAGACCACCAAGAAGAACAAAAACCCATCCTGAATTTCCTAGGGGCTGTGAGGAGTTGCTGGGGGGTATGTGTGTGTGCTGGGTGGTGGCAGATTTGTGGTGTTGGCAAGAGTCACGCTCCCTTTCTTCCCTTGCACATGCCAGCATGACAGAGGGCCTGGGCCAGCTGACAGATGGGGTGTCAGGGCTGGATGACTTCACGCAGACCCATGAGTACCATGTCTGGCCGGGCTACGATTATGTTGGCTGGCGCAATGAGAGCACTGCCAGCGGCTATGTGGAGATTACCTTCGAGTTCGACCGCATCAGGAATTTCACCGCTATGAAGGTCTGCAGACCCCCTGCCCTGACCCTTGTCCCCATCCCCCACCATGGCCACACTGATGGTCTGCCCCACAGGTCCACTGCAACAACATGTTTGCCAAAGGGGTGAAGATCTTCAAGGAGGTGCAGTGCTACTTCCGTTCTGATGCCAGCGAGTGGGAGCCCAACGCTGTCTCCTCAGTGCTGGTGCTGGACGACGTGAACCCCAGTGCCCGCTTTGTCACTGTGCCCCTGCTCCACCGTATGGCCAACGCCATCAAGTGCCAGTACTACTTCGCTGATGCCTGGATGATGTTCAGTGAGATCACCTTCCAGTCAGGTATCTGACTCCATGAGGCCTGCAGGGACCAGACCCTCCTGAAGAGGGGGGGTTGAAGGAGGGAGTAGGGCTGTGGGGCACTCACACCACCCACCCTGATGCTCTCCTCTTCTCCTTTGCCAGACGCAGCCATGTACAACAACTCGGTGGCCCCCCCTGAGGTGCCTGTGGTCCCCACCACTTATGGTAAGGCATCAAAAAGTACGTCACTCTGAGCTGGGTGGGGAGATGCTCTGTGGGGCTCTGTCCCATCTGATGGAAGAAAGGGTCAGGAGCTCTCCCCACGCCACAGTGTGACCGGCTCTTGCTGTACCCTTCTCCTGCTAGACGCCACGCTCAAGGTAGACGACAGCAACACACGCATCCTGATCGGGTGCCTGGTGGCGATCATCTTCATCCTTGTGGCCATCATTGTCATCATATTGTGGCGGCAGTTCTGGCAAAAGATGCTGGAGAAGGTGGGAAAGTGCGTGTGGCTGTCGAGGTGCCCCAGAGTGGTAGTCTCATCATGGTAGGTTCTTCTGGGAGCTCAGCAGAGGCAAAGAAGACTCCATGGTGGGGCTGATGCTCCCTTCCCCTCCTCAGGAAGGCTATATTTTGCACCCATCTCCCAAGTAAGGGGATTTAGCTGAGCAGGGTGGTGACTTCGGCACCTGCCTGCTTGTCTATCCCTCTGTCCTAAAACTGGACTGGGGATGAGGATCCTGAAGTCATCTCACCGCAGCCCCGAGCTAACTGAGGGCAGTCACAGAGGTGATGGAGCTGAACTCTTCTCTATAGAGGCAGGCAATAGAAGGAGAGGACATGAGGACAAATGTCTTCCCCAGGCAGGTGCTGAAGCCCTAGGACAGGGCACCAGAGAGGGGATCTTGGAGCTGGGCACGGCCATGGTGCCATGGAGACCCCATCCTGCTGGTGCTGTGGGGACCCTCTGTCCCAGCTCTCTCCTCTCTTGCCTGCCCTCTCACAGGCCTCGCGGAGGATGCTGGATGATGAAATGACTGTCAGCCTCTCCCTGCCCAGCGAATCCAGCATGTTCAACCACAACCACTCCTCCTCCTCCAGCGAGCAGGAGTCCAGCTCAACCTATGACCGCATATTCCCCCTCAGACCTGACTACCAGGAGCCCTCCCGCTTGATCCGCAAGCTGCCTGAGTTCACCCCAGGGGAGGAGGACACGGGTGAGAGCTGGGACACCCTGCGTGCTTAGAACCATCTACCATGCACCAAGCCTTCTGCAGGCCCTTCTACCCAGCCCCTGCTTTTGGCCAATCTCCAAACATTTTGGCACAGAGGGATGGGGGAGGTTGTACAAGCTCCTGTCTATCCTGCTCAGGGGTCACACAAAGCCTGCGGCTGAGAGCTGTCACTGGTGTTCACTGCCAGGCTGACCTGTGTCCCCACTACCATCCTTGGGATGCTCTGGCATCTCTTCCTGGTCTGGAGATCGGGCACTGATCCCTGCTTATCTGGTGCTTGGGGCTGGGTTGGCGCATTTGTCAGTGATGGGGAAGCAGAGGAGCAGCCTGCGATGTCTGCAGGAGCCCAGCCATACCGGGGCAAAGTGGGAGCTCTGGGGAGGATGGGGACGGAGAAGCCAGTGGCTGGAGTTTGAGCAGCTGCTGGGGAGCAGAGGGCACAGGACACCCATGACAGAGCTGTCCCTGCTGTCCCCACCTAGGCTGCAGCAGCCCTGTGAAGCCATCCCAGGCCACTGTCCCTGAGGGAGTCCCCCACTATGCGGAGGCTGACATCGTGAACCTGCAGGGTGTGACAGGTGGCAACACCTACTCAGTGCCGGCCCTCACCATGGACCTGCTTTCTGGCAAGGATGTGGCCGTTGAGGAGTTCCCCAGGAAACTGCTGACTTTCAAGGAGAAGCTGGGGGAAGGCCAGTTTGGGGAGGTGAGTGAGAGCTAGTCCTGCTCTGAGCAGGACTTGGGCAAGGCTTTTTTTTTCATCAATCTGTTTTTTTCATCAGTCCTCCTGGTCAAAGGAAAGGGGTTTGAAAGGACCAGTTGAATCTGTTCTGTCAACAAATGGCTACAGGACTGGTGCCACAGCCACAGATTTGTCTATGTAGACGATGCAACTCACTTTGAGAAACCAGGTCTACTGGGGGCTGTTGAGGTCCACCTGTCTGAGAAAGGGAAGAGCATCTTTGATCTAATGCTTGGCAAGCTTGTGAAGAGGGCTTTAAACTAAAGTTACCAGGGGAGGGAAACCTCAATCCATCCCACTCCTATCAGTTAGATGCCATTGCTAGTGATAGATGTCCAGAGACGGGAGGAGGATCACAGGTCAGCAGAAGAGCCCTTGGAGTGCAGCACAAAGAAACACTGGCCACTCCAGCTAGTAAGTCAGCTTCATCGGGGGCCCAACTTAAATGCCTCCATGCAAACGCATGTAGCATGGGGAACATACAAGAGGGGTTACAGGTCTTATGATCTTATTGGCATCACAGAGACGTGATGGGATGGCTCCTGTGACTGGAGTGTTGGAATGGAAGGATGCAGGTTCTTTAGGAAGGACAGGCAGGGAAGACGAGGAAGGGGTGTCACCCTCTATGTCAATGACCAGCTGGAGTGCATGGAACTCTCTGCCTGGGTATGGGTGAGGAGCTGACCGAGAACTTATGGGTCAGGATTAAAGGAAGGGCAGGAATAGGTGACATTATAGTAGGGGTCTGCTACAGGACACCTGACCAGGAAGACCAAGTGGATGAGGCCCTCTATAGACATATAGGAGCAGCCTCGCGTTCAAAAGCCCTGGTCCTCATGGGGACTTCAGTCACTCTGATATCTGTTGGAGGGACAACACAGCAGGAAATAAGCAATCCAGGAAGTTCTTCCTCCAAGTGATAGAGGAGCCAATGAGGAGAGGTGCTATGCTGGGCCTTGTTCTCACCAACAAGGAGGGGAATGTGAAGCTCAGGGGCAGTATTGGCTGCAGTGACCTTGCGTGGTGGAGTTCAAGACCCTTAGGGCAGGGAGAAAGGAGCACAGCAAGCTCACTAGCCTGGACTTCAGGAAAGCATATTTTGGCCTCTTCAGGGATGTGCTTGGTAGAGTACCATAGGATAAAGCCCTGGAGGGAAGAAGGGACCAAGAAAGCTGGTTAATATTCAAGGATCACTTCCTCCAAGCTCAGGAGTGATGCATCCCAACAAAGAGGAAGTGATACAAAAATACCAGCAGGCCTGCATGGATGAACAGGGAGCTCCTGGACAAACTCAAACAGAAAAAGGAAGTCTACAGAGGGTGAAAGCAAGGACAGGTAGCCTGGGAGGAATACAGAGAAATTGTCCAAGCAGCCAGAGATAAGGTTAGAAGAGCTAAAGCCCTGGTAGAATTAAATCTGACCAGGGATGTCAAGGGCAAGAGAAAAGCTTCTACAGGTGCATCAGTGATAAAGGGAGACTAGGGAAAATGTAAGCCTCCTCTGGAAGGAAATGGGAGACCTGGTTAATCAGGACATGGAGAAAGCTTTTTTACCTCTCTTCACCAGTAAGTGCTCTAGCCACACTACCCAAGTTACAGAAGACAAAGGCAGGGACTTGGAGAAAGAACTGCTTATTGCAGGAGATCAGGTTTGAGACCATCTGAGGAACCTGAAGGTGCACAAGTCCATGGGACCTGATGAGATGCATCCATGGGTCCAGAGGGAACTGACCATCTATAACTATCCATCATATTTGAGAAGTCATGACAGTCTGGCAAAGTTCCCACTGACTGGAAAAGGGGAAATATAACCCCCATTTTTAAAAAGGGAAAGAAAGGAAGACCTGGGGAACTACAGGCCGGTCAGTCTCACCTCTGTGCCTGATAAGTTCATGGAACAGATCCTCCTGGAAACTATGCTAAGGGTTATGGAAAATAAGGACGTGATTGGTGACAGTCAACATGGCTTCAGGCCATGTCAACAGACAGTCAATGGGCAAATCACGCCTCTCAAATTTGGTGGCCTTCTACAGCTTTGGGGGATAAAGGAAGAGCAAGTGACATCATCTACCTGGACTTGTGCAAAGCATTTGGCACTGTCCTGCACGACACTCTCATCTCTAAATTGATGAGACATGGATTTGATAGATGGACCACTCAGTGGATAAGGAATTGGATGGATGGTCATACTCAAAGAGTTACAGTCAACGGCTCGATGTCCAAGTGGAAACCAGTAACAAGTGGCATTCCTCAGGGGTCAGTACTGGGACTGCTGCTGTTTAATGTCTTTGTTAGTGACATGGACAGTGGGATTGAATGTGCTCACAGCAATTTTGCCAAGCTGTGTGGTGTGGTCAACATGCTGGAGGGAAGGGAAGGCTGGCCTGTGCGAACCTCATAAAGTTCAACCAGGCCAAGTGCAATGTCCTGCATGTGGGTCAGGGCAATCCCAGGCACAACTACAAGTTGGACACAGAATGGCTTGAGAGCAATCGTGAAAAGAAGGACTTGGGGGTGCTGGTGGACGAGAAGCTCAACATGAGCTGGCAATGTGCGCTGGCAGACCAGAAAGCCAACCGCATACTGGGCTGCATCAAAAGAATAGCCAGCAGGTCAAGGGAGGTGATTCTACCCCTCTACTCTACTCTGGTGAGTCCCAATCTGGAGTATCGTGTCCAGCTTTGGAGTCCTTAGCACAAGAAGGACATGGACCTGTTGGAGCAAGTCCAGAGGAGAGCCAGAAGGATGATCAGAGGGCTGGAGCACTTCTCCTATGAAGGCAGGCTGAGAGAGTTAGGGTCCTTCAGCCTGGAGAGGAGAAGACTCTGGGGAGATCTCATAGCAGCCTTCCAGTATCTGAAGGGGTCTACAGAAAAGATGTGGAGGGACTGTTTATCAGGACAAGATGTAATGGTTTTAAATTGAAAGAGTGTAGATTTAGGTTAGCTATTAGGAAGAAATTCTTTACTGTGAGGGAGGTGAGACACTGGAAGAGGTTGCCCCGAGAAGCTGTGGATGCCCCATCCCTGGAAGTGTTCAAGGCCAGGCTGGATGGGGCTTTGAGCAACCTGGTCTAGTGGGAGG
>VXBO01007155.1:109508-122998 GCA_013400135.1 Rhinoptilus africanus
ATGGGATGGGATGGGATGGGGTGGAGTGGGATGGGATGATATGGGATGGGACGGGATGGGACAGGACAGGCAGCAGTGCACCAGGGACACTGGGGACCTGAGAAAAGACTTTAAGGTGACGAGATAAGGAGCTTGGCTATGGGGGAGTTACAGGACAGGAACTCCTCTGGGAAGGAGTCCTGGTGAAGGGCGCCCCTTCCTGGTCCACAGAGAAATGGGGATCCCCAGGAACAGTTTGCTTTTTAGTTTCCATGGCAGTAACTCTCTCCCTTTGTCATCTTTGCCTTTTGTTTTGAAGACCTACCTTCCCCAGCCTGCACTTTGCCCTGACTCAGTCTATAAGCTAATGCTCAGCTGCTGGAGACGGGACACTAAAGATCGTCCCTCCTTCCAGGACATCCATTGCATTCTCCAAGAATCAGCCAGTGAAGAATGACCCTTTGCTCTCCACTAGCCCCGTTCCCATCCCTCCCCATCCCCAGAGGAGCCCCATATCCAAACCAAAGCCACTTCACTCAGACTTAGCAATAAAATCCAGACAGCTGGTCTTGTTCTCATTGTACAGTGAAGCCTCAGAGGGCATCAAGGAGAGCCACTGAATGGGACAACTTGGACCTCCCACTTGCTTACTGTCCCAAGCCTGGGAGCAACGCAGGCTGAGACAAGGGTTATTTATTGATGGCAGTGTGTTCTTGGTGATGATGACCTGGACAAAGCAGCTTCTCTCCCTGGTTGGAGGGGAGGAACGTCAGCTGGACTTTCTCTGTGAGGAAGCTCCCGGCCCATGCATAGGGCAGGTGCCTGGGGAAAGGATGCGCATGGGTATGTGCCTGCTGAAGCAGGAACCGTCCGGCAGCCACTACCTGCATGAGGAAGAGCTGGGAGCTGCCACCAGCTCACAGCGGGCTGTGCAATTACAGGGTGAAAACAAAAACTCTCTGAACGTTTTGGCCTTTGGACATGCACATGGAGAGGCAGAAAGCCCTGTCCCTGCTGGTCAGACCCCAGTTGCATAGGGAGAAGCCTGATGGCACTCCCAGCTCCTCACCTGGAGCTGGAATGGGCAGCATGCTTGAGCTGTGGCTCCTTTGTGTCAGCCAGAGAGGAGCGAACATGCCAGCCCCATCAAGAATCATGCCGAGGGGACCGCCTCACACTGACCACAGCTGCTCCAGAGCTGTACAACTGCCCCTGAAATGCATTTTGGATGCCCTGTGGGTCCTGCGCGGCAGATGGTGGCAGGATACTAGCACTTTTCACCTCCAAGGGGAAATGTCCAGGTCTCCTCTCCCAGGCTTAACCCACATCTTTACCTGGAATGCAGGAATGCACATAGCAGAGTTTTCACCAGCTGCTGCCTGATGCCCAAGCCTTCAACAGCATGGAGCAACAGCACTGCAAGGGCACAGAGCAGCAGGCACTCCCGCTCTCCCTGGCTCTTGAGGCAGGGATCATAGCTCAGCTGAACTGCCTGAGCTGGACTCTGCTGCCCTGAGCATCCCGCAGCAGTCTGGCATCAGTCCATTCTCTTGGATCCAGCAGCTCCACTGAGCAAACCGGGCAGGAGCCATGGCAGGTGGCATTGTGCCCCAAAAATCAGACTCTCCTGCGGCTGGACAGGAGGAACTTTGTACTTAGAGGGTACATGGACCCCTTCATACTTTTGTACGCGTTAGTTCAGCACCATCAAGTCACGCATGGCACAGTTTCCAGTATACTATTGATAAGGCATGTATATATTCAGTAGATGCACCTATACATAGGGGCAAACCCACTGAAGAGACACTTGCTACATGAATCTGGTTGCATGGTTTCCTTGTGGCACTTGAGAAGGCAGCTAGCCTCCTCTGCAGGCATTTCTGGGAGGGAGCCTGGCTGGTACCCGCCTGCTGAGGGACTCTGGGTCTGCAGAGTGTGCCCTGAGATGCTGTATGGAGAGAGCTTGTGGGAGTGGACACAGGTAGCAGCATAAGAGATGGAGAAAGGTTGCTGGTTGACCCACACTTGTTGCCCATCTCCTTGGGTGATAGGGAGGGTGCTCTGAGGCTCAGCATCCACGTTGGTTGATGTCCACTGGCAGGGACTAAGATGGGATAGTGAGCCTGGGAGAGGGGAGGGCAGGGGTAGCAGGCTGCCAGTCCCACTGGCTGCAGCAGAGGTGCTCTCACTTTGCAGCTGCACATCACTTTGTCTGAATGAGGACTGAGGACAGGCTTTGTTCATGCCACATAATTGGTACCCGTCTGCCTCTGCCCTTGGATGCCCTCTTCTTGCTCAGGGTGCATCATAGCCTCTCCCAGCCCAGCCTCAGCAAGCCAGGAGCTGGGGGCACTGGGCTGGGTTGGGGGACATCTGCCCCATGGGCACCACAGCTCTGTGCCCCTGGGCTCTGTGACTGGGCACCTGCAAGGGGTATGCAAAGCCATGAGTTAAATAGCACATCAGGGTGCCTGGGGAGCAGCTTCACTGCCAGGGAGGTGCAGGGGGCTCTTGCTGTGTCCATCCTCTGCTCCAGCTGTGCCACCGGCCATGCTGGGAGCAGGGCTGCACCCGGAGATCTCCAGTGGGCCCTGTGCATGCAGATCCCTGTCATGGCAGCAGTGAAACAGTGACCCAGTGGCACTTGTGTTTGGCTGCAACACTAGTCTCTCCGTGATGAAGGATATGAGGGCAGTGTGCCATGGCTGCCTGTGGGAAGCCTGCCTGCTGCAGCTGTGGAGAACAAGGGAAGGGAAGGCAAGGCAAGACAAGGCGAGGCAAAGGAAGAGAAAGGAAAGCAAGGCAAGGGAAAGGAAGGGAAAGCAAGGCAAGGCAGAGCAAGGCAAGGANGCTCTTCCTAGGCTGCGGAAGGCTGTCAGTCAGTGGAGGTAATGGCTGCCCCTTGCTCTCCTCCAGGTTCATCTCTGTGAAGTGGAGGGGATGGAGAAGTTCACAGGCAAGGACTTTGCCCTGGAGGACTTGGACACTAGCTCCAACTGCCCTGTGCTGGTGGCTGTGAAGATGCTGCGAGCGGATGCCAACAAGAATGCCAGGTATAAGGCCAGAGGTGCACATGCCCCAGTGTTGCCTCCCACGTAGAGCCCCCACCAGGAGAGACGGGATGCTTGGAAAGCATCCCCTGCCTCCAATGGCCAGGAGCTCAGTGCAGCGGTGAGGACCACACATCTGAGCTGTCTGACAATGCTGGGCTACCACGATTCAGGACTGTTGGTCCTTGCTGGTCCTAACCAGCTCCCCAGCACCCCATCCTATCCACTGAGTCCACCCTGCTGCTGTGCATGGATCAACCTTGACCTTCCCCTCATGGCCCTCAGTCCCAGGGGAGGGGACCTGCGGGTCGCCCTCAAGGTTTGGGTGGGCAGGTGGGAGGCTCAGATGTTCTGTGCATGCCTCTGTGCCCCTCTGGGTCTGTCTATCCAATCCATGTGATTTCTGTTCCGGAAAGGAATGATTTTCTGAAGGAAATCAAGATCATGTCGCGGCTGAAAGACCCCAACATCATCCGTCTGCTGGCAGTGTGCATTGCGGATGACCCGCTGTGCATGATCACCGAGTACATGGAGAACGGAGACCTCAACCAGTTCCTGTCCCGCCAGCAGGCAGGCAGCCCCCGCACTGGCCATGGTCCCACCGTTAGGTAGAGCTGCCCAGGATGGGCAGGGGCAGGCAGGGCTGCCTGCTCCAGGCGCCCTGCCTGGCTGTGGGGTGCCCTGCTTGGGACTGTGTATCCCCTGGCTGCTGTCATTCCCAGCACCTCAGTTCCTCCCTTGTTCCCCTCCCTGGCAGCTACAGTGACCTGCAGTTCATGGCCACACAGATTGCCTCTGGCATGAAGTACCTCTCCTCCCTCAACTTCGTGCACCGAGACCTGGCCACTCGCAACTGCCTGGTGGGGAAGCAGTATACCATCAAGATAGCCGACTTTGGCATGAGCAGGAATCTCTACAGTGGGGACTACTACCGTATCCAGGGGCGGGCGGTGCTCCCCATTCGCTGGATGTCCTGGGAGAGCATCCTGCTGGTATGTGGGGTGCTGTGGTCCTCTGACAGACCGTGATACAGCCATGGTTCCTCAATCTGGATGGTGCGGAAAGGATGGGGAAGTCTCTATTCCCTGGAGCTCAGCTTTGGGGTGAAGCATGCAGGAAGTGGGAGGGGTAGCAGCTTTTCGAGGCAGGATGGGGGGACTACAGTGATCTTTGGTGTCCAGCCTTTGAGCTTGACATTTTCCCCTGGCCGTGGTCAGACCTGGAAGAGGGAGCAGGGTTACTTTTTATCTTTGCTGGGAGCTTGCTCCTTACTGAGCCCCAGGTCTCAGAGCAATCATTGCAAGCTGGACCGAGAGCTCGCCGGGCTCTGACTCTGGGCAGAGACCAGGGCTGCAGGACCAAGCTCCTCTCTGGGCCCAGATCTGGAAGATGCTGCATCCAGAAAGTGGTTTTGAACCCTGGGCATGTAGGGTGCTTATGGAGCAGNAAAGGCAAAACAAAGCAAAGCAAGGTAAGGCAAGGCAGAGCAGGACAAGGCAAGGCACAGCAAAGGAAAGCAAGGAAAGGCAAAGCAAAGCAAGGCAGCAGGAGGGACCCGGGCAGCTGAGCGGAGTGGGCGTAGCCTGTGTAACGGAGGCGGGGCCTGAGCAGCGGGGCGGGGGCGTGTCCAAGTGGAGAGGGCGTGTTCCATCGCGCCCCGCCCCCCTCCCCTCGGCCCACCCTCACGCCACCGGCGGCTCCGTCCCCGCCCCCTTCGTGCGTACGCCCTGGCGGAGGCGGCGAGGGGGCGGGGCTTCGCGTGCGGATGGCCCTTATAGCGCGGAGGGAGCGGTGGCGGGTAGAGGTGTCTGCGATGGAGCGAGTGGTGTTGGTGACCGGGGCCAGCAGGTGAGTGGTGCGATGGAACCATAACGGGGCGGGTCTGGGGCGAGCCTGGGCTGGGCTGGGCTTGTCCTGTCCTGTCCTGGATTGTCCCTGCGCGTCCCGTTCCGCCGCGGCTCGCCCCAGGCCTGCTCAGGGTTGTATCTGACACCGTGCCCCTTTGCAGCGGCGTGGGGTTGGCCCTGTGCCGGCGGCTGCTGGAGGAGGATGGCCGCATCCATCTCTGTATCGCCTGCCGCAACGCCCAGAAGAATGAAGCCACGCGAGACCTCATCCTGGCCAGCCACCCCGCTGCTCAGGTCTCCACTGTGGAAGTGGACCTGGGTAACCTGGCTTCTGTCCTACGTGTCGCCCGTGAGCTCCGCTGCAGGTACTGGGACTCTGTTCTCCACCCTGCTGGACCCCCCAGTCCACCATCTGCCCTCAACCCTGTGCTCTTCCTCACACAGGTTTCAGCGCCTGGACTTTGTCTACCTCAATGCTGGGATCATGCCGAATCCACATGTGAACTTCAAGGCACTCTGGCATGGTCTCCTCACAGGGTAGGAGATGTTGGGGGAGCGGTCCAGTCCCCAGCTTGTGGGCATTATGGGCTGCTGGCAGCATCGTCATGGTTAAGGCATGCCCTTGGGTCCAGGGCTGAAGACCCTGCGTGATGCAGAGTACATTCCTGTGGGATGCATGGCCTCGTGTGGGTGATCTTGGCATCTGGGTGAAGTGCTGGGGTGCTCCAAGGCACCCAGTTCCCCTGTGCTGGGGTGAGGCTGGCTGCATGCAGGGGGATAGAAGAGTTCACCCAAAGCCTCTGGGTCTTGCTGCTAGGCAGTGAGTGAAAAATGCTGGTGTGTTGCTGATGAGGTGAAGTTTGTTCTTCCTGGATCTCCTTACTGTTGTTTTGCTTCCACTCTAGGCTTTTGCAGTTGTTCTTAGCTGTGGATTATAGTATCTTGAGAATCTAACAGTTGATGCTTATTCTATAAGCACCATAGGGATAAACATCATTATTCTATAAGCAATGTGGGGAAGTTGAGCCAGGGAGCAAAGTGACTTGCGTTGAGTCTAGTACAGTTGTTGAGGTGTTGAACATAGATGCTGGACTGCTTTGCTTAGTCCTAGGGCCATGCCTAATTCAGATTAGTTCCACACTGGAGCTTGATTTTGTTTTCTGAACGTGAAATGGAAGAGCAAGACTGTTTGGTTTTTTCAATGGTACTTTACTGTGATGAAGTGAAGGAAGGGACAGGTTTTCTCTGGTCTAGTCAGTATTGAGACACATGCAAATAAAGGGCCTGGGATACTCTGTAAACTTTTTGCTGCTGTTTTTTCATGGATTAGTAGACCACCTTGAAGGTGAAACTAGAGAGTCTATGTGGAGGCTGTGAGGTGGGGGGATACTTCTGAAGGACCGAAGTGGGGGAGCAGTAGGTGCCTCCTGGCAACATTCTTCTCTGATTCCTGTCCTTGGCTTCCAGGAAGGTGCTTCATATGCTGACCACTGCGGAAGGCATAATGACGCAGACGGACAGGCTTAATGGAGATGGACTGCAGGAGGTGTTCACTACCAACCTCTTTGGCCACTTCATGCTGGTGAGGCTGCGTATGGAGACTGAGCCCTGGGTCTGGTGGTTGATGTAGGTAGGGATGGGTACAGGTGGTGCTGATGAATCAGTTCTGTCTTACAGGTCTGGATGCTGATGGAGGCTGCAGCCTGACAGACAGGAATGATAGGGCAAAGGTCTTGGGCTTTTTAAAGATAGCAATAAATGGTGATTGTTGTTGCAAGGGTTTATATCAAGGTTACTGTAGTTAGTGGATAGTGGTAAACCATACATAGTTCTCTCTGTCCAGTGTGAATACCAAGACTGAGCTGTATTAAATTCTGAAGTGCTCAGCTGAGCTGTATAAGAGAATGGTGGCTGCTTATAAATGCTCCTGGTGGTCCTTAGGCTGAAGTTATACCTGAGCAACAGCCACCTTTCATTACTATAGAGAAGATTGGCCAAGACTAGGAAAGCTGATATAAGCTTCTGACTTATAAGAACTGCAAAGCTGTACTGCAAGACTTTAAAATTACTGTGTTAATAAGCTAACAATTATTTTGCAGGTTCGTCAACTTGAGCCTCTACTCTGCAGTAATGAAAAGCCTGCGCGACTCATCTGGACCTCTTCCAGCAATGCCAGGGAGTCTGCCTTCAGCCTTTCTGACTTTCAGCATGCCAAGGGGCAGGAATCATACAGTTCTTCCAAATATGCTACTGACCTGACAAGTGTGGTTCTGAACAGGAAACTTAATAAGCAGGTGATGATGGGGTTTGCATGTCTGAAGAAACCTAATGAGCTCCTACTATTTATAACTATCATTGCATTGTTGTTACCTTGCTGCATTCATTCATAGCAATCTGATATGTTCCTTAATGCAGACGTAAGAACTAAACACAGTACAGGTTGAACTGGTGGTGTGAGTGGTGGAGAATCTGCCAGAGATTCCTTCTGGGATTCTGTTAAAAACACTTCTGAAAGCAGAAGATTTTAGGGATGCTCCCTGCCTTTGTAAACTCTAGCTGTCTCTCTAGACCAAAGAATCAGTCTTAAAGAGCAAAGAGCTGCTGCTCTTTTCAGGTGTACCAGTCTGAGATGGCTTTTCCTGCTGTCTACTTGACGTGCAGGCTCTTGCTGTCTTTCCTGATGGCTCCATGCCACTGTTCAACTTTGTCACACCAAGATGTAGGAGCAATGTGCCTTCCCTGTCACAGGGGATTGCTGGATTTCATTGGCAGCCCTAGTCCAGTGATAGTGATTGCACTCTTTTGAAATACTTCAGGAGGAAATGGTTTAGTCATAGAAGGCTGAACGCTTTGCCCTTAAAGGTGAGGTAGCCTTTTATCTGGGTGGGTTGTAGCTTGTGACTGCTGAGCTGCATGTAGACTGCAGTGTGAAGTTGCAATGCATCAGGAGGCTACACCTTCTGTCTTACAGGCTTGCAACAGGGACAGATTTAACATGAGCATCTCCAGTTTGGACCTCTTGGAAATCACTATATTTAATTGCTCTCTGGCTCTGGTAACTTTAGAGAGGAGAACATCAGCTATTAATGGGTCTCTATATTCACCTTCATTTTCTTGCTGAGAAATAGAATCATAGAATGGTTTGGGTGTTAGAAGGGACCTTAAAAATCATCTAGTTCCAGCTTCCCTGCCGTGGACCGGGACACCTCCTTCTAGACCAGGTTGCTCAAAGCCCCACCCAACCTGGCCTTGAACACCTCCAGGGATGGGGCATCCACAGCTTGCCTAGTAGTACTAGGAGGGAAAGAGTATGATCCATTCTTAAACTAATTGCTGTGTGTTTCCACGTTGACTCAGTTTCTTCTCTGCAGGGTCTGTATTCCAGTGTTGTTTGTCCTGGTCTTGTTATGTCTAACATGACTTACAGAATTTTGCCGTTTTTTCTGTGGAAGCTGCTAATGCCCATTATGTGGTTGGTAAGTGGATATCCTGGCTGCTTTTAGTTTGAGGTAGTCCTGCTGTGATATGCTTCACTGCAAGGGATGTGCAGAGTGCTTCTCGCTACCCATACTGCTATACAGTTCTTCCTTCATGTTGGGTAGGGCAGGCTGACCTCTCTGCAAACCTTCCCATTGACACCCAATTTCCAAGCTGGGTTTGGAGGTTTGATGGTGGACAGCAGAGTAGCCAGGGTTTAGTTCTTCAGCCACAGCCATGTCTGTCAGGCCCCCCGCTCAGAAGCTTTGCCAGCCTGCTGTGGGCCTGTAAAACCCTATTAATTTGGTGGCAGCAGAGTTCAGGACAAAACTTGGCCCCTGTGCTTTGAAATGCTCATTGTGTCTAGAACGGACTGTATTTTTGCGTGTTCTTTCCATCCCTCTAGAAGGTAGTGTCTCCTTCTCTCTTCTTTCTATCTCTCTGGAAAGCAAAGCCTACTGCTTTCTATTGCCACTTCCCCAAAACTTTCCTTGCCTTTCTTCCTCTGGGTTTCAGCTCTTCAAATTCACTACAGTTCTGCCCATGCATGCAGGCTGCCTGCTCTGAGCCTTGATGCTCTTGCTGCAAGATTGGCCTTTCTGCTTAAGCTGCCCCGGCTGGCAGCAGCTGATCCTGATGGATCATGTTTCTCCTAGCAGATGAGAGGCAATGCCTTCTCACTTATTGTCAGTGTTGAAGATATTGCAGATCCTCTCTGCCTCCTGCTCTTGAGATCATTCAAGAAGAGATGCCTGCAAGACATTTGTGTGGCACATTGCCTCCTGCTTTGGCAGTGACTGGAGAGGCATGGAACAAGGCTTGCTGATCCTGGTGGGTGGCTTCAGAGACCAGTTTGTGGTGATAAAGGGACATTTTAGTCATAAGCATGCAGTGTTACCTGCAGTCAACTTGGAGAAGCATTTCTGCCTCTGGTAGATGATCCAGTGTGGTTGGACTGCAGAGGACTTCTCAAAGAAACCTTGGGTCACAATACAGATTCTGTTGTGTACTTCTCTTCCCCTCAGATCCGCTTTTTTGCCAGAACTTACACTCTGACACCGTATAATGGAGCAGAAGCTCATGTAAGTTGTTCACATCTTGGTTTTGATATTCCTCCCTCCTGGATGGCTCTTCCAGTGTTTGCTGGCTTGAATAAAGAGCCTCTCTGCCAGGCTGGTGGGTGGGTGTTGTGTTTTCCCCCAAGCAGCAGTAGTGAGTGCTGGGGGACCAGCTGTGACCAGAGCTGATCCAACAGGTTATGCTTTGTGCCTGTAAAATAAATGATTTTGGAAAAATACTGTTTCCTCTTGGGTCAGGGAGAATGTTGCTCCCCCTTTTGACAGTCAAGTGGTCATAGACATGGAAGCACAGGGGATGGAAGTGGGTAATGCAGGGCACAGTGTGCTTAAAGAACTGTAGTGAGTGAATTTAGCCACGTGAACTGCTTAAGTGGTTTCACACTGGGGCATAAACATGGTTTACTGTTGGCTCAGGTAGGTCACAGCTGAGAGGAGCCAACTCAGAACTTCTTTAGATATCAAATTTTCCCCTACTTGGTAAAAGCACCAGTGATGTGTTCACCTGTGTCCATTGGCAGCCAGATCCTTGACTGCAGGCTTGCTGGGGACAGTGTGCACCAGACTTGGTACGCGTTTGTGCTGTTCTTCCTAGGTCTGGCTCTTCAAGCAGAAGCCAGAGTCCCTGGACCCACTCATCAAATACCACAGCTGTACTTCTGGACTGGGGAAGAGCTATGTGGAGCCCCGAAAGGTAAATGCAGTGGCAGCCTGCTGCTGCAGGAGACGTGGCTAGGGGTCTTCCCTCTGCCTTGCATGGAAGGGTTGGTCCAAGGGTGTCCTGTGTCTGGAGTGGAAACAAGATGCATGTTGAATGTTGATGTGGCGCTATCTGTGATGTTTCCTAGAGTAACTGCTGTCTCAGGCTGGAATCTGAAAGACAGTGGAGATGGTGGTTAGAACAGGATGAGTGTGTGATGATACTTCCCCAAAATATGTTCTGGCTTGTGTCCTGGTGATAGTGTCTTTAGTGGCCTCTTTGTGAATGTAGAAGCTCTGGACATGCACCCTGCTATCCCCAGAGCTTCCCTCAGCACGTGCTGACTGCCACCAAGGTGGTGGTCTCACAGTGCTGTTCTTACTGTCTTCCAGATGGATGTGGATGAAGAAATTGCTGAGAAATTTTACCAAAAGCTGTTGGAACTGGAGAAGCAGACTTTAGAGAGATACAGTGATCTCCTAGATTAAGAAAAGCCAGTCTGAGTGGAACGTCTCATATTGGTAACAAGGGCTTTCTTCATTCTGGTGCTACTTGTGTTGCCTGCTGTTCGGCAGGTGCATGGCTTCAAACCCCATCTTCCTTCTCAACAGAAGGTGAACAGTTCCTGAAAATGGAAATGTGAAAACTGAAGAGAAGTACTTAGTCTATCTGGTATGGGACTTTTCTTCTGGCATAAAACTGGAGATCTAGAGTAGGCATAGGCTCTCAACACAGTTGCAAAGCAGGGTCTTGCAAAAGCATGACTGAACTGTGCACAGTTCAGGAATGGCCTCAAAACATGTTTAAATCTGGCTTAGTGTGCAGGAAAGGCAGCAATCTGGTGTGCTGCCCTCTGTCTTGGCTGTACCAGTTTTTCTAGACTGCTCAAACATGTTACCTGTGGCTGATCCTGAAGTACTTGAAGGCCCATCTTCAGAAGAGCTGCTCTTTGTTTCTACACTAAAGCTGAGGCTGACTTTCCAGACCTGCTGAACAAGATTGAACCTTACTGGAAGTCAGGTTCTGCACAGCATCTGAAGCCAAGCTCCTGAAGAGCTGGCCTGAGAAGTGCACCCCTTGCCTCAACTGTGAGGACAGATGCCTTGCTGTGCCCTGGGTATGGGGCCATATATGTTATAACCAACTAGTTGGAGGGACTGAAGCTGTTGATATTAACCTGGGTGCAGGGCTAGTCTGTTTGTAGCAAGAGTGAGAGATTACCATGTTGTTTTATCTATTCAACTGTCTTTTATAAAAACTTGCTGTACCAAGTATTCTTCCTGTTGTCTATCTGGGAAGCTTCACAAAGTACCTGGTGTACTTCAAATGCTGAAATGAATAAATGACTGGAACTAACTTGTCCTTGCCACAGTGATGTCTTTTCTCCAATAGCTGCCTACTTTTGACTCAAAGGGCTGGAAGGGAGGTTGGTTTGTTGCCTTGCACAATAAGCCTGTGCATACCTGGGAAGCAAGGTGTCTGCGCTGTCCTTCCCCAGGAGAGCTGTTGGCTACCTCTTTGGGTTTATTTCTCTTGTTCCTTCTAGTTAACGAAAGACATGAGTGACTTCTGAAGACTTCAGTGTGGTTTTGTGTGTTGAGCACTTGTGGGATGTCTGAGACTAGTTCCTGGCCTTAGGCACTTGGGAAACATAGATGTCTCTGGTGTTTGCTCACTCTGATGTGTCAGAGAGTTAGTGATTTAATGCTGTCTAATAAGGAAGTGTTACGGTGTGCCCCAGTGCTTCCCTGGGGCCTGGCAGAGGCCAGGTGAGGTTAGGAGGGAGGCTGTGCTGCTCCGTCCCAGCTGTGATGGAGGCTGCCAGAGCTTTGGAGTTGCCTAGGCTGGTGTATCCTGCTGGGCAGGGGGGGCTATAGTGCTCACAAGGGTTAGGTGAGAGGTCTGTGTAGGAAACTGCCTGTCTTGGTTTCAGCAGCTGGTACATGCATGCTTTGGATTTGGTATGAAAAGAGTATTGATAAAACACTGATGTTTATTACATGTTTACAGAAGTTCGCTAGGTCCATTTAGCTCATAACTGTAGCATTTAATCATCATAGCAAATTCTCAGGCTAGGGATGAAACTCACTGTGGTCCCTGCCCATGGGTAGTGTGTTCATCTTGAAGAGTTTTGCTGGATGCTACTTGATGTAGCTGACTCAGGTTTCATCATGAACGTGTTATCCTGAAAAACACTTGAACGCTGTTAGTATTATATAACAATTAACATCATACAGTTCAGGATGAGGTACTCTCACCCAGGGTCAAATTTCCTTGAGGTACACATTGAACTTCATTCTTTAGCATCACCCACCAAGTATCTCAGGTCCTTGAGTCAAAACAGTCCCATGGATGGGTTTGCCTTTGCCAGAGGCAGGAAAAACCCAAGCAGTTTTCCCTAGCATATTCCTTTCATGAGCCAGAGGGACTTTATCCCCCTTCTACAGTATGTAAAAGGTTTGATTGAGGAGGACCAACTCAATTGATGGATCCCTTGGTGTTAACTAGCGAGGTAGCTTGTGCTAAATGCTTGTCCCAGTTTTTAAAGGATCCCCTACCTGTTGCTTTCAGGGTAGTTTTTAACAATCCATTGTATTGCTCAATTTTACCTTAAGCTGGTGCATGACAGGGGATATGATATACCCACTCAATACTGTGTTCTTTTGCCCAATATAAGACTGTTTTTGAAATTTGTTTTTGAAATTAGTCCCATTTCATCCAGCCCAGTACTGATAATCAGGGCACCAGGAGGAGCTGTGCTTCAGTACCAATTACTTCTGAAGCAACTTTTAACTCCTTCATATGCTGACAATATTTCTTTCTCAGTTGGGGTATAGTTGGCCTCGGTGCCTTTATATCCTCAACTCCAGAATCCTAGGGGTTGACTTGAGTCTCTCTTGGTGCTTTCTGCTGTAGGCACCAGGTAGGGCCATTCTCCCCTGCTGCAGCATAGAATCATAGAATCGTAGGGTTGGAAGGGACCTCGAAAGATCATCTAGTCCAACCCCCCTGCCAGAGCAGGGTCACCTAGAGCACATCACACAGGAACGCGTCCAGGCGGGTTTTGAATGTCTCCAGTGAAGGAGACTCCACAACCTCTCTGGGCAGCCTGTTCCAGTGCTCTGTCACTCTCACAGTAAAAAAATTCTTCCTGATATCCCTCTTGAATCTCCTATGCTCCAATTTACATCCATTACTCCTTGTCCTATCACTGGTCATCACTGAAAACAACTTCTCTCCATCTTCCTGACACTCCCCCTTTACGTATTTGAAGACATTGATGAGGTCACCCTTCAGTCTCCTTTTCTCCAGACTAAAGAGACCCAGCTCCCTCAGCCTTTCCTCATAAGGGAGATGTTCC
>VXBO01007155.1:123937-142707 GCA_013400135.1 Rhinoptilus africanus
TTGCCTCTAGTGTTAGTTTTGTCGGCTATATATTTGAAAAAGCCCTTTCTGTTATCCTTAACCCGACTTGCAAGGTTAAGTTCCAAGGAGGCCTTAGCTTTCCTAGTTGCCTCCCTACATCCTCTGACAACTGTCCTATATTCCTGCCAAATAGAGCACGTTTTTAATGTCCTATCCTGTTCAAACTGTGCATGCAGTAGTCCTTCGACCATCTCTTGTTTAACTTGTTCAAAGGCCTGTTGTTTCTTAGGACCTGTGAGAAATGCTCCTTATCCAATAACCACATCTCAGGCAGTGACTGATACAAAGCACATTTTATTTAAACATTCTTGCAAGAACAGGTGACCTAGCAGGTAGGCACAGCTGAGTTCCCAAAATAACTTCTTTTTATTTCCTATCCCCTCCCCTGTTTCCCCATTGGCTAGGTATTCCAGGGTTTACAGCCCATCCCATTTGCCTGAAACTACTTCTATTCGCTCTGCCGCTGTTTACTTCTCCCCATCACCCCTCCTAAACCCCTCACTTCACCTATTTCTTCCCTTTTTTAGTATTATTGCCCATGGTAGCTGGTCTTCGCTAAACATTCATCTTCCCGTTAAACTACTGATCCGGCATAGACTGGTTTCTCCTTTGTCTAAGGGATGAGCATTCTTGCATGTCTCTTGATCAGCTTTTGTATTGTTAATCATTCTCTAGCTACATCATTGCAGACTGGCCAAGTTGTTCCTCTGCAAAAATAATACTTATATTTTTCTTACAATCCCTCCCCTTTAATTTTCTAAGTTTATTGGTTTTTGCACTTACCTATCAGGGTATAGTCCCATAAGAAGGTTGTAAGCATCAATTCACATTTCCTTTCCTCTAGTTGAAACATTTTCCCAGGGTATGGGGGAGGGTCTACTTCCATTCAGTTTGTTAGGGCAGTTTCAATTAACCGTTAAACTAATCCTCACACACTGGGAATGATGCAGCATCCTGCAGCCACTAAGACTCCTGCTACTCTTATAAGAGAAGTCAATATTGATGCCACCGCACCTGTCCATTTTCCAAACCAGGAATCTAGCCAACCTGATAGTGAGATGTCTATTCCAAAGTTCTCAGCTAACTCATCAGCTAGAGTGGTGAGCCCTTGAAGGGCTTTAGTTATAGTACCATCTGGAGCTGTATTGTTTGGGATAAAAGTACAGCATCAATTTCCTAATACTACATACACACACCTCTCTTGTCCGCTAAGTTCATGTCCAGGGCAATCCTATTTTCCCATGCCATTCAGCTGGTTGCATCCACTTGTTCCACTACTCCTTTTAATGCATCTCTGGTATAATTAATAAATCTCTGTTGGTTATAGTAAATATAATTTATCCAATCTACATTTTTGCTTATAGTTACCCACCAGAAAAATACAGATTTGAATCCTGCTCCTATCTGATTCCTTGCTTTGTGTTCATCTGGGACTCCTCTAGGGACTCCAGTAGGATCTATATATATCCGTTCATCAAAGGATACACCTCAACTTCTTCTCACTCTATTGCCTGAGCTCAGGGATCCTGTTCCTTTTTCAAATGCTATGGTGAATGATATTGCCAATTGTACTATTCCACATGTACCTTTCCAGTTAGCCGGCAACACAGATTGCAAGGTCTTTCCTCCACAATACCACCAGAGATCCACCTGAGGCACTCGTAATGCTGAGTAGTTTCCTCTTACATCCTTGGTCACATTCAGAATTTCAGTGCATAGGGTAAATACCCCCAACAGGTTTGGTAGCATTCACACCCTGGTGTGAGAGGCAGGCTGTATGGTTGCCAGTTGCTGTGGAAAATACTGGTGGCACTTTAACATCTCTATACTCCAAGGCAGGAAACAGCAAAGTGAGTGAATTACAAGTCTCATTTCCCCAGGCGGTCTTTTCTTGGTATAATGCTATCATACACCACATCCCTACAGAATCTTTCGTCCACCCTAAGGGAAAAGGGGTGATCTGTGCTGTAGGCCTTCCCAAGGCACAAGCTTTGCTTGTGCAATTGCTTTGGTTCAAACTATTAACGGTATATTTTGCCTATTCAACCCAAGCATTCCTCTCACTGTACCCTGTTTCAATTTCAAATGTTTGTCTAAGATCTTTAATCTTAGTAACCATTACCAAAGCTGGATCATTCAGTGGTTACCCATATCATCTGCCTAGGTCATCAATGGTCCACCCTCCAATTTGGGTGGTCTACCCAAATTCACTCCATTGTTCCTAAGGTGCAGCTTCAGGATATCTCCCTGAGACCCTCCAAATTTCTGGGTACAGGTACTTGTTCTCACCACTCAATTGTCTTTGGGTCTCTAGATCCTCACACTGCAGTACTTGACAGGCATCAAAGTGTATGGTCTGTGGGGTATCTCCTTTAGTGATATTTATGATAAGCCTAACTGGGTAATCTGGGTGTGCACTTGGGGAATTTGTATAATGAGGTGAAGTCTCTGTGCTCAAAGAGCAATTAAGACTGGCTTTGCTATCTCTTGTGCAATCCAGGTGAGTGAAGGCTTGCCTGGCTATCACAGGATACATAAAGAAGGNCAGTGAAAGTCCTTTGGTGGGACTCTGATAGTAGATCAGTGAAAGTCCTGGGACTCTGACAGACAAATATCGAAACTACAGTCCTCTTAACGCGACAGCACTCCAACTTCCTAGTGGGAAGGCCAATACCACCCCTATGACCAGTATCATTGCACAATGCTTCTTAAAATTCATGGGGTACACATATTTATAGCTCCCGACTGGATCCCGCCTCATCCCACGGCTTGTTGTCTTTTTAGGCTTACTCGCAGTGGTCTGTCAGTAGAATGTACGGTCCGCTGTTCTAACAGATCTGTCAGCGGGGGTTCAACTGGTCCTTTTAGCTGGGTGTAGCGAGTCCAACCTTTTTCCGCTGTTCTTACTGCCATTTCAGTAGTGAGAAGTACTTGGAATGGTCCTTCCCACTCCGGTAGGAGCTTATTCTCCTTCCAAGATTTGAGTAGTACCCAGTCCCCTGGTTTATATGGATGGATGACAAACTCTAATGCCAGAGTTTTAGCAAGAAGGCCTTTTGTTCTGAGGAAAGAGAGAGGAGACAACAGTCCCAGTATATGTTTCTTAAGGAACATGTCCTTGGTTTCAAATGTGGGCACACTTTCTCTACCTCCAGTGTAACGTTGTCCAAAAAGCATTTCATAAGGCGAGGGACCAGCATCCTTTCTAGGGGAGGTCCCGATTCCCAACAGTGCTATTGGTAAACACTCCACGGTGATTTTGTCTCAAGAAGTCATTTAGATAGTTACCTCTTAATGGATTTGATTCATTCTTTCGTCCTTTCCAGATGATGGGGGAGTGCCCTAAACTTTCCGTCACTCCCTGTAGCACCTTTAAGGTAAAATGGCTTAATCCACATTTTCCACTATTCCGTACCTAGGAATTACTTGGTTTAGCATTACTTTTATCACTCCTGCAGCTATTGCTGAGACTAAGGGATAAGCTTCCACCCATCCAGTAAGGTGATCTACTAGGACTAAGAACTACTTAAACGTGCCTATCAGTGGTAGTTCAGTAAAATTGACTTGTATACTTTGAAATGGCCTTAGCCCTGGTTCCTGTCTTCCTGAGGGCTGTTTTCTAAGGGTCTTCTTATTTATTTTCTTACAAATAATACACCTTTCACAGATTTGCTTTGCTACCGTATAAATGCCAAAACATCCATACTTGTGCAAAATTATATTACACTTTTCTTGCGTTCCCTAATGTCTTCCCTGATGTAACACTGCCATTATTTCTCTTATAGTTTGTTTGTTAACCATTTCCCTTCCATCAGGCAGAATCCATTTACTGTCTTCCTCCACTGCCCCTGCTTCTGTCATTGCTTCTTTTTCTTTTGCCGTGTAAGTCAATGGGGCCATTACTGTCGGTACTTGAGGAACAATATAATAAATCTTAATTGTCTCCTGCCCCAAGGCCGCCTCTTTTGCCAATTTGTCCACTAATCTATTTCCGCTTGGAGTAATTGAGTTGCCTTTCTGGTGGCCTTTAACATGTACAACTGCTGTTTCACTTGGTATTAGTATATTTGCTAACACCTGTTTTATAAGTTCTTCATGCACAAGTTCTTTTCCTTTGCTATTTATTAGTCCTTGTTCTTCCCAAATTATACCAAAGGTGTGCATTACCCCAAAGGCATAACAAGAGTCTGTATATATTGTTCCTTCCCCTTCTCCAACTAATTTTAGTGCCTGTTTAAGGCATACATCTCACATGTTTGAGTGGACTATGCACTAGGTAATTTCTCAGATGCTTTTACATGTTGTCTCACTCCATCCACCACTGCATATCAATTACACCTCTTTCCTTCTATCACTCTTGAAGAACTGTCTACAAACAAATGAAGACCCCCAGTCAGGTCAGGTCAGGTCAGGTTGTATCTTATTCTGGTAATCAATTATATCTAAGCATTCGTGTGTAACTTCTTCATCCTTTGCTTCTAGTTTTCCTTCACACAAAAAGCTTGCTGGGTTAAGGTGAGAGCTGATAGTTAAAATCAAATCATTCTTTTCAATTAAAATTGCTTCATACTTCAGTATTCCTGAATCTGTTAGCCATTTCCCCACAGTTTGGGCTAAAATGGTTTTGACCCGGTGAGGGGTGCTAACTTCTACCATTCCCCTGAAGGTAAGTTTCCTGGTTTCTTCTACTAATAAAGCAGTTGCAGCTACTGCTTGCACACATTCAGACCATCCTCGAGAAACTGGGTCTAGGAGCTTTGACAAATATGATACTGGCTTTTGTTTATCCCCCTGCTCTTGAGTTAATATTCCTAATGCAGCCCCTTTGCCTACAGTTAGAAATAGCTGAAAAGGTTTCTCCAAAGAAGGTAAGGCTAAAACTGGAGCTCTAATTAGGCTCTATTTTAAATCTTCCACTAAATTCTTCTCTTTTTCTGTACAAACCAATACATTTGGTTCCTCATCTAACAGTTTGGAATATAGTCCTTTAGCCTTTTGAGCATACCCCTCTCTCCACAGTCTATAGTACCCAGTCAGCCCCCAAAATTTTCTCAGTTCCCTCCTGGTCTTCGGCAGAGGTAAGTCTACTATTCCTTTGATCCTTTCAGGATTTATTTTTTGACTACCTTCACTGACTAGATGTCTCAAGTACTTCACTTCTGTTTCCACATACTGCAATTTTGTTTTTGAGGCCCTCAAACCTTGCTGGCCCAAAAAGTTCAATAACTCATTCGTGGCTTCTTTTACCCTGCCTCCTTCCTCCCTGGATACCAGTAAGTCATCCACATACTGAAGCAGGGCTACTCCCAATGCAGGTGTGGATTTTTCAAGCACTTGTTCTAACACTTGCCCAAACAAATTAGGGGATTCTATAAATCCCACAATAATAACACCCTGCCGGTGAACCTTGAGCTACTGGGAGGAGTGGTCAGGGCAGCCCTCGTCATTATCCTGTTCCTTGCCCCCAAGTAACAGTCGAAGGGGTCCCACTTAGGGGTTTGAACTTCTTTGTTGGTTGAAACATCACTGATGGGCTGGGCTAGGAACATATAAAATGGTTTTGGGCATCCCCAAATCCTGAATCT
Source organism: Rhinoptilus africanus (assembly GCA_013400135.1). Lineage (NCBI taxonomy): Eukaryota > Metazoa > Chordata > Aves > Charadriiformes > Glareolidae > Rhinoptilus > Rhinoptilus africanus. The sequence goes on from VXBO01007155.1 coordinate 129,544, forward strand.
ATTCATCTTGACACAGCAAAAAGCATATGCACCTTTTTCTAATGAGGTTGGTTCCTTATTATCCACATACATGTTTAAAGTCTGACAGAACTAATCTTCTTCAGATCCAAATTTGGGACAAAATACACTAGGAGGTCTTATGGGTTCTTTGGTCCAAACAAAATAACAATAATGTATCATTTTCTTTTTGTCTTTAGCCCTTGTACAAGAAGAATCAGTCCAAAACCTCAACATTCTCCACATTCTCCCTGAAGGACTGTTTGGGGGAATGTTCCCAGGATCTCTCTTATTATCCCCTTTTTCATCCCTAGGCCTAGAACTCTTATTTTCCATTCTAAACAGAGACTTTTCTTGCACCCATGTAAAATCATTTTTCTTTTGAATCACTTTATAGAGAGGTTTCACAATCTGACTATAACCTGGAATACGCATTCTCCAGAAACACCTACAGCACCTAAAAAGGCTTGTGTTTTCTTTTTGTTAGTTGGTGGGGACATAGATGTTACTTTGTTAATCACATCCATTGGGATCTGGCAATGCTGATCTTGCCACTTAATTCACAAGAACTGGATGTCTCATGCAGATACCTTGACCTTACCTCTTTTTACAGCAAAACCTGGTTTCAGAAGAATCTTGATTATTTTCTTACCTTTTTTGAAAACAACCTCTGCTATATTATCCCACACAATGATGTCATCAATGTATTGCAGGTGTTCTGGAGTTCCAGCCTTCTCCAGTGTAGTCCTGATCAGTCCATGGCAAACAGTAGGGCTGTGTTTCCACCCCTGGGGCAGTCGATTCCAGGTGTACTGAACGCCTCTCCAGGTGAAAACAAACTGTGGCCTGCACTCTGCTGCTAAAGGAATAAAGAAAAATGCATTAGCAATGTGAATCGGAGCATACCATTTAGCTGCCTTTGACTCCAGTTCATGTTGGAGTTCTAGCACAGCAGCACTCAGTGTTGATGTGACTTCATTCAGGCCATGATAGTCTCCTGTTAATCTCCAGTCTCTGACAGACTTTCACACTGGCCACATCAGGCTGTTAAAGGGTGAGAGAGTCTTGCTGATCACTCCTTGGGTCTCCAGCTGACAAATCAGATTCTGGATGAGAATCAAGGAATCTCAGTTAGTGCGATACTGTTGTCAATGCACCGTGGCAGTAGCAATTGGCACCTGCTATTCTTTAACCTTCAGCAGTCCAACCACAGAAGTGTCATCAGAAGGCCAGGTGAGGTAGACAGCTGTGTAATATTTTTAGTCTCTACAGCTGCTATATCTGCTAATTAGCAGATGAGTTCGTACCCAGACTGGGGAGCCGCTTACCGTGGATTGGAACAGTCACCCGCCTGCAGGAATTCTTTCTGCTATTTGCTTTACCTTGCAAAAGCGCTTTTTTTGCACTTGTGCCTGTAAGGCTTATGGAGTATGTTTTTTATGCCACTTATTCATGTCCTCTCTGGAGCTGCAAAGGCAAAGCCACAGGAAATCTCAGAGCAGGTCCTGTTTCCCTTGGATTGGTCTCATAGGAGGATGTTTCTTCTTAGTGACTGTGATGTGGGGAAGAGCGGGATTCTTTCCCCATCTCAGACACTTTTCAAGCTGTTTATGAAAAAATGTATCCTTTTCCTTAGCCTTTTTTTTTGTTTTGCTTGGCTCTTGTCTTGGTCATTTTCTCTATTGTCTCATTAACTTTTTTTTGTTTTCTCAGCCATTTTTTCCCATGACTGCCCCAGTGAGGGGATGAGAGAGACTGTCTTCATACTGTTGTACTTTGTTATCCGCTTCGTTTACAATTGGTGTATCAGCATCAGATCCTTCCCTGACCATTGTTGACAAAGTGTGGGAATACATTGATGGTGCACTCTGCACAAACTTTCTCAACAAAGATCATTTGCACAGCATTTCATCAGAGTCTACATTCCCTTGCCAGTCACCATAAATCACCTCTCGCAGAGCCAGTTCTCTCAGGTGCTTAATACTTTTCTCCATACTGGTCCATTTGCTTGGATGGCATCATCGATATCGAAGGGCAGGGATACCTGCCCTTTACAGCTGATAGAAGTCACCTGAGAATGTTTCTCTTTCACCAGTTACTATATAAATACCTCCATCTTTGTCCAGGTTTTCCAGCTGCTTAGTCTCTCTACCTTCTAAGTCTATGGCAGCTCCATTGTCCCACCATCGGAGCAACCAGGAGACAAGTGTCTCACCTTCATGATGACTAAAGTCCTTCCTGATATTTTGCAAATCCTTCATAGAGAAGGATTTAACAATTATCTCTGCATCTCAGTCCTCTTCCTGCATTAACCCTGCACGAGAAGGACCCTTGGTGTACTTGATCCCCACAGCACCCAACAGCAGTATTTCTGGAGAATAATTAAGCGTGCCTTCTTGACTGGGTTTAGATGAGCATCTTGAACTTTGCTATGCTTCTTCCCTGGGCTGTAGTAGGTATCATTCACCCCCTCCACCTTCAGGATTCCCCACCTACTCCAAAGCCAGAGGCACTCAGTCATTCCTTATCCCTGCTCTGACCGCTCTCTGATACTAACCCTGCTTCATTTTCTCTCTGGAGTGAGATAAATGAAATAGCAAATGTTACTCAAAACAGAGTCTGACACAATGCTTCATGAAATGAGATCAACTTACTGGGAGACAGGAAGGACAGGGATCTTATGTCTGGTCAAGTGTTTTGTCCTGTACTAGCTGCATGTTGGCACTGTAGCTGTGACAATCCACACTACTGAATGTAGTAAGGTCTGGAGGTAGCTTTGAAAAAGCTGGTTCAGTTAGGAAACATAAATGCTTTCTGGTACATGTGTTTGTTGTAGTTTTTTTTTCTAAAGCCTGAAATAAAGTGGTAACTTTCGAGGGTAGGCAGAGATTAATGACCAAGGGTCATCACCCTTGAGAAAAAACCTTTGAGGCTGAGTGGTTCTTTGTTGCGGTCTGAAGCTAAACCACAACATATGGAATATTCCATTGGCCTTTCTATTGTTCTGTCTAGGCTCTTTCTCAGCTTCTATGGGAAGCTAAAAAATGTTCTTGAAAAATAAAAACATCGACCAGCAACAACTAAACCAAGATGCATTACTGATATTCCTTTCATGCCAAATCTGAAACACAACCACTAAAAAGAAAATTAACTCTGTCCCCGCTGAAACCAGGACAGCATCCAAAAGATGGGATTGTTCTGTGGAATAAGGAACTGTAAACACCTCTCAAGTTTAATCTTTCATCCTGAAAGCACAGGTGGGACCAGGTGCCTTGGAATGGAGACTGCCCAAAGGGCAGGGGGTGGCTCAGTTGTTTGTTGTCCTCTGTGAACTTTGCCTGGTTACTCTGGCTCAGGTGGTGCTGTGCCACCTGATATGGCTGACAAACACCCTGGTGACTGTGGGCAGAGCTGTCCGACATTCTGGAGCTGCCAGTCCGCAGGTAGGGATGGCTCCTCGTGCCCTGCTGTTGGCTAACAGACACCTGTGTGCGGAGCCTAATCTCCCAGCTAATCCCTTTTGGCCAGTGGGCACATCGAGGCATGAAAGCAGTAATGGAGAAACAGCAACAGGGCCAAGGAGAGCAGGCAGCTATGTGCACCTGTCAGCCTCTTCCCAATGCGCTCCCATCCCCTCATCTTCACTTGCTAAGGTAGCGGAGACACCACTGATGCTGTTACCAGAGGCAGGCCTGTGCTTTGTTTCTAAAATAATTGTTTCTTACTGACTTTCTTACTGTGTGGAAAATAGCTAATTACTGACCTTCTTACTGTGTAGAAATGAGCTGATGTTACAGATAGTGATAAGGAGGAGACAACCAGAAGTAGTTAATCACCAAGGATGGAATAACAAGAAATAGTTAATCACTTCAAGGTTCTTCTATATGTCAAATATGTGCTCCTATACCAATTAGAAGAGAGTTATGGCTACTTCAAAGAACCTTCTCAAGAAGTTGTCAAACTTACAGCACGCTTTTACTGTCCTGAGATGACTCAATACCTTAAAAGGATGATGTGAGGAAGGGTCTCCTTACCCAAATGACCACCGAGACACTCACACCTGCGCAAAAGTGTTTTGCCGAAGCAGCAAAGTTTGATACACATGGGTAAAAAGGGCTATTTGGTCATCCTGATGAATACGTAGGCCTAGGTGGAATTATGTATTAGGTAGGCAGAATAATGAGAATATTTTGTGTATAAATAGAGGGTGAATACCCCGGTAAGGGGTGCTAGATTTGTGGGTTTTCCCCCTAGCACCTGACATCAAATAAAGCAATATCTCCTCTCTAAACTACTTTTGGTTTCGAGGGCTTTTATTTCAGGTAACAATGCTATCTCATGAGTGGTGTGCCTCTGTTGAGGTGATGCATGTGGAGTCGTAGAACCCTTTGTGCAATGAAAACAAGTCCTGCCCAGAGCATGAGGCTCTGTGGCAGAGCTGTGAGGTGATGCAGGGCAGTGAGAAATGCCAGGCATGGGATGGGGGAAGAGCCAGCAGCGGTAGCTGTGAGTCAGTGCTAAGACAGGAGCTTTTTGTTTGTTTCTCTTTGAGCTTATCCTCCGACACAGAGCTTTCTGAAGATGCTCTGGGGCAGGTCTTGAGTGTGAAAACTAGTCACGGTTGCTCTATGATGTCCTGTGCAATGGGGCTGTGTGATCTAATATCTAATCATTGTACCTTGTGCCAAGTCACCAGTTTTTTATTTTCATGGGCAAACTTGTTGCCTTGCTCCAAATGCAGTCCAAGTCCTCTATTGCTTTACAGCTCAGCTGGCTTTCAGCTGTGTAGGGCATTGATAACACGAGTGTGGGTGGGAACATTTTTGTCTGAGAGGGAGCTCTCACACCTGCAGACAGGCCTGCTTTGAGCAGTGATGGCCTCACGGCTGGACCAGGCAGCTCAGGGATGTGTACAGGTGAGTTCTGAAGTCTCCAGGGATGAAGACGCCACAGCCTCTGTCCTGGGGGCTGTTCCCACACAGCACCCCACTTTGCAGCTTCCCAGGGAAGAGTAAGGCTGAATTGCTTCAAGTGTAAGATGTCAGGGCAGACGTGTGCCACATGGCCAAAAAAATGGGAAAGCCCAAAGAGAGCCAAGACTGCCTGCAGGGTCAGGGTGGCTTCTCAGTGACAGCAGGAGACATGGGAATCTGGTGGAGAGGAGACAGCAGGGCATTCATGGCCCCCTCCAGGGCTGCTGCATGCAGAGAGCCACCATAACCCTACTTTGGTACTACAGCACTGAGATGGCGTGTAGTGCCACTCCAGCTGAGCAATGCAGGCTGACTGCAGTCCCATCCTCAAGGAACAGCAGTGACCTCAGAGATGGGGACAGTAGCCAGTCTCTTCAAGTGGCTGTGTGAGACAGAGATGAGAAGACAGTGATGCTTTTGAGCATCATATTCAGCTCTGGAAGCATGCTTGCCCACAGCTCAAGTTCTCCTGAGATTTACCTCTGAAGTAGCTCCATGAATCACTGTGGCTTGCACCTCTCTGGGAAACACAAGGCAGGTACAGCAATATCTTAAGTCCTTGTCATCTGAATAGGCGGTAGCTCATCCATGGTGATCCAGCAAAAGCCAAACCTGCTGAGACAGTTTGGATAAGTCATTTCCAAGCAGTGGTGCATGAAGGCTGCAGGGATGCTGCTCTGCACGTGCCAGCCCTGCAGAGCCCAGTGACATGGGCTGCAGGGCCTCCGGGCACTGCTGATTTTTTAGTGGCCTTAAAGTGCAGTAAGACCACTCAGGAGTGGAACAGATCTTCACACTACCTACCCATATTTTGCCTGTCGGCAGCTGCCACAGCTTAGGGGTCAGGAAAGCTGCATCACATCCCTGCCTTGAATTCCTTGGATACCTTTCAGCAGGTCATGGCTTCCTTGGCCTTGGGCAAGATCTCAGGTTGACTCAAGCTCTTCCTGCTGTGCTCAGCATCTCCACAGCCAGTTCATGATAGGCATTCTTGTCTGGAGAGGATGTGTTGTCATCTGGGTCTGGGCTGCGTGGATGGGAGCGGGCAGAACATGCTGAGGAGGACCACCTGGGTCCATGTGATAGCAAAAGTGTCAGAGAACCAGAAATGGTTAGAGGCCAGCTGTAATGATGGCTCCATCTCTGGGCCAGCTGCCAAGCAGTGGCAGAGATTGAAGTCAGTAACATTAGGGAGACGAGCCCATAGCATGCACATTGCCTTATGTTTAGACTAGAAGGCAGCACCAGAGAAGTCGAATTGGTGGGGGCAATTGGCACTGTGGGCATTTCTCTTTATACAGGCAGTGGGTCGTGTCTCCAGAAGTTTTGTTATAGACTCACTGGAGTGTTGATGACATGGGCTTATGGATGTCCTTTGTTGAGGATGTCCCTCTTGGAGCAGGACTTGCAACAGCACTAACAATCCACCTCTCTGTCCCCTGCAGAGCCCCACAGTGCTGGTCATGTCCTTGGGCTCTCCTGCTCAACTTTCATGCCCTGAGTGATGAGGCTTTTGGATCCAGGGGCCTTGCAGTTCGCACCTGAAGTAAGAGGTACATCCTCATGCCCAAACACCTTCTGTAGGGTAAGATCTGTCCAAGGAGGAAGATGTGCCACAGTAGTGTAACCCCTGGGGTGCTTGGCCATGGGGACATCCACGGTGGAGCTCCCTGCTCTGCATGGGGTGGGTACATCGGCAGTTGCCCTGTTGCCTTTTGGGGACCCCTCTTCCATTTGCAGTGGGACCAGAAGTCAACAGAGGTCCTCCTGGCTGTGGGGGGACCTGGCCACTCACACAAGCAGCACCCAGTTTGGCTCCCATAGCAGACACTGGGACTCAGATTTTGCCCTTCTGAAATCAAGCCCTTGGGCTGGTGAACTACCTGTCAGCATTCTGGCCAGGCAGGCAGCTCTCGAAGGATGCCAGAGAGCTGCCTCAGTCCTGTGGGCACCAGCAGCTTCCTCCCACCCATGTGGTGTTGGCTGTTAGCACTTCCTTCATCAACAAAGCCCTTGGCAGTTTTGGTGGCTCCTGCCAGGGCTGCTGGGATCTGGTGCATGGCATTTAATGAGAAGGGACCATGAGGCTGGGACGTCCTCTGCAAGAGATGTTACTCCTTGGTGTGCACTGTTGTTCTCCAACCGTGGAAGCTGGGGCCAGCATCTGCTCTCCTCTCTTTTCACAACAAGGGGAAAAGACAAGGACAACACTGCTGTGGTGTAAAGCAGTAGTGTTGGCAAGGATATAGGAGACAAGGGTGAACACACAGTCAAGATGGTGGGATTAAAAGCTGGTGGGATGGAAGTGTCTTCCCAAATGTCCTTTGCATCCCCCATGAGCCCACAGGATCCTCAGTTAGGCGTGAGCACCGACTGCAGTGGAGTGAGCTGCTGTTTTTATTCCAGGGCAAACAGGAAGTGTGTTGGGACAGGTTTGGTGATGCTGGGTCTAGTTTCATTCCCAGATGTCCTGCCTGGGGCACCTCACTGGCACATGCTATTGGCACGTGGTGGCTGTGTCCAGGAGAGACCTGCCTCACCATATCCACCCTGCATGTTCAGTCACCTTCCCTAAGTGTTGCAGATTGGGCTGATGCTCACTGCTCACTGCCTGATGAGTTGTGCTTCATAATTAGTTGCAATAGGACCTACCAACACTCCTTCTCACCCAGATCTCTGCCAGGGAGAGGTCATGTCTATATCAGCCCTTGCTAATCCCCATTTTCTCTCCGCCTTTTCCTCTTGGCTACCCATGTCTCCCTCTCTGAGGTGTTTAGCAGTGACACAATTGCTGCAGGAGAAAAGTCGTTCTTTGTGGTGTTTAGTAGAGCACCGGTATGTGAGCTGTGGGTCCAACCACAGTGTCCTGGACACTGCAACAGCACTGCCTGGAGCAGGACAGGCAGCCCATCCTGGACCTTACCCATGCTTACTTTGGCAGCATTGCCAAATGCTGACCACTAGCAGCTTTTGCAGGGGCTGGCCACTATGTGCAAACTCTGCCTGTGTTTCCCTGCATAGCCCAGGTCCCCTGACTTCTCAGGTCCATGGTTCAGGTCAGGAGAGAGCTGAGCAGGGTGTTAAAGAGAGGGACATCCTGAGGTGGGTGCCAGAGTGGCTGGCAGTTGTGCCAGGACAGCCTGGCTGGTTTCCCCAGAGCCAAAAGGACTGTAGTCAACCAGTCCTCAAACACTAATTTTTGCCCAAGTTGGAGATTTCCCCAGAAAATTCTAGTGGGGTTTTCTGCCTGGGAAATAAAAAGAGAAGGTTTTGCTCCCTTGCTTTACACAGGTGTGAGCTGCACTGTGGCCAAACCCAAGACCCTGCTTCCCTTGCAGTCCCTGCTTGTCCCCAACCCCTGTCTCTGCAGGGCTGCTCTGAGCCCACTGGGTCATGGCAGAGGAAGGGCAGCTGGGGAAAGGGTCTGGGGAAGGTGGGAAAGTATGGGCCCAAGGTGTTACAGCCAGGGCTGTGCAGAAGTATTTCTGTCCTTTCAACTCAGCTTGTTAAATCACAGCTTTTGCCTACATCTTGCTCTTTTTGTGTTTTCAGATGAAAGTTTGTCTCTAGCAGTGCCACTTTTTGTGACTGTGCTGGGTTTTTAGTGAGAGCTTGTGTGACGCATACATGCACAGATGGCTGCTCCTGCAGCCTCCATGTAAAGGCTGGTGTAAGCACATGTGTGTGGTGCCTGGGGACACCGCTTCTGCAGTGAATGCCTTGGGTATCCCTTCCTATCACAGCCTCCAAGGGTGGGACATAATGATCAGCTCCAGATGGCCCTGAAGCCAGTGGGGGGGAGTTGCTCCCTGATGGAGCAACTCTGTCAGTGTGTGGGTGTGCTGGAAGCCTGCCAATGTGGCAGGTCATCAGTGTTGGCCAAGCGGCCTCAAAACCTAGGCACGGTCTTGCACAGCTACACGCAGCGGAGAGGACATATTGTGCTGCTGTGATGTTTGTTTTCAAGGGGATTTATATTCTGAAACACAAACAGGTGGAACCTCAGCTTGATCACAGGGAGTCAGCCGGGTTTAATTACAGTGTGCAGTGGGAATGGGCACAAACAGCTGGCATCTCAGGGAGGCGGGATTTGAATGGCTGCATCCCTGCACCAGGGAAGAAAGCAGGTATGAACTGAGGATAGGAGGGACAGATACTCCCCTCTGGCTTTTTTTGTCGTCCTTTGCACTGCTCAAAGATGGACTTCTAGCCAGACCTGTTTTCTCAGCCGTGCCACATATAGAATCATAGAATCGTCTAGGTTGGAAGGGACTTTTAAGATCATCGAGTCCAACCATCATTCTAACACTGCCAAAACCACCACAAGACGATGTCCCTAGGCACCACATCTACCCATCTTTTAAGTACCTCCAGGGATGGCAATTCTACTGCTTCCCTGGGCAGCCTGTTCCAATGCTTGATAACAATTCTGGTGAAGAAATTTTTCATAATATTCATCCTAAATCTCCCCTGGCACTTGAGGCCATTTCCTCTTGTCCTATCGCTTGTTACTTGGGGGAAGAGACTGACATGCACCACACCACCGCCCCCGCCCCTCCCTACAACCTCCTTTCAGGTAGTCATAGAGTGTGAGAAGGTCTCTCCTGAGCCTCCTTTTCTCCAGACTGAACAACCCCAGTTCCCTCAGCTGCTCCTCATAAGACTTGTGCTCCAGACCCATCACCATCTTCACTGCCCTTCTCTGGACATGCTCCAGCACTTCAATGTCTTTCTTGTAGTGAGGAGCCCAAAACTGAACACAGTATTCACCAGTACTCACCAGTGCTGAGTACAGGGGGATGATCACTTCCCTAGTCCTGTTGGCCATGCTGTTCCTGATACAGGCCAGGATGCTATTGGCCTTCTTGTCCACCTGGGCACACTGCTGGCTCATATTCAGCTGGGTAACCATGGGGCAGGGGTTCTCATGGATGAAAAGCAGGGCTGCAGGGTTTCCAGGGCTGTTGCTGGAGCCGTGCTTTCTGCACAGCAGGAGGCGGGCTGCTTGCACCCTGCAGGTACCCATGCTGTCCCAGGACAGGCACCCATGGTGTGCAGAAAACCCCAGGTGGATCCAAAAAGTCCCTGACACTGGTGTCTGCTCACAGTGGAAACTGCCAGGACCCAGGATCTGGCACTGCTTGGTGGATGGGAATAGTCAGAGAGACATGAATTTCAGCACAATATGATTATAAGTGGGATTTGTACAAAGTCCCAGTGTTCTCGACTATAGTGTTCTGGTCTGAGCTTTGTACTCAGTGCCTCTGCAGCTCAGCTTGGTGCAAGTTCTCATGAATCCAGCTTTAAATTACTCTCATAAGCTCTTACCAAGTTCAACAGACCTGCCTAGGAAGCCTTGGGCTCATCCCAGCCAGCTAGCCCATCTGACACAGGCAGGTCTCCTGGCCTGTTCCAGGTTTTAAAAACCACTCTTTAAAAATTTATTTTTAGGACATATTTTTAAATACATCTTCTATTCTGGCTTGGACAGAGCTCCTCTGTCTGCCCAGGGCTTGCTGAAGGACGGATGCTGAAAGGTCAGGCTTAACGTAGTCTTGCCTCCTGCATGAGGGTTGGACAGCCTCAGAAAGGCATGATTTTTAGGGCATGTGCCTGTTCACTCAGGTCTTGTTTGACTCAGAGGCATAAACACAGGTGTCACTGCTGAGGTCAGTAGGGAAACCTCTCAAATTGCTGTGCAACTCAGGGTCATGTCATGTGCTTTCCTATCTTGTCAAGTTGGTCCATGAGATGAACTTCCTCCTTCAGCGGATGGATGTAAGAGGGAGCTTCCCTCACGCTGGACACCTGCAGCAAACTTGTGTGGTGGAGCTGATGCATGAGGGACTGTCACCGCTTGCTGTGGCCCCTTGCCAGGCTGTGTGGCCTCCTGCCATCCAACCATGTGCTGTCCCCAGGTGAGTGGCATCTGTTGAGTCCACTTCTCACTTCAAATGCTCAGATATAGGCTCGGCTGGCCCTTGGCACTACATAAGCATTGCCTTCATGAGCCCTTGGTTGCTGTTGGCAGCAGGCACTGAGCATAAAGCCCAGAGGCATGATGGCATACTTCACCAGCCTCTTTCTACATGTGACCTCTGGAAGGCACAGCTGGACTAGCTCATAGTGCCTTGTAAAATCCAGCATGGGAATGCAAACGAGAAGACCTGTCTCCTGCAACTTTGATCTCTCTCAAAAGGATGTGGTGCTGACACCCAAGGCCACAGGACCAGAGGCCACAGGACCAAAATCCACAGGAGATGAGACCACAGGGAGGTGCTGGGAAGAGCTACAACATGTACCACGAGTGTGCAAGGATCAACAACAGCCTCTAGCTCACCTTGCTCGCCTTGGGACAGACAACAAAGAAGTTGAGGTATTTCACTGGGGGTGCTAGGTGTCTCACAGCTTTTGGGTCTAAGTTAGCTGGGATGTGTCCCATGCAGGTGAGTCTCCTTTCCACCCCCACCACTGCTACAAGACTAGCAGGAGTGGCTGACGCACCAGAGGGTTGTGCTGCCATCCAGAGACAGGCTGGAGAAGTGGTCTGACAGGGACCTCATGCAGTTCAACACAAGGAAGTGCGACGTCCTGCAGTAGGTAAGATACAACCCCATACACCAGTACACAGAATCATAGAACGGTTTGAGTTGGAAGGGACCTTAAAGATCTTCTAGTTCTAACCACCCTGCCCTGGACAGGAACACCTCCCACTAGACCAGGTTGCTCAAAGCCCCATCCAGCCTGGCTTTGAACACTTCCAGGGATGGGGCATCCACAACTTCTCGGGGCAACCTCTTCCAGTACCTCACCACCCCCACAGTAAAGAATTTCTTCCTAATAGCTAACCTAAATCTACACTCTTTCAATTTAAAACCATTACATCTTGTCCTATCATTACACTCCCTGATAAACTGTCCCTCCCCATCTCTCCTGTAGGCCCCTTTCAGATACTGGAAGGCCATTATAAGGTGTCCCCAGAGCATTCTCTCCAGGCTGAAGGACCCCAACTCTCTCAGCCTGCCTTCATAGCAGAGGCGCTCCAGCCCTCTGATCATCCTTCTGGCCCTCCTCTGGACTTGCTCCAACAGGTCCATGTCCTTCTTGTGCTGAGGACTCCAGAGCTGGACACAGTACTCCAGATGGGGACTCACCAGAGTAGAGTAGAGGGGTAGAATCACCTCCCTTGACCTGCTGGCTATTCTTCTTTTGATGCAACCCAGTATGCGGTTGGCTTTCTGGTCTGCCAGCGCACATTGCCAGCTCATGTTGAGCTTCTCGTCCACAAAGTCATTCTCCCCAGTGCTGCTCTATGTGCTGGGGGCCGCTAGGCTGGAAAGCAGCTCAGCAGAAAGGGCCCTGAGGGTACTGGTGGACACCAAGCTGAACATGAGACAGCAATGTGCCCTTGCAGCAGTGCTTCTAGGGTGCATTAGTGAGAGTGTGGCCAGCAGGTAGAGGGAGGTAATCCGCCCCCTCTACTCTGCCCTGGTGAGGCCACACCTGAAGTCCTGTGACCAGTTCTGGGCTGCCCAGTACAAGAGAGACATACTGGAAAGAGTCCAGTGGAGAACTACTAAGATGATAAAAGGACGGGAGCATCTCTCCTGTGAGGAAAGATGGAGCGAGTTGGGACTGTTTGGCTTGGAGAAGGCTTGAGGAGGGTCCCTAATATGACACATTTCAATTGCAAAGAATTTTAAGGAGTGACAGCCCCAAGCACCTGGGTTGTCTCTGCCAGGCCGTGTGTGGGGCCGCGGTGCCACGCGGTGGTGCTGCGCCCCCGCCGAGGGGCCGGCGGCCGGCGTCGGGCACGGCCCGGGAGCGGCAGCCGGGGCGGACCGGCCCCGGGTGCTGCCTGGGGCCGCTCGCCCTCGGCACTGAGCATCCCCCGGGGAACAGTGCCTGGGCGAGGGCCCAGCCGCTCCAGAACTGAGGATGGCAGCGGTTCATAGGATCATAGAATCATAGGGTTGGAAGGGCCCTCTGGAGATCATCTAGTCCAACCCCCTGCCAGAGCAGGGCCACCTTAGAGCAGGCTGCACAGGAACGCGTCCAGTCGGGTTTTGAATGTCTCCAGAGACGGAGACTCCCCCACCGCCCTGGGCAGCCTGTGCCAGTGCTCTGCCACCCTCAAGGCAAAGAAGTTCCTTCTCATGTTTAGGTGGAACTTCCTGTGCTTAAGTTTATGCCC